>CM038677.1:183901975-184433846 GCA_021605205.1 Aegilops longissima
ATTGCATTCGATTGCCTAAGATAGTGTATATTACATAATAACTTGTCGCGGATCTAATAGAATTTTCACCTAAACATGATCTCAATGACAAGAGAAAGATAAGCTTGGCGGCCTAATCCACGCATGGGTCGCCATCGAGCCTCTTGACTCCGCTCACCTGTCCACAATGGAGTGCGACAAGGGTCTTGGCGCTTCAACATCAGCGGATGGAGGCGGGGACTTGAGGACTTTGGTGAAGTCGGCCTTTGGGTTGTGGAAGGCCACTTTCATCGGCACCTACAGAGAGCCCCGCGCGAGACTTGGCGCGACTCCGCCACTTGCTTTGGGATCTCCTCCGGAGCAGCTGGAGACCCGTCGGCCACGCCTTTGAAGAATAGGCTGAGCTTGGCGCTGGGTTGGAGGTTCTCGTCGGTGGAGTACCGAGATCCATCATCCCAGCTCCATCACTCATTATGGATGCGGGGCGGTGTCCACAAGACCTTCATCCGATGCATTATGCTATCTCGGAGATTATTACGGGCAGTCACAGCATTTGACAACAACTCCTCGGTGGCCTTGATCTTTTCCAATGAGGCCGTTTCCGCTCCTTGGCGCCATTCAACGTCTCCGTCGGGTGGTGGTTTCAACTCGAGATCCGCCTTGGAGTCCTTGGCGGCGTCGAGCTCCTTGATCTTTTCAATGGCGACCTTGCAGCTCGCCGAGGTGTAGGCGTCCTTCTCGCGCTCGCGCTCAACCCGGCGACCTCCTCGGCGCTCTTTTGGAGGTGGACTCCAGCTGAGCCACCCTCGTCTCAATCCCTCTTGGCGGCCTCGGCAGCCGCGGCAGCATCTTTGGCTCTGAAGTGGCCCGCCAATTGTTTGCTTTCACAAGCAGATCTTCCTCATAGCTGTCGAGGTTGATCTTCCGCTGCGCCAGCTCACCTTCTTCTTGTGAGAGCTTCTGCCCGCAAGCCTCTGCTGCTCCTCGACCTCGCCTTTCTCCAAGATGAAGGCCGTGCGCTCCTCGGCAAGCTGCTCCCGCGCCTCTGCTATATCCGGAGAGTTTCTTTGTTGGCGCGCGGAGCTCTTCTGCGCGTTTCTCCAAGTCAGCTCCGCCCTCGCGACAAGCGCCTCCACAGACTCCAGCTTGGCTTGTCGGCGCGGTAGAGCGACAACAACCTCCTTAAAGCTGCTCCTCTTGGGCTCACGCTGCTGCTGCTCGGAGCATCAACCAGCGACAACCCGGCAGAGGCAAGCAGTTCAGCGTCGAAGGTCTCCCCTCGGCGGTGCCACGGAGCTTGATGCCCATGGGAGCTTGATAAAGACACCCTCACCGGCCTTGAGATAGGCGCCGGGCTGGGGCTCTTGGTCTGTGCGGCGTCGGTGGCGGGAGGATCGGCGGTCGGTGCAGCGCTGGCGCTCCTGCGGCCTCCGGGCGTCGGTCGATCGCCATTCCTCCCGACCTCTGCGCCAAAGAGCCTTGGCGGCCTCCTGCTTGGCCAGGCCCGTCGGCGCCAGCCTCCTCCTCCATGTTTGCGGCGTCGACATTGTTGCCGCGGCGTCCTCCTCGCCGGGCAGCCTCGGTCTCCATCGGATCTCCGGAGATGGATCGATGGTCGAAGAAGAAAGAACAAGTCAAGCAAATGTTGAAAGAGAAGAACGAAGAAAAGAGAATCCAAGGAGATTTTCAAACAAGAAAATTACTGCGGTGGGATCTGTTGCCGCGGTTTCCACAACCGGAGGGTCGTCGGCGCTGGCCCTTGTCGAAGCTCCCCTTATCGGAGGCCTCCCTTGCGGAGGCGCTCCCTTGGCGGAGAGTTCTCCTTGGCGTAGTTGAAGCAAGAAGAACTTGGGAGTGACCTCCGGTGCTTCTGATGAGGCTGCTCTGCTCCTACATAATTGAACAAACCAGATATCGGTGACGGAGAAGCACCCAAGCACACCTAACCATGAAAGTAAACCAAACACTTACGCTGGGGGCTGTCTTTGGGGCTGCTCTGTTGAAGGTTGCGGATCCGGCAAGGGAGTTCAGACGTGCCCCACAGCCATACAGGGAATCATCTGAAACAACAACCACGGGGTCTTGGCCCTCTTGACGCCTCTGAGCTAGCGTCCTGAAGAAGGAGAAGGTTCAAAGTGAAGCCAGTCAGATATAAGAAAAAGCAATAAATTGGAGGATTACAAGTAGCAGCGACAAGATCTTACTCTTCCTCTTCTTCCTTGGAGCTGAGGGCGGAGAGATCAAACTCCGCTCCGGCGCAACGAATTGGGGGAGAAGATTCCCTCGGACGCTTGGCGGGTGCAGAGGCCGCGACTCCAGAAGACCCCGCGCCCGTCGCCGTGGCGGAATGAGGCGCTCCCGCGGCAACAGTGCTTGCCGCGGTGGAGCGCGTCGGGCGGCGAGGCGGCTGTTGGACCGTATGGCGCCCCGCCACTTCTCCAATCTTGCGGAGGCGTCTCCTTGGTGGGATAGCGGGCTCCTCCTGCGGCAAGCTACTTGACGGCGGAGGAGAGGCGCCCCCGGCAGACTCGCTCGGCTCGTTGTCGGGCTCGGTCGGCTCCTCCTCACCGACGAACTCTTCTCGGTCGGCAAGGCTTGCCGCCTCGGCCGTCTCTGCCTCCTCGACAGTGAACCCAAATACACCGGCGGCAGCAGCTCGCAGCCTCCTCCAACCTCGTGGCGTCGCGCCATCTCCCGATCGGTGGTGTCGCGGGTGAGCCGCCTCTGCTTTCGTCGGCGCGGATCGGCACCTCCACCAAGTTGTCGAAGAAGCTGCTGCACGGCGTCGTCGGCGGGCTCTGCCAAGTTGGAGCGATTCCATGGGAATCGCTGGCAACATCATCGCGGATCTGTCAGCGGCGAGTTGTTACACAAGGCACGACTCCCTCGGCAACATGCACCACTCGGGGTGATCCGCATCGAGCTTGAACAACTCCCGCAGCATGCCGTCCAGCTCGAGGTAGTAAAATTCCAATTCAAACCGGGCGCAGCCTCATGATGTCCGCCGCGTTACGGAATTCCCAAGCAGGCCTCCCCTCTCTGCAAAGGCGCAATGCGGCGAAGGAAGTCCGTGCCAACTGCTCCTCGGTAAGCCCTGCTTGTCGGAGCGCAAAATCCTAGTCACGGCAATCTTGACTTGTTGTCCTCCGGCGCCAAGTTGCTCCAATCATTGCCGCGAACTATGGGAGTTTAAGCGCAGGGCGGTGAAAGGCTGTGGCTCCTCTTCTAGATCCAACACCGGTCAGCTCTCCTCCTCCCACTTGCTGCGAAACTCTCCGTCAAGGTACGCTTCCTTCTTGCCGATCCTAGAGGTCCATGCAATTCTTCCGGCAAGCGGCTCTCCTCTCTCTACACGGGGTGTGAAGTAATGGCGGAAGAGTGCGACATTTGGGTGGACCCCGACAAAGTTCTCGCAGAGGTGTGCAGCAGCCATGGTGAGGGCGGCGTTGGGGGTGAAGTCAAGGAGGCGGAGGCCATATGTATTCATGACATCACGAAGAACTTCGAGAAAAGGCGGCGAGCCCGCGATGGAAAAAAGCGAAAAAGGGGTACCCGATGGAGACCTTATCGGACGTGGCGGCGGAGATCACCCTCGTGCGCGGGTGCGCCTGCGTCGCCGTCGACCAGAAAAGATAGTACAGCTCCGCAGCTCCTTCTGTTGGCGAGGGGATCGAAGGGCCCGCTCCTTCCATAACGCCATGAGCCGCTGCGCCTCGGCGATTCCGCCTTTTCCCTTGTCGGCCTTGGAGCCATGGGGAGAGGTGGTGGAGAAGCGAGCGGCGTTGGTGGCACGGTGGCAATGGAGGCGGGCGTCGCTCTCTTTGGGCTCGAGAAGAAAGGGGAAGCGGCGGAGGTTTCGATGTGACAGCAATGGCAAGTGGGCGTCCTGCCCTGTTCCCCTGCTTATAAAGGGAGAAGGGGCGGGGTTCGATTTTCCCATTAAAAAAGCCCCGATCTCCCCACGGCGCCACGTCCGGTGCGTGCCGTTCGTGGGAGGCGTGGTGGGTCGATCTGAGTAATGGTGAATCCGGGCCGCGTGCCCGTGCCTTGTTTTGGGCTGGCCCAACAAAGCTTGGCGCCGTGTATGGCCCGAGGCCCGGGGCTCTGTCGGTGTACTAGAGTAGGGGTACCTAGTATCTAGAACTTCGTGCAGGCGGTTGCAGCACCCAGCGGCAGGCTGGCCTGGTGACCGTCAAGATCTTCCGTGGCTCCTTTGGAGCCATTCAAAACAAAGTAATCAAGGCCCGACAAGAGGAGCTTGCGGGAAGACCACTCAAGGCACGGAGGAAACAAGGCCCCGGCAAGAGGAGCTTGCCGGGAAGGCTTGGTGGGCGCCGAGCTCCCAAGCGCGACGAGTTTTGTGCCGCGGCAAGGCGCTTGCCGGGGCAGACAACCTCTCTTCATCTCCGCTCCAGCTCATCCGCCAACATGTCGCCACGGGGCTTCCCCGGGAACGCGTGTCGATGGGCTGTGCAGCCAGCGGGGAGCAGCGATAAGCCGCGCTGACGAGCTACCATCGTGGCAAACGGAGGCACGCTTGACGGTCCCGGTTACACTGTTCAGCGGCCGAGGCGGGCATTAATGACTCTTGTCCCTTGTCGTCGAGTTAGGTATAGATCACATACACTTTGTACAAGCGGTGTACCAACCTATGTTTTACTATCTTACCCTTGTCTACTTGCCACTGTGGTGACCCCTTGTGCCTATAAAAAGAGGCCCAAGTGCAGCGTGAAAGGGTTCGGTTCAACTCGGCTTAGTTCATCCTACTCATACGAGACCACACTCGGGCTAGGTTTTGTAGCTCCCATTGCTCCCTAGCAAGGACATAAGATAATCCACAAAGCAGCAGTAGGAGTATTATCTCTCCGGAGAGCTCCGAAGCTGGGTAAATCTGCTCGTGTGCATCGCTTCGATCCGCTCTTTGTGCAATCTCCGCCCCCCTCCGAACCACAAGGGACCCAGGTCCCATAGGTGTTCGTGGGCCATGATCAGTTCTCCCCTACACTATTCTTATGATATTTCTATCATATGAACCAAAGGAGGCCTAATGCTTTTTTTTCCTTTGAAATGAGAAGGATTGAGGCCCCGTTCGAAACAGATGTGTAGAAAACAAAGGAACAAAAACCTTTATAGGAACAGGATCGAGGTGCTGGTACAAACCTATGGGACAGAGAATCAAGGGTAGTAGAAAATCAAGACGTTCGCTTCACAGGAAAGGGAAAATGGAACATGCAAAAGTCTGGGACCCACAAATCGCAGCACATGACAGAAACACCCCATGTTGTGGGCCTCTAGTAGTAGTAGCTTTTCCCGTGTCTTGCATTGGGACTCCGCCCAAGAAAGAGCTCCAAGCAAATGTTTTATTTCCCGTGAAATCAGAGGCTATAGAAACTATCCTCCAGAATTATAGCAGTTCGTTCCTGCGAACCGAACACTACTTCCACAAAACTTTCCTCTGCTTTTTCTTCCTGCACTTTTCCTCCATAATTCCTTCAAACCGAACGCAGCCTGATTCCTATCCTATATATAGGAATAGGAATCCATTCCTACAAACCAAAGGGCTTCAAAGGAAATTTTCCTACAAAGTTCCTATCCTTCACAATTCCTACAATATTCCTATGAACCAAAGGAGGCCTAAAATACGTGATCAACCTAGGAAGTAACAAATCCACGAGTTGCATTGCATGGCACCAATAAAGAACAACATCAATAATACCATAGATTAAATCCTAGTTATTAATGTTACGGATTAAATTAGAAATGAAAGAAAGAGCTACGCACTTAGAATGCCAATTGGAACTCTTAACATGGTGTTGTAGATAAAGTTTATTTCTGAGGTTACAATTCCTAGGATGACAATTGTAGAAGTGAACTTTAATGTAACAAAAGGGGGACGGGGTTTCACCATCCATTTTAAGCACAATAATTATTTTGTGTCAAAGAGAAAGACTAATCTATTAGCAGTTGCTACATATGAAGTTCTCCAAAATCTTAACTTTGCCTAATACCTTCTCGAAACATGTGTACCTATCTTATTTGAAGCATTCGTTAAGTAATATGCATTATTCTAGTGAATATACTCCTAAAGCTTTGGCAGAATATGAAGGAACATGGATTTGTTTGAACATCTGCATAACTCCCTGGAATACTAGTGAATTCATCAAAATTACCATGGAACATGTTGTGATTACCTAGTACCTACTAATAATAAACTTTCTTGAGGTTAAAAAAATAAGCTTGATGTCAAAAGATATACCAATCTATATACTGTTGTTGCTAGCCCTATAATCTTAGAACACTGAATCGAGATCTAGGCGTAAAGGAGGCTAGCGGCGAAGCGTCGAAACCCTAGCACAAAATACTCTTATCTAACAGTTCCGCTAATCTCATGTTTAGTATTATGTCCAAGATTCTTACAACCTTCTATGATGTGCTCTATAAAGGCGACTTGCTAGTCGATGGCACCAACGACCCGAAATCACCCATGGAGGATGGCGATGAAACCCTAGGCCTCCAGTGACGGTTCTTATGAGTAGATCGACCAACAGAGTATGGTGCTAACCTTGAAGCCAGGGAGAAACCGCTTGCCCAGGGTGTCCGCAGTTGGGTTTCCCTCTACCCGAAGAAGCGTCTGGGAGGTGGGGTGGCCGACACGGGCGACCCGCGCCAACACCGAACGCGTCGTCGCCGTCGCCATCGTCATCGCTTACTCCGCCGAGGCCTCATGCTCTTCCTCTCCCTCCTTTCCTCTCCTCGCCCGCACAGCCGCACCTCGCTAGGTTTCCCCTTTCTCCCCACGGATCTGTTCTGGATGCGGTGCACTTCACCAGACATATGTAGAGGGGAAGCAACTAATTAGGGGGTGGCGGAACCAGCGGTCAGTTTTTTTTTCCAGAGAAACAGCGGTCAGTTTGTTTTTTTCAGAGAAACAGCGGTCAGTTCGGACGTTTCGACAGCTGCCACGGGCTGTTTTGGGTTGCTGCCCACAGCTGCCGGCCCAAAATATTGGTCGTCCACCAGGCTGTTTGGACGAGGGAAAAATAAACAAATATTCGATGAAAACCGATAAAAACCACGAGAAAATGATGTTTGGAAGTTCAAAAAAATATGGGATGTTAAGAGGTTGATGTCCTACTGCCATGCAAAATTTTAAGTTCAAACATGTTATCGGATGTGAGATATGGAAAAGACAAAATCAGCATTGAATTGTGTTGAACAGTAATGTCACTATTTATTACTGAATTTGTTTTTTCTCATAGCTCGCATCTTGTAATGTGTTTTTATTTGAAATTTCACATGACAATAGAACATCATCCTCTTTACATATCACATTTTTTAATAGTTTTTTGAAACTTTCAAACATGGTTTTCACAAAGTTTTCTTTGAATGTTGGTTTCCGTACCGATGTTTTGGCTTGCCCAGCTCATCGTAGTGCTTCTAGTATAAATCTGTGCCAACTTTTTGGTGAGACTTCGGCGGGCATATTGCTTGCAAATTATTTGGCAAGCCCTCCTTTATCGAGGGCTTCCTTGGCAAGAACCAAACATCCCATCGAGGCAGATAGAAGCATTCTTCTTGCCGATTTTATTGTCTCCTCAGAGAGCCATCAAGGTAGCCGGATCTGGCTACCCTGCAAATGATGGAACCACCACAATCCATCAATGCATCGCCTCGCATGTGTGGTTGAACACAGAAGTACCTACACCACAGGCCAAAGTGCGGCAGGCATCCGGGGAAGGATTTGCATAACAAGACGTAGCACGCTATGTGAAGGATGGAGTTTGGGGAAAGACGGTGCAGTTGAAGGTCGTAGAAGTGAAGAAAATATGCCCTAGAGGCAATAATAAAGTTGTTATTTATATTTCCTTATATCATGATAAATGTTTATTATTCATGCTAGAATTGTATTGACCGGAAACTTAGTACATGTGTGAATACATAGACAAACAGAGTGTCCCTAGTATGCCTCTACTTGACTAGCTCATTAATCAAAGATGGTTAAGTTTCCTAGCCATGGACATGTGTTGTTATTTGATGAACGGGAGCACATCATTAGAGAATGATGTGATGGACAAGACCCATCCATTAGCTTAGCACTATGATCGTTCAGTTTATTGCTATTGTTTTCTTCATGACTTATACATGTTCCTATGACTATGAGATTATGCAACTCCCGAATACTGGAGGAACACTTAGTGTGCTATCAAGCGTCCTGGCGTAATGGGTGATTATAAAGAGGCTCTACAGGTGTCTCCGATGGTGTTTGTTGAGTTGGCATAGATCGAGATTATGATTTGTCACTCCGTGTTTCGAAGAGGTATCTCTAGGCCCTCTCGGTATTGCACATCACTATAAGCCTTGCAAGCAATGTGACTAATGATTTATTTACGGGATGATGCATTATGGAACGAGTAAAGAGACTTGCCGGTAACGAGATTGAACTAGGTATGATGATACCAATGATCGAATCTCGGGCAAGTAACATACCGATGACAAAGGGAACAACGTATGTTGTTATACGGTTTGACCGATAAAGATCTTCGTAGATTATGTAGGAGTCAATATGAGCATCGAGGTTCCGCTATTGATTATTGACCGGAGATGTGTCTCGGTCATGTCTACATAGTTCTCGAACCCGTAGGGTCCGCACGCTTAACGTTCGATGACGTTTTATATTATGAGTTATGTGATTTGATGACTAAAGTTTGTTCGGAGTCCCGGATTTTTTCACAGACATGACGAGGAGTCTCGAAATGGTCGAGAGGTAAAGATTCATATATTGGAAGGTTGCATTCGGACATCAGAATGGTTTCGAGTGATTCGGGCATTTTTTCGGAGTATCGGGGGGTTACCGGAAACCCCCGGGGGAAGATTGGGCCTTCATGGGCCATAGGGAAGAGGGGAGGCAGCCCACAAGGGGTAGCCGCGCCCCTATAGGGAGTCCGGATTGGACTAGGGAGGGGGCGCATGATGATGACATGTACCTACGGTAGGGCAATAGACCTGATCTAAGTACCCTACTTAAGGACACTGCCCTACAGTCAAAGACATCCAAAGGACAGCAGATTCCGCCGACTGGAATCTCCACAGGAATCGACCCACTCGACTGAGTGTTCACACGGATACCCCAATTCCATTCAACCATACCAGAATCCACTCGGAGAACAGAAGGTCTAAGGTCACTCTGAATGACAACGGTCGGACGTTCACTCCGTAGTCTTAATGGTCATTTATGTAACTTTAATGCTGGCGTTACCAGTAACATTCCTATCTTTATGTACATTGAACCCTGTGAACTAAGGGCCTCAGAGGTCTGGCAAACTCTATATAAGCCACCCCCCTCCTCAGGCACAAGGGTTCGCACCCTCTGTAACTACACACACATAATCCAATCGACCAAGCTCCCGAGAACCGAGACGTAGGGCTGTTACTTCCACTGTGAAGGGCCTGAACTCGTAAATCTTGTGTGTACAACCTCACCATAGTTAGGATCTTGCCTCCTCATACCTACCCCCATTCTACTGTCAGTCTTAGAACCACGACAGTTGGCGCCCACCTTGGGGCAGGTGTCTTAGTGACTTTCTGGTGAAGTTGCAGTTTTTCCGATTCCCATCATCATGGTTTCGGGCGGTGGATTGGCCGAGGGCCGCGAGATCCGTCTCGGCGCGCTCGTCTTCGTTGCCGACGACTCCGCCTGGCTCTAGGAGGCCCCCCTCGACGTCGAGACACTTCCCGTTCGCGGGCGACGCACTTCCGCGCGTGCGTTCACGGCGTCCTTTTGCGGCGGCCATCGACTCAGTATCGGTCGGCTCCCGCAGTTTCTTCGCTTCCCGCTATTCGCCGCCGTAACCGATCTGGTCGCTCGCGGCTCCAGCGGTGGGTGAAACACGTGGTGGCAGGCCAGTCGACCACCCCCCAAGTCGCGGCAATCGAGCCCGGCGAATCACTCTACGGCATGTTTGATCTGTCGACTGGCTCCGTCGAGACCTTATCCGAGTGCGAAGCAGCGATCCCGCGGCAGAAATCTTGACGGTCGACACGCCGTGCAGCCCGCCTGGTTTCCGTCGCAACGGTGGCGGCGATCCGTTGCGCGTTCACGAAGAGTACCACCCCGAAACCCTTTCTTCACAGCAGAGGGAGGAGCTTCACCGCCGCAACATGGAGGTGCTCCACACGCCCATCATTGGGGAGACCTCTGAGGCTCGGGCCTCGGAGGAGGCGCGCTTGGCCAATTTGGCTGAGCGCACTCAACTGGAGAACCTTCAGCACGCACTCGACGAGCGTGTTCGACAGTGGATCCCTGAGTCCAGTCGACGGCAGCGACAACTTTTCCCGCCTCAACCTCAGGTATACCGCACTCCGATTGAAAATCTCACAGCTGCGCCCCGTATAGCGGAGTCTATTCAGCCTTCCCAGTCGGAGGCTGGTAGGGGTTTGATGCAGATCCAGGCTTTGCTCCGGGCAGCAGGAGAGCAGAACACATCAGTGTCTTAGTCGCGGGACAGAATCCATAGCAGATCCATGATGGCTGATACAGTCAAGTCGGATCACAACCCAAGATCGCCTCAGAGGCGTGAGGGACGTGGGCATCGTCAAGGGCAATACTTGGGTCGGAATCATGAACAGTTTGATAATCGTTTCAGTCGCGATGACCGTCATCGAGTGCCTATGCCCCCTCCGAGGGGCGGGTCATATGTGACAGACGCCCATACAGTGATGAGCGGAGATTGCCAGTCGACCCAAGGGAACCTGGGTTTGATGCCAGGTCGATTTTGGTGGAAGGTCTGGTCGACAGGAACCGGGCACACAGAGAAGGGCAAGACAGAGATCGCCGGAGTGGAAGCAGAGTTCACATTTCAGGGCCCGAGTGCTTTAGCAGAGCCATCCGAGCCGCTGAGATCCCTCCCAACTTCAGGTTGGCGACTGGAGTTAGTAAGTTTATCGGTGAGTCGAAGCCTGACACTTGGCTCGAAGATTACCGAGTGGCTGTACAGATCGATGGTGGAAATGATGAAGTAGCTATGAAACATCTTCCTCTGATGTTAGAGGGTTCGGTCAGAGCATGGCTGAATCAGTTGGCTCCTGGCAGTATATTCAGCTGGGAAGAGTTGGCCCGAGTGTTTGTCAGAACTTTCGAGGGTACTTGCAAACGACCAGCAGGATTGACAAAATTGCAACATTGTGTACAGAAGCCGAATGAGACTCTGAGAGATTACATTCAGAGGTGGACCACTTTGCATCACACGGTGGAAAATGTATCTCAGCATCAAGCAGTTTGTGCCTTCAAGGAAGGCGTTCGGTATTGAGAGCTAAACCTGAAATTCGGTCGGACAGGAGATATGACTCTAACCCGACTGATGGAGATAGCCACTCGGTATGCCAACGGAGAAGAAGAGGATCGACTCCGTAGTGGAAAGGGCAAACCAGTCGCCCAAGACACAGGAGGAGGTCGGAAACAGAAACGCAAAGCCGAGCCAGCAGGGCCTGGTGAAAATGCAGCAGTTGTGACCCAAGGGAAGTTTAAGGGGAAGCCCAAAGGGCCTTGGATCCCTAAGAAGGTGAAAGATCAAGCAGGAAATGATGTGTTGGATCTGCCATGTCACATTCACACCAAGAAGGACGAAGAGGGAAATCTGATTTATCCTAAACACACCACTCGACAGTGTCGGCTCCTGATCCAGCAGTTCCGAGAGAAACAACCCAGTGAGAAGGAAAAGGAGTCGGACAAAGATGAGGACAAGGAAGAAGACGATGATGGTTTCCCCAATATCAACTCCACTTTGATGATTTTTTTCTGATGTTGAAAGAAAAAGTTGATTGAAGGTCATCAACAGAGAAGTAAACATGGTTGCTCCGGCAACACCAACATATTTGAAGTGGTCCAAGACTCCCATCACATTCGACCAGTCCGACCATCCTCTGCGTGTTGCCACCCCCGGAAGGCAAGCATTGTTGGTCGACCCGGTCGTTGGGGGCACCTGACTGACTAAAGTATTGATGGATGGAGGCAGTGGCCTCAATATTCTGTATGCTGAGACCCTCCGAGGAATGGGCATTCCGATGTCCAAACTCAGCGAAAGCAACATGCGATTCCATGGAGACATCCCTGGGAAGAAAGCCGATTCACTCGACCAGATAACTCTTGACGCAGTTTTCGGTGATTTGACCAATTATCGTAAGGAAAAGTTGACGTTTGAAGTTGTGGATTTTCACAGTGCTTATCATGCTATCCCCGGCAGGACCGCATATGCTCATTTCATGGCTCGACCATGTTATGTGTACCTCAAGCTGAAGATGCCTGACCCTAGAGGCGTGATCACAATCACTGGCAATCGGCAGCAAGCATAAGAGTGCCTCCAGAAGGGCTCAAAGATTGCCGATGAGCAAATGGCAGCAGTTGAAATGGAAGAATACAAGAAGAATGCAGATCCGAGTGATTTGTTGAGAGCTAAGAAGCCTGCTTTGGGTTCTTCATTTAAGTCGACTGGTGAAACAAAGTCAGTTCATATTCACCCGACTGATCCCAATGCTGCTCCGACTCACATCTCAACAATGCTCGACGACAAATAGGAAGAAGCGCTCATCCAGTTCCTCCGTGAGAACTAGGACATCTTCGCATGGAAACCTTCTGACATGTCAGGTGTGCCCAGGGAACTGGCTGAGCACCGTTTGCAGGTCAACCCAAAGGTAAGACCAGTCAAAGAGCACCTTCGATGGTCCACCGTACAGAAGAGAAAAGCAATTGGCGAGGAAGTGGCTCGGCTCCTAGCAGCTGAGTTCATCCGAGAGATTTACCACTCTGAGTGGCTTGCCAATGTCGTCATGGTTCCTAAGAAAGATGATTCACTCCGTATGTGTATCGACTTCAAGCATATCAATCGGGCCTGCCCGAAGGATCACTTCCCTCTTCCTCGCATTGATCAGATAGTCGATTCGACTGCGGTATGTGAGTGGTTGTCTTTCCTGGATGCATATTCCGGGTACCATCAGATCCGACTGTATGGACCCGATGAAATAAAAACAGCTTTCATCACCCCACTCGGGTGCTTTTGTTATGTCACCATGCCCTTTGGACTCAAGAATGCTGGTGCCACATTCATGCGCATGATACAGAAGTGCTTGCTCACTCAAATCAATCAGAATGTGGAGGCATATATGGATGACATCGTGGTTAAGTCACGCAAAGGTTCCGACCCGCTGAATGATCTTGCTGAAACCTTTGCCAATCTAAGGAGATATGATATCAAGCTCAATCCGTCGAAGTGTACATTTGGAGTTCCAGGTGGCAAGTTACTCGGTTTCCTCATTTCCGAACGTGGGATCGATGCAAACCCAGAGAAGGTTGGTGCAATTCTCCGAATGAAACGCCCCGTGCGTGTACACGATGTTCAGAAGCTTACTGGTTGTTTGGCTGCTTTGAGTCGATTCATTTCTCGTCTCAATGAAAAGGCACTGCCTCTTTACCGACTGATGAAGAAATCTGACAAGTTCGAGTGGACTCCTGAAGCTGACGCAACATTTGCAGAGCTGAAAACCCTGCTTTCCACCCAACCGGTGCTTGCGGTGTTGGGGAACGTTGCAGAAAATTAAAAATTTTCCTACGGTTTCACCAAGATCCATCTATGAGTTCATCTAAGCAACGAGTCATGGGAGAGAGATTGCATCTACATACCACTTGCAGATCGCGTGCGGAAGCGTTCACTAGAACGTGGATGATGGAGTCGTACTCGCCGTGATCCAAATCACCGATGACCAGTGCGAGCGGACGGCACCTCCGCGTTCAACACACGTCACGGAGCGGATGGCGTCTCCTCCTTCTTGATCCAGCAAGGGGAAGGAGAGGTTGAGAAGATGGCTCGATGCAGCACGACGGCGTGGTGGTGATGGAGTAGCAGTTCTCGGCGAGGCTTCGCCAAGCACACGCGGAGGAGGAGAGGTGTTGGGAGGAGGGCTGCGCCTTGAAGTCCATTGCAGCCTCCCTCACCCCTCTATTTATAGGGAAGGGGCAAGGGGCGGCCCCTCTAGATGAGATCTAGAGGGGCGGCGGCGAGGAGGGGCTTGCCCCCAAGCAAGGGGCGCCCCCACTAGGGTTCCCCAACCCTAGGCGCATGGGCCCAGGGGCGCCCAGCCCTCGAGGGCTGGTTCCTACCCCTTGTGGCCCATGAGGCCCTCCGAGAGGTGGCCCCTCGGTGGACCCGGAACCTCTCCGGTGGCCCCGGTACAATACCGATATGACCCCGAAACTTTCTGGTGTCCGTTTGTCAACTTCCCTTATATAAATCTTTACCTCCGGACCATTCCGGAACTCCTCGTGACGTCCGCGATCTCATCCGGGACTCCGAACAACATTCCGTAATCACATACAAGTCTTCCTAATAACCCTAGCGTCACCGAACCTTAGGTGTGTAGACCCTACGGGTTCGGGAGACATGCAGACATGACCGGGAGAACTCTCCGGTCAATAACCAACAACGGGATCTGGATACCCATGTTGGCTCCTACATACTCCTCGATGATTTCATCGGATGAACCACGATGTCGAGATTCAAGCAACCCGTATACTATTCCCTTTGTCGACGGTATGTTACTTGCCCGAGATTCGATCGTCGGTATCCCAATACCTCGTTCAATCTCGTTACTGGCAAGTCACTTTACTCAAATCTTTGTAATGCATGATCCGTGACCAGACACTTGGTCACTTTGAGCTCATTATGATGATGCACTACCGAGTGGGCCCAGTGATACCTCTTAAGTAACACGGGTGACAAATCCGATCTCGATCCGTGTCAACCCAAGAGACACTTTCGGAGATACATGTAGTGCACCTTTATAGTCACCCGATTCGTTGCGATGTTTGGTACACCAAAGCACTCCTAAGGGATCCGGGAGTTACGATCTCATGGTCTAAGGAAGAGATACTTGACATTGGAAAAGCTCTAGCAAAAGCGAACTACGATCTTGTGCTATGCTTAGGATTGGGTCTTGTCCATCACATCATTCTCCTAATGATGTGATCCGTTATCAATGACATCCAATGTCCATAGTCAGAAACCATGACTATCTATTGATCAACGAGCTAGTCAACTAGAGGCTCACTAGGGACATATTGTGGTCTATGTATTCACACGTGTATTACGATTTCCGGATAATACAATTATAGCATGAATAAAGACAATTATCACGAACAAGGAAATATAATAATAATCCTTTTATTATTGCCTCTAGGGCATATTTCCAACAGTCTCCCACTTGCACTAGAGTCAATAATCTAGTTACATTGTGATGAACCGAACACCCATAGAGTTACGGTGTTGATCATGTTTTGCTTTCATGGAAGAGGTTTAGTCAATGGATCTGCAACATTCAGATCCGTATGCACTTTGCAAATTTCTATGTCTCCATCTTGAACATTTTCACGGATGGAGTTGAGCGGCAACTTGATGTGCCTGGTCTTCTTGTGAAACCTGGGCTCCTTGGCAAGTGCAATAGCTCTAGTGTTGTCCGAGAAGAGTTTGATTGGCCCGACGCATTGGGTGTAACTCCTAGGTCGGTGATGAACTCCTTCACCCAAATTGCTTCATCGCTGCCTCCGAGGCTGCCATGTACTCCGCTTCACGTAGATCCCGCCACGCGCTCTGCTTGCAGCTGCACCAGCTTCTTGCTCCACCATTCAACATATACACATATCCGGTTTGTGACTTAGAGTCATCGGATCTGTGTCGAAGCTAGCGTCGGCGTAACCCTTCTGACGAGCTCTTCGTCACCTCCATAAGCGAAACATGTCCTTTGTCCTTTTCGGTACTTCAGGATATTCTTGACCGCTGTCCGGTGTTCCTTGCGGGATTACTTTGGTACCTTCCTACCAAACTTACGGCAAGGTTTACATCAGTGCAGTACACAGCATGGCATACATAATAGATCCTATGGCGAGGCATGGGGATCACGCTCATCTCTTCTTTATCTTTTGCCGTGGTGGGGCATTGAGCGAGCTCAATCTCACACCTTGCAGTCAGGCAAGAACCCTTTCTTGGACTGATCCATTTTGAACTTCTTCAAAATCTTATCAAGGTATGTGCTTTGTGAAAGACCTATGAGGCGTCTCGATCTATCTCTATAGATCTTGATGCCTAATATATAAGCAGCTTCTCCAAGGTCCTTCATTGAAAAACTTTTATTCAAGTAGGCCTTAATGCTGTCCAAGAGTTCTATATCATTTCCCATCAAAAGTATGTCATCTACATATAATATGAGAAATGCTCTGAGCTCCCACTCACTTTCTTGTAAATCGCAGACTTCTCCATAAGTGCGCATAAACTAAACGCTTTGATCATCTCATCAAGCGAATGTTCTAACTCGAGATGCTTGCACCAGCCCATAAATGGATCGCTGGAGCTTGCATACCTTGTTAGCATTCTTAGGATCGACAAAACCTTCCGGCTGCATCATATACAACTCTTCCTTAAGATAACCGTTAAGGAATGCCGTTTTGGCGTCCATCGCCATATCTCATAATCATAGTATCGACAATTGCTAACATGATTGGACGGACTTAAGCTTCGCTACGGGAGAGAAAGTCTCATCGTAGTCAATCCCTTGAACTTGCCGATAACCCTTAGCGACAAGTCGAGCTTTATAGATGGTGACATTACCATCGCGTCCGTCTTCTTCTTAAAGATCCATTTGTTTTCTATCGCTCGCCGATCATCGAACAAGTCTGTCAAAGTCCATACTTTGTTTTCATACATGGATCCTATCTCGGATTGCATGGCTTCAAGCCATTTGTTGGAATCTGGGCCCGCCATCGCTTCTTCATAGTTCGAAGGTTCACGTTGTCTAACAACATGATTTCTAGGACAGGGTTGCCATACCACTCTGGTGTGGAGCGTGTCCTTGTGGACCTCTGAAGTTCAGTAGCAACTTGATCCAAGTACCTTGATCATCATCATTAATTTCCTCTCCGGTGGGTGTAGGCACCACAGAACATTTTCTGAGCTGCACTACTTTCCGGTTCAAGAGGTAGTACTTCATCGAGTTCTACTTTCCTCCCACTTACTCCTTTCGAGAGAAACTCTTTTCAAGAAAGGATCCGTTCTTAACAACAAAGATCTTGCCTTCGGATCTAAGGTAGAAGGTATACCCAATGGTTTCCTTAGGGTATCCTATGAAGGCGCATTTTCCGACTTGGGTTCGAGCTTTTCAGGTTGAAGTTTCTTGACATAAGCATCGCATCCCCAAACTTTTAGAAGCGACAGCTTAGGTTTCTTCCCAAACCATAATTCATACGGTGTCGTCTCAACAGATTTAGGCGGTGCCCTATTTAAAGTGAATGTAGCTGTCTCTAGGCGTATCCCCAAAATGATAGCGGTAAATCGGTAAGAGACATCATAGATCGCACCATATCCAATAGAGTGCGATTCTGACGTTCGGACACACAATTCTGTTGAGGTGTTCGGTAGCGTGAGTTGTGAAACGATTCCACATTTCCTTAAGTGTGTACCAAATTCGTGACTTAAATATTCTCCTCCACGATCGATCGTAAGAACTTTATTTTTCGGTCACGTTGATTCTCTACCTCATTCTGAAATTCCTTGAACTTTTCAAAGGTCTCGGACTTGTGTTTCATCAAGTAGACATACCCATATCTACTCAAGTCATCGGTGAGAGTGAGAACATAACGATATCCTCCATGAGCCTCAACGCTCATTGGACCGCACACATCGGTATGTATGATTTCCAATAAGTTGGTTGCTCGCTCCATTGTTCGGGAGAACGGAGTCTTGGTCATTTGCCCATAAGGCATGGTTCGCATGTGTCAAATGATTCATAATCGAGAGACTCTAAAGTCCATCGAATGGAGCTTCTTCATGCGCTTGACACCAATGTGACCAAGGCGGCGATTACCACAAGTATGTGGGACTATCGTTATCAACTTTACATCTTTTGGTATTCACACTATGAATATGTGTAATATTACGTTAGAGATTCATTAAGAATAAACCATTGACCATCGGACATGACCATAAAACATATCTCTCATATAAATAGAACAACCATTATTCTCGGATTTAAATGAGTAGCCATCTCGCATTAAGCGAGATCCCGATACAATGTTCATGCTCAAACTTGGCACTAAATAACAATTATTGAGGTTTAAAACTAATCCGTAGGTAAATGTAGAGGTAGCGTGCGGCGGCGATCACATCGACCTTGGAACCATTCCCGGCAGCGCGCCGTCACCTCGTCCTTCGCCGGTCTCCGTTTATTCCGCAGCTCTGCTGTGAGTTACAAATATGAGCAACGACACGGTATCAAATACCGGGAGTTACTACGATCTTGGTAAGGTACACATCAATTACATGTATATCAAATATACCTTTAGTGTTGCGGCCTTCTTGTCCGCTAAGTATTTGGGGCAGTTCCGCTTCAATGGCCCTTCCTTTGCAATAAAAGCACTCTGTCTCGGGTTTGGGTCCATTCTTTGACTTCTTCCGGCAACTTGCTTGCAGGCGTGCAACATCCTTGCCGTCCTTCTTGAAGTTCTTCTTACCCTTGCCCTTCTTGAACTTAGTGGTTTTATTGACCATCAACACTTGATGTTCTTTCTTGATTTCAACCTCTGCTGACTTGACATTGAGAATACTTCAGGAATGGTCTTCACCATCCCCTGCATATTGTAGTTCATCACAAAGCTCTTGTAGCTTGGTGGGAGCGATGAAGGATTCTGTCAATGACCGCCTCATCCGGGAGGTTAATGTCCAGTGGGACAGGCGGTTGTGCAACCCGGACATTTTGAGTATGTGCTCCTTGTGAACTGTTTTCCTCCATCTTACAACTATAGAACTTGTCGGAGACTTCATATCTCTCGACCGGGCATGAGCTTGGAAAACCATTTTCAGCTCCTCGAACATCTCATATGCTCCGTGTTGCTCAAAAGCGCTTTTGGAGCCCGGTTCTAAGCTGTAAAGCATGCCGCCTTGAGCGAGGGAGTAATCATCGGCCGCAGAGACTGCCAAGCATTCATAATGTCTTGGTTCTGCAGGATAGGTGCATCACCTAGCGGTGCTTCTAGGACATATTGTTTCTTGGCTGCTATGAGGATGATCCTCGGGTTCGAACCCAGTCCGAATAGTTGCTGCCATCATCTTTCAGCTTGGTTTTCTCTAGGAGCAGCGTTGAAGTTCATGTTGACATGGCGTTGGCCATTTGATCTACAAGACATATTTTGCAAAGACTTTAGACTAAGTTCATGATAATTAAGTTCATCTAATCAAATTATTTAATGAACTCCCACTCAGATTTGACATCCCTCTAGTCATCTAAGTGTTACATGATCCGAGTCGACTAGGCGTGTCCGATCATCACGTGAGACGGACTAGTCATCGTCGGTGAACATCTCCATGTTGATCGTATCTTCCATCGACTCATGTTCGACCTTCGGTCTCTTGTGTTCGAGGCCATGTCTGTACATGCTAGGCTCGTCAAGTTAACCCTAAGTGTTTATGCATGTGTAAAACTGTCTTACACCGTTGTATGTGAGCGTAAGGATCTATCACACCCGATCATCACGTGGTGCTTGAAGCGACGAACTTTAGCAGCGGTGCACGAGTTAGGGGAACACTTTCTTGAAATTATTATAAGGGATCATCTTATTTACTACCATCGTTCTAAGTAAACAAGATGCATAAAACATAATAAACATCACATGCAATTATATAAAGTAGTGACATGATATGGCCAATATCATATAGCTCCTTTGATCTTCATCTTGAGGCTCCATGATCATCTTGTCACGGCATGACACCATGATCTCCATCATCATGATCTCCATCATCGTGTCTCCATGAAGTTGCTCACCAACTATTACTTCTACTACTATGGCTAACACGTTTAGCAATAAAGTAAAGTAATTTACATGGCGTTGAATCAATGACTCGCAGGTCATACAATAATTAAGACAACTCCTATGGCTCCTGCGGTTGTCATACTCATCGACATGCAAGTCGTGATTCCTATTACAAGAACATGATCTCATACATCACAATATATCATTCATCATTCATCACAACTTCGGCCATATCACATCACATGACAATTGCTGCAAAAACAAGTTAGGCGTCCTCTAATTGTTGTTGCATCTTTTACGTGGCTGCAATTGGGTTCTAGCAAGAACGTTTTCTTACCTATAAATAACCACAGCGTGATTTTGTCAACTTCTATTTACCCTTCATAAGGACCCTTTTCATCTAATCCGCTCCAACTAAAGTAGGAGAGCAGGACACCGCTAGCCACCTTATGCAACTAGTGCATGTCGATCGGTGGAACTTGTCTCACGTAAGCGTCGTGTAAGGTCGGTCCGGCCGCTTCATCCCACAATACCGCTGAAGCAAGAAAAGACTAGTAGCGGCAAGCAAGTTGACAAGATCTCGCCCACAACAAAATTGTGTTCTACTCGTGCAATAGAGAACTACGCATAGACCTAGCTCATGATGCCCTTTGTTGGGGAGCGTTGCGAGAAAATTAAAATTTTCCTATGGTTTCACCAAGATCCATCTATGAGTTCATCTAAGCAACGAGTCATGGGAGAGATTGCATCTACATACCACTTGTAGATCGCGTGCGGAAGCGTTCACTAGAGCGTGGATGATGGAGTCGTACTCGTCGTGATTCAGATCACCGATGACCAAGTGCGAGCAGACGGCACCTCCGCGTTCAACACACGTCTGGAGGCGGATGATGTCTCCTCCTTCTTGATCCAGCAAGGGGAAGGAGAGGTTGAGAAGATGGCTCCAGCAGCAGCACGACGGCGTGGTGGTGATGGAGTAGCGATTCTCGGCGGGGCTCCGCCAAGCACCGCGGAGGAGGAGAGGTGTTGGGAGGGAGGGCTGCGCCTTGGAAGTCCATTGCAGCCCTCCCTCACCCCTCTATTTATAGGGGAAGGGGCAGGGGCGGCCCTCTAGATGAGATCTAGAGGGGGGCGGCGAGGAGGGCTTGCCCCCAAGCAAGGCGCCCCCACTGGGGTTCCCCCAACCCTAGGCGCATGGGCCCAGGGGCGCCCAGCCCTCCGGGGCTGGTTCCCTGCCTTGTGGCCCATGAGGCCCTCCGAGAGGTGGCCCCTCGGTGGACCCGGAACCTCTCCGGTGGCCCCGTACAATACCGATATGACCCCGAAACTTTCCGGTGTCCGTTTGTCAACTTCCCATATATAAATCTTTACCTCCGGACCATTCCGGAACTCCTCGTGACGTCCGGGATCTCATCCGGGACTCCGAACAACATTCGGTAATCACATACAAGTCTTCCTAATAACCCTAAGCGTCACCGAACCTTAAGTGTGTAGACCCTACGGGTTGGAGACATCTGAACATGACCGGGGCGGCTCTCGGTCAATAACCAACAGCGGGATCTGGATACCCATGTTGGCTCCTACATACTCCTCGATGATTTCATCGGATGAACCACGATGTCGAGATTCAAGCAACCCGTATACTATTCCCTTTGTCGACGGTATGTTACTTGCCGAGATTCGATCGTCGGTATCCCAATACCTCGTTCAATCTCGTTACGGGCAAGTCACTTTACTCGTCTTGTAATGCATGATCCGTGACCGGACACTTGGTCACTTTGAGCTCATTATGATGATGCACTACCGAGTGGGCCCGTGATACCTCTCCGTAACACGGGTGACAAATCCGATCTCGATCCGTGTCAACCCAGACACTTTCGGAGATACCTGTAGTGCACCTTTATAGTCACCCGATTCGTTGTGGCGTTTGGTACACCAAAGCACTCCTACGGGATCGGGGAGTTACGATCTCATGGTCTAAATAAGAGATACTTTACATTGGAAAAGCTCTAGCAAAGCGAACTACGATCTTGTGCTATGCTTAGGATTGGGTCTTGTCCATCACATCATTCTCCTAATGATGTGATCCGTTATCAATGACATCCAATGTCCATAGTCGAAACCATGACTATCTATTGATCAACGAGCTAGTCAACTAGAGGCTCACTAGGGACATATTGTGGTCTATGTATTCACACGTGTATTACGATTTCCGGATAATACAATTATAGCATGAATAAAAGACAATTATCACGAACAAGGAAATATAATAATAATCCTTTTATTATTGCCTCTAGTGCATATTTCCGACATGCTGCCCCAACCAGCAAAGAGCCTTTACTGCTTTATATTGCAGCCACTGGACAAGTTGCCAGTACAGTACTCACGGTCGAGCGGGAAGAAGAAGGCAAGGCCTACAAGGTTCAGCACCCAATATACTATATTTTTGAACTTTTAACCCCATCCAAGCAAAGGTACCCGTATTATCAGAAGCTTGTCTATGGGATTTACTTGGCCACAAAGAAGGTTGCACATTACTTCTCAGATCATTCAATTACAGTCGTCAGCGACGCTCCATTGTCAGAAATATTGAATAATAGAGATGCAAGTGGTCGAGTGGCTAAATGGGCGATTGAACTCCTTCCGCTGGATATCAAGTTTGAGGCAAAGAAAGCAATCAAATCACAGGCAATAGCAGATTTTATCGTCGAGTGGATTGAACAACAACTGCCGACTCAGATTCAGTTGGAACATGGGACTATGTTCTTTGAGGGGTCCAAGATGTTGAATGGTTCAGGTGCTGGAGTAGTCCTGGTATCTCCGCGAGGCGACAAGCTCAGTTATGTTCTCCAGATTCACTTCGACTCTTCCAACAATGAAGCTGAATATGAGGCACTTCTGTATGGGTTGCGTATGGCCATTTCACTCGGCGTCCGGCGCCTAATGGTTTACGGCGACTCGGATTTGGTAGTTAATCAAGTGCTGAAGGAATGGGATGTTAGGAGTCCAGCTATGACCGGTTATTGCAATGCAGTGAGGAAATTAGAAAATAAGTTTGAGGGGTTAGAGCTTCATCATATACCCCGACTGAAAAATCAAGCAGCCGATGACTTGCAAAGATAGGTTCCAAGAGGGAGCCCATTCCCAGTAATGTGTTTTTGGAGCATATTCACTCGCCTTCAGTTCAAGAAGATCCTTTAACCAAAGAATCCCCACAGCCTAAGAGCTCCACTGATCCGACTGAAGTTGAAATCCCAGCCGTGGTCGACTTGGTCATGGAGGTTTTGGTCGTCATTCCTGATTGGACAGTGCCATACATTGCATATATTCTTAGGAAAGAACTCCCAGAGGATGAAGAAGAGGCCCGTCAGATCGTCCGTCGATCCAAAGCCTTTACTGTGATGGGTGGTCAGCTTTATAGAGAGAGTGTCACTGGAGTCCGTCAGAAATGCATCACGCTAGAAGAAGGCCGAATGATCCTCAATGATATCCACCCGGGGACCTGTGGTCACCATGAGTCCTCTCGGACCATCATGGCCAAAGAATACCGAGCCGGGTTTTACTGGCCACATGCTAACGAGATGGCGAAAGAGATAGTCGACAAGTGTGAGGGATGCCAGTTCTACTCCAACATGTCTCACAAACCTGCTTCAGCTTTGAAAACCATTCCACTCGTCTGGCCATTTGCAGTTTGGGGATTAGATATGATCGGACCGTTGAGGACTGGCAGGAGTGGCTTCACCCATGTGCTCGTAGCAGTTGACAAGTTCACTAAATGGATTGAAGCTAAACCTATGAAAAACCTCGAAGCAAGTACTGCTGTCAGTTTCATCAGAGGGTTAACATTCAGATATGGAGTTCCACACAGCATCATCACAGATAATGGGTCAAACTTTGATTCAGATGAGTTCAGAGCTTTCTGCGCTTCCCAAGGCACTCGGGTCGATTATGCTTCAGTCGGCCACCCACAGTCGAATGGGCAAGCAGAAAGAGCAAATGGTTTGATCCTCAAAGGGCTGAAGCCCCGATTGATGCGTGATCTCAAGCATGCAGCAGGCGCTTGGGTTGATGAACTACCATCAGTACTTTGGGGATTGAGAACAACTCCAAATCGGTCGACTGGCCGCACTCCGTTCTTCCTAGTCTACGGGGCCGAAGCTGTGCTTCCGGTGACTTGCTTCTGTCGCCCAGTGGAACTTTTCTCAAAAGTTGAAGCAGAACAAGCTCGACAAGATGATGTTGACCTTCTGGAAGAGGAAAGAGAGATGGCTCTAATCCGGTCGACCATTTATTAGCAATACCTTCGTCGATTCCATGCTAGAAACATGAGAGGTCGAGCATTTCAAGAGGGAGACCTGGTTCTCCGAGTGGATCAGCAACGGCCACACAAGCTTGCTCCTACATGGGAAGGTCCCTTCATCATCACCAAGGTGCTCCGCAATGGAGCGTATCACCTCTATAATGTCGAGCACAATAAAGACGAGCCACGCGCTTGGAATGCAGAGTTGCTCCGTCGTTTTTATTCTTAAGCATTCAGACTATTGAGTTGTAATAAGAAATACCTTTTTAGTCTGTTTATCAAAGACACAGCTTTACAGTCTTCTAAATGATTGTTGTCGATTACACATGTGTTTGAAATCCCCCAGTGGGTGGCTTAGCTGCGAATCCGTTTCGCCTAAGTTTGAAAAATCCTACCGAGTGAAGAGCAAGCCTCTCACTCGGGGGCTTAGCCGTGAATCCATTTCGCCTAAGTTTGAAAAATCCTACCGAGTGAAGAGCAAGCCTCTCACTCGGGGTCTTAGCCGCAAACCCATTTCGCCTACGTTTGAAAAATCCCACCGAGTGAAGAGCAACCCTCTCACTCGGGGGCTTAGCTGCAGTCCACTAGTCGCCTAAGTTTGAAAAATCCCACCGAGTGAAGAGCAAGCCTCTCACTCGGGGGCTTAGCTGCAGTCCAGTACTCGCCTATGTTTGGAAAATCCTACCGAGTGAAGAGCAAGCTTCTCACTCAGGGGCTTAGTTGCAGTCTAGTACTCGCCTAAGTTTGAAAAATCCTATCGAGTGAATAGCAACCCTCTCACTCAGGGGCTTAGCTGTAATCCAGTACTCGCCTAAGTTTGAAAAATCCCACCAAGTGAAGAGAAAGCCTCTCACTCGGGGGCTTAGCTGCAGTCTAGTACTCACCTAAGTTTGAAAAATCCTACCGAGTGAAGAGCAACCCTCTCACTCAGAGGCTTAGCTGCAGTCCAGTACTCGCCTAAGTTTGAAAAATCCCACTGAGTGAAGAGCAACCCTCTCACTCGGGGGCTTAGCTGCAGTTCCATACTCGCCTAAGTTTGAAATACGCTCCGAGTGAAAAACGATTTTCTCGCTCGGAGACTTGGCCACACGCTCCATCCTAATCCGCAAGGACGACGAGGTGCTGCTACCTCTTGAGCACTGCGTTGAATTTCCTTGAAGAGGAAAGGGTGATGCAGCAGAGTAGAGTAAGTATTTCCCTCAGTTTTTGAGAACCAAGGTATCAATCCAGTAGGAGGCTACGCGCAAGTCCCACGCACCTGCACAATACAAATAAATCATCGCAACCAACGCGATAAGGGGTTGTCAATCCCTTCACGATCACTTACGAGAGTGAGATCTGATAGATAATATTTTTGGTATTTTTGGTATAAAGATGCAAAGTAAAATAAAAAGCAAAGGCAATAATAAAGTGATGGAAGATTAATATGATGAGACTAGACTCGGGGGCCATACATTTCACTAGTGGCTTCTCTCAAGAGCATAAGTATTTTACGGTGGGTGAACGAATTATTGTTGAGCAATTGACAGAATTGACCATAGTTATGAGAGTATCTAGGTATGATCATGTATATAGGCATCACGTCCGAGACAAGTAGACCGACTCCTACCTGCATCTACTACTATTACTCCACTCATCGACCGCTATCCAGCATGCATCTAGAGTATTAAGTTAATGAAAGCAGAGTAGCATGTAAGCAAGATGACATGATGTAGAGGATAAATTCATGCAATATGATAAAACCCCATCTTGTTATCCTCGATGGCAACAATACAATCGTGCCTTGTTGCCCCTCATCATCTTGGGAAAGGACACATAAGATTGAACCCAAAGCTAAGCACTTCTCCCATTGCAAGAAAAACCAATCTAGTAGGCCAAACCAAACTGATAATTTGAAGAGACTTGCAAAGATAACCAATCACACATAAAAGAATTCAGAGAAGATTCAAATATTGTTCGTAGATAATCTTGATCATAAACCCACAATTCATCGGTCTCAACAAACATACCGCAAAAAGAAGATTACATCGAATAGATCTCCACGGGAGAGGGGGAGAACATTGTATTGAGATCCAAAAAGAGAGAAGAAGACATCTAGCTACTAACTATGGACCCGAAGGTCTGAGGTGAACTACTCACACTTCATCGGAGGGGCTATGATGATGTAGAAGCCCTCCGTAGTGGATGCCCCCTCCGGCGGATCTCCGGAATAGGCCCCAAGATGGGATCTCATGGGTACAGAAGGTTGCGGCGGTGGAATTAGGTTTTTGGCTCCTATTCTGATAGTTTGGGGGTACATAGGTATATATAGGAGGAAGAAGTACGTCGGTGGAGCTTCATGGGCCCCACGAGGGTGGGGGCGCACCTAGGGGGGTAGGGCGCGCCCCTCTACCTCGTGCCCACCTCGAAGCTTCCTTGGTGTAGAGCCCAAGTCTCCTGGGTCATGTTCGGTGAGAAAATCACGTTCCCGAAGGTTTCATTCCGTTTGGACTCCGTTTGATATTCTGTTTCTTCGAAACTCTAAAATTGGCAAAAAAAAACAACAATTCTAGGCCGTGCCTCCGGTTAATAGGTTAGTCCCAAAAATAATATAAAAGTGGAAAATAAAGCCCAATATGGTCCAAAACAGTAGATAATATAGCATGGAGCAATAAAAAATTATAGATACGTTGGAGACGTATCAGGCATCCCCAAGCTTAATTCCTGCTCGTCCTCGAGTAGGTAAATGATAAAAAAGAATTTTTGATGCGGTGTGCTACCTGGCATAATTTCAATGTAATTCTTCTTAATTGTGGTATGAATATTCAGATCCAAAAGATTCAAGACAAAAGTTCATATTGACATATAATACTTCAAGCATACTAACTAAGCAATTATGTCTTCTCAAAATAACATGGCCAAAGAAAGTTTATCCCTACAAAATCATATAGTTTAGTCATGCTCCATTTTCGTCACACAAGAATGCTCTCTTCATGCACAACCCTGATGACAAGCCAAGCAATTGTTTCATACTTTAGTAATCTCAAACTTATAAACCTTCACGCAATACATGAGCGTGAGCCATGGATATAACACTATGGGTGGAATAGAGTATGATGATGGGGGTTATGTGGAGAAGACAAAAAAGGAGAAGATCTCACATCAACGAGGCTAATCAATGGGCTATGGAGATGCCCATCGATTGATGTTAATGCAAGGAGTAGGGATTGCCATGCAGCGGATGCACTAGAGCTATAAATGTATGAAAGCTCAACAAAAGAAACTAAGTGGGTGTGCATCCAACTTGCTTGCTCACGAAGACCTAGGGCACTTAAGGAGGCCCATTGTTGGAATATACAAGCCAAGTTCTATAATGAAAAATTTCCACTAGTATATGAAAGTGACAAAACAAGAGACTCTCTATCATGAAGATTACGGTGCTACTTTGAAGCACAAGTGTGGAAAAAAAGGATAGTAGCATTGCCCCTTTTTATTTCTCTTTTTTTGGGGCCTTCTTTTTTTTGGCATTTCTCTTTTTTTTTGGGACAATGCTTTATTAAATGATGACCATCACGCTTCTATTTATTTACAACTCAATGATTACAACTCGATATTAGAACAAAGTATGACTCTATATGAATGCCTCTGGCAGTGTACCGGGATATGCAATGAATCAAGAGTGACATGTATGAAAGAATTATGAACGGTGGCTTTGCCACAAATACTATGTCAACTACATGATCATGCTAAGCAATATGACAATGATGAATGTGTCATGATAAACGGAATGGTGGAAAGTTGCATTGCAATATATCTCGGAATGGCTATGGAAATGTCATAATAGGTAGGTATGGTGGCTGTTTTGAGGAAGATATAAGGAGGTTTATGTGTGAAAGAGCGTATCATATCACGGGGTTTGGATGCACCAGCGAAGTTTGCACCAACTCTCAATGTGAGAAAGGGCAATGGACGGTACCGAAGAGGCTAGAATGCTGGAAGGGTGAGAGTGCGTATAATCCATGGGCTCAACATTAGTCATAAAGAAATCACATACTTATTGCAAAAATCTACAAGCCAACAAAAACCAAAGCACTACGTGCATGCTCCTAGGGGGATAGATTGGTAGGAAAAGACCATCGCTCGTCCCCGACCGCCACTCGTAAGGAGGACAATCAAAGAACACCTCATGTTTCAAATTTGTTACATAACGTTTACCATACGGGCATGCTACGGGACTTGCAAACTTCAACACAAGTATTTCTCAAATTCACAACTACTCAACTAGCACGACTTTGATATTATCACCTCCATATCTCAAAACAATTATCAAGCATCAAACTTTTCTTAGTACTAGTTGACCCGTTGCGCCAAATGACGCAGAGACCCGCTAAAGACATGTTGTCGATGAAAATAGTTTTATTTCGCAAGGACCTATTCGATATCGGTAGTAGATAGCTCATTTGTTAAACCATGGTATATTGGAAATATGGTTATCAGGCTACGAAATCCGTGTTTGAAAAAAAAGTATAGCATGTACAAACCAGCTAAGGAAGCATTGTTTTAGTTGAAAATATGGTTATCATGGACCCATTGCTCGTGCCAAATCATGCTAAATCCATGTGTGCAATGGAAAAAATATCCATGGTTTAATCCCCTTTAATAAGAAACATGATGGATTGTTGTCTACGATAAGATGTACATACACATTTTAATTTAATAGCACAGACCCATTTAAAATCATGTATGCAAATGGCAGCCCCACTAACACATGTGCTTTTAAAAAAAATCCATGTATCAATAGACTTATTCATGGGCAGTCATGTATGCCACCTTAAACGCCCGTGTGTACATCTATTTATTAGTTTTTGTACAGGGAGAAGAGTTGATACTTCTGGCCTTTTTCAGTTGTTTTCGTTATCATCAGTGGAGGAAATATCAATTACTCTTTGGTAACTTTTCCTTTTCCATGCTCTAATGCACCTGCATCTTGGTTGGTTGTCTGAATGTTCAGAATTTGTGCTTGAGCCCACTTGACGGATGGACGGTAAATTAATCTAGCTTTTGTGTTGCGGAAGAAAGATAGGGAGCAAGCTGTTTTAAGTTAGGTGAACATTGCAGACCACCACAAGTTTGCTCACTTATGGATGTCACTGAAACAACTTGAAAACTATTCGATACAGCCAAAAGTTTTGCAAAATCGGATACTTTCCAAAGAAAGAAGCGCCATTACAGCACATGTTTTGAAGACTACATGTAACAGGCAGTTTTCCATCCTGCATTAGCAAGTAGGAGAAAATGTCAAGGGCTGAAAAAAGAAGAATGGGGTATTTAACTATGAATCTGGACCGGAGAAGAGAGTTGACTGCCATACAAAATTTCCTTCTCTAAGACTTGATATCTACAATACAAGCGGAAAATCAGTTCAATATAGGAAAACTATAGTGAATACAATAGTAAAAAATGTACAAAGAAGTCCCAGGAAAAAAAAAATCAAAACCTTCCGTATTTTTATTTTTTTGCGGCATAAAACCTTTCATATTACAATGTGCTGAAGATTTTCCCAACAATTAGATCAGCCATATACGCCAGAGAGTCAATTGCCCATTCACTCGTCACCAAAGAACAACAATTTAAGGATCATAAGTCGACTAATTACAACTGCAAATAAGTTGACTACAAACCTTCCTGGCTATTACTCCTTCCGTTCCCAAATATAAATCTTTTTATAGAGATTCCAACAAGTGACTACATACGGAGCAAAATGAGTGAATCTACATTCTAAAAGATGTCTACATACATCTGTATGTTGTAGTCCATTTGAAATGTTTAAAAATACTTACATTTAGGAAGAGGGCTACAACCAGATCCGGACCCAGGAGATAATCCTTAGGTACAGGAAAAAGGGGAGCACGACAACCTAGAGATAAAAACGAGGTTTCACATGCCCCAGTTCTGTTTCGAAATGCATGACAGAGGATAAAAGACTTATCTGGATCTACAACCCCTGGCAATCTCATCTTGCCGCGGTTGGATCATTGTTCCTGCAGCCCCCGGCAACTCTGGTTTGCGGGGTGGAACACTTGATCCGTTTTCTTTCTTCCAAGTAGCTCGGCAAGTGCTCATGTGCCCTGCGAACCAAAGAGACGACAGAAGAAAAAGCAGATAGAGCCTTTTCGACCTCTAAGCTAGGGGTTAGTCGCTGCTGGGCACTATCAACCTAACCAAGGAAGAGACTCGACCTAGCATGCATGCTATGACTTAGGCGCCAGACACTTCATTTATTTATGCTCGAGGTGCACTTTTGGCTTTGTACAAAGGGTCACATGCCTTGCCGGCAAAGCTGCTTGTACAAAAGGTGGCTTGCCGGGAGGCCTGGCAAGCCGCGCCTTATGGTTAAAACTTGCGAAGATGCTCGATGTTTGTCGGTGTAGAAAAATAGGGGCACATATTTGTACCCCTTTACCTATGCATGGGCAGTCAGAGCCGCGCCCACGACCGCACCAAGCAGAACAAGGGAGGTGAGCCAAGGTAAGACCGAAGCCCAAGACAATCAAAGCAACGTCAAGGCCAAGACCACGAAGAGCAGAGGGACGAAGCAGGTTCCCCCGGCAAGACCCTTGTCGGGCGGCCTCAGCGGCGCCGGCAAGACCCTTGTCGGGACAGCTCGCCCCACACCAACAGAGCGAGCCACCCTTGAGCCCACGGCCCCCAGCGCCATCATTAGCGTGGGACCAGGGCTCGGAAAGGCACCTCTGTGGTGGCATGCAGATCTTTGTGAAGACATATTCAAGATCAGATGAGGATTGGAAGACGATGACTCTCGGCAAGATCCTTGCCGAGGAGGGCCACCAGACCCCCGGCAAGATCCTTGCCGGGGACGACAGCATGCCACGGCAAGACCCTTGCCGGGCCACCCGGCAAGGCCCTCGCCAAGGACGCCAGCGAGGCCACCGCCAAACCCTCGCCGATCAAGCTTCCACCACCGTTCACATGCAGCTGCAAGCCCAACCAGCTGGGCAGGCACCTGCGTGGCAACATGCAGCTCCCAGGTCAACTCATCGAGCGCCTGCGTGGCGGCATGCAGATCTTCATGGAGGCTCCGCCACCACGCCACCTCAGCTGCCTGACTGCCTACATGGTGCCACACACCTCACTAGCCAGGGCGCGTGTCAAGACGAGGAGGAGCGGCGACGGACGGGACGGGCCTCACCCCCGTCCCCAACAAAGCAACGGGACACCTAAGCTACGCATTAAATGCGTCTTGTCTGTATGTCTGACGATAAGCTCGAGGCCTTGTATCGCCTTTCCACCTCCTGTGTGTCACTGTGGCATCCCCTTTCAACTATAAAAGGATGCCCATGGCATACTGGAGAAGGATTCGGCTCATTCGAACCACACACTGACCATAGCTAGTTCGAGAGCTCAAGAACTCTCAGAAATACATCCACCAAAGCAGGACTAGGGTTTTACGCATCTTCACGGCCCAAACCTGGGTAAACGATCCTTGTGCTGTCTACTAGCCCTGGTCTCTTCGCAACCCTGCGCCCCGGCAACCGTAGTAGGGATTCTTGTGATCCCATAGGTGTTGTTCCACACCGACATCTTTGGCGCGCCAGGTAGGGGCCCAATTGTGAGAATCTGGTCTGGTAGTTAGCCTAGCAGTTCCTCGTCGCCATGGCCCCTAAGAAGAAGACGGCCATGGCGGTCGGCTCGTTGGGAATCGAACGGCCCGTGCCGGTGCGGATGAGCAGCGGACCGGTCGCAGACTGGACCCGGGCCGCGACCTGCGAGCACCAGCATCGCCCAGGTAGTCGGAGCCTGGCGAGTGGCATCGTTCGTGCGCCAGACGACCGGCTACACGTTGCCGGATCCAAAGACGGAGCTGGGCCCCCCGCAGGCGGCGCGGGCCCCTCCAGGGGTGTCGTTGTGCCGACTCCGGGCGGCGTGGCGACCTTCAGGATGCATACACCGGCGACCACCACGCGTTCTTCCTATGGTGTCGCGCGAAAGCGTCACCGCGTTGGTGACCACAGGCACTGCCATGGGAAGAGCCTGTCGCGTCGTCGGCAAGATGAAGGGTTCAACGCTTCGCCCGGCGCTTCGCGAAAATGATGCGCGGCCGCTGGGTCGTGATGGAGCTCCTTCTAACGTGGTTAGAAGTCGAAGCGCCGCGATCCGCTCTTTGCCGCCGCCACCCGCCCCACGAAGCTTTGGCGCGCGCACAACTGCTCCTTGATTTCCCTCCTGCCACGGAGAAGCTCGATGAGTGGAGGGCCACCATCCGGAGCCTCGTCGCCGTCGCCAACAAAGACAATCTGTGACCAGCGGCACCCTCGGGTCGGCGCCCCACTGAGCCACCACATGCTGGCGCTGGGAGGACCGAGGGAGCTGCGGCCACGGTGCACTCTCCTCCTCCTCGCCAGCCGCCGCGGGCGTCGGCCCGTCGTGATGACGCTTGTGATAACATCTCCATAGGGTCGTTCGACCTGCGGACCCTCCGCGACCAGTGACAGGTCCTTCGGGAACGAGCTCACGAAGACGCTCGAACCACCAACAAGTGTCGGCGTGAAACGCGCCGCCAGTCGGACAAGCGGGCAGGACCCGCTATGGACCACCCGACACCGGGGGGCTCCGGCGGCCTACCTTACGAGGTGGGCTGCCCGACCTTTACCCATGAGCTGCAGCAGTTCCAGTGGCCGTCCCATCGCACGTTCAAGCCCAACGTTGGCGAGAAGTACACTGGTAAAACCCATCTGTTCGAGTTCCTCAGCATCTACACCATCGCGATGCAGGCTGCTGGGGCTCATGACGACAAGGTGCTTGCCAACTATTTCCCACTGGCGCTCAAGCCCAATGTGATGTCTTGGCTGATGCACTTGCCGGTGGACTCCATTTCTTCTTGGTCAGATTTGTGCCATGAGTTTGTTCGCGCCTTCACAGGAGGCCACCAAGCTCATGGCGGGCCGATGATCGCACATCATTCCCGAAGGAAGGGGAGACCTGCGCACGTACATCCGAAGATTCAGCGGTGCGATACAACATCCCGGCGTTCATCCTGCGCTGTGATTAGCGCGTTCCACGAGAACATGCGCCAATCGCAAGATCTTGTGAAAAATTGGCGATGACCAAAGTTAAGGGCGTGGCGAGCTCTACGTTACGGCGATAGGTGCGCCCGGGCTGAAGAGGGAGGAAGTACCGGCGAAGATGCGGTCGCGAAACGACTCTGTCGATGAAGCGCCACTACCCGATGAGGAAGGGCGGCGTTACCAGGAAAGCGCAAGGGCAAGGCCGTGCTTGCCGTTGAGGTCAGCGACACGGTGCGGCAAGAAGGTCCAGCGGGCGCTCCGGCAAGGAGATTTCCAGGTGCGCCGCCTGCCGAGCCTTGGCGGCAACCGACAAGCCAGGGCGCTCCGGCAAGCAATACTGCAAAATCCACCGCACCAAGGGCTACGACCTCCAGAACTGTCGGCAAGTCGAGCTGCTTGTTGAGAAGCAAAAGGCTGAGTATGAGAGGCGGGACAAGGAGAAGGACCAGGACAGTGCGGAGGGGTCCGGCAAGAAGCGTGGCGGCCAAGGAGGCCACCCCAGCAAGGACAACTAGCAAGAGAGGCCCGCCCGGGGCCGCGACAAGAAACAGGAAGACGACGATCATGACGAGGACAATGAGTCTTGTGAGCAAGGGTTCCAGAAGGCTACGAAGGCCATGTGTGTCGATGGCGGCGCCTCGCTGCATACCTCTCACCGCCAGCTCAAGCAGTGGGCGCGTGAGATTACAGCAGCAGTTTGTCGTTCGGCTCGAGCTTGCTGAAGTGGTCCAACCGCCCCTCATCTTTGGCGTCGAGGATCACCACGGCCGCACTACAGCGGTTGGGTGCTTGCCGTGTTGGTCTCACCAGCGATCGCAACCTCGAGTGAATAAGATGTTGGTTGTGATGGTGGGGCGGCCTGAACCTGATCTACTTTGCCGTGATCAAAAGTTACAACTCCGATGGAGACCTCGAGAAGCGGGCACATTTGAAGGGTCAATCCGGGGAGGAGCCAGCCGAAGGAAAGGTCACCTTTACACTGTGACATTTGGAGGAGAGTTGACCTATAGGACGGAGAGGACCGTCTTCGACATAGCCGAGATCCCCTTGCCCTACAACGGAATCCTTGGCCACCCGGCACTAGCCAAGTTCATGGCGGCGTCACACTACGCCTACAACATGCTGAAGATGCCCGGGCCGTTGACCATCATCTCCGTCCCCTCCGAAAAGCAGGACACACTGATCTGCGCCGGCCAGCTCTACCGGGAAGCAGTTGCAGCGGCTGCCGCCAAGGCACCTGCTCCTGCTGCTGAAGCCTCGGGAGGAAAGAAGAAGCCCGGCAAGACCACTCACACCCACTCCGGCAAGCGCACCTCCTCGGAGTGTTGTGCTACCGTCGAGGACGTGCCAGAGAGCTCTATCGACAAGAGCAAGAGATCCAGGGCCGAGCCGCTGCAGACCAAGAAGGTGCCCGTCGGGGAGGATGACACGAGAGGGGCCTTCACCATAGGCTCCGCCCTCGACAGCGAATAGGAAGGCACGCTCGTCACTTTCAGCTGGCGATCGTCACCGTGATTGCATGGCAAGCATCCGACATCCCCAGTGTTCCCAGGGAGGTGATTGAGCACCACCTGGCTATGCCCCCCCAGCGGCCGATCAAGCGAAGGTCGAAAAGCAAGCTCGGAGAGCGGAGTTCATCACAGAGGAGATCAGGAAGTTGGAAGCGGCAGGTTTGGTGAGACGAGTGCTCCACCCGACGTGGTTGGCCAATCCGGTAGTGGTGCGCAAGGCGAATGGGAAGTGGAAAATGTGTATTGATTACACAGATATCAACAAGGCTTGCCGTAAGGACCCCTTCCCGTTGCCACACATCAACCAGATTGTTGACTCCACGGCCGGGTGTGACCTGTTATCCTTCCTCGACGCCTACTCAGGCTACCACCAGATCTTCATGACGAGAGAAGACGAAGAGAAGACATCATTCATCACCCCATGTGGTACGTATTTCTTTTTACGGATGCCTTTCGGGTTGAAGAGTGCTGGCTCAACGTTCGCAAGGGCAGTCCAAATTGGTTTTGAACCTCAGCTCCGTAGAAATATGGAGGCCTAAATGGATGACATAGTAGTCAAAAACAAGGACGGGCCAACTCTTGTGCAAGATCTGGAAGAGACATTTGCTAACCTGCGCAAGATCAACCTCAAGTTGAACCCCGAGAAGTGTGTCTTCGGTGTTCCGTTCGGCAAGCTTCCTGGGTTCTTTGTGTCACAGCGCGGGATATTGAGCAGATCGAGGCGCCTAAGCGGATCAAGGATGTGCGTCGGCTCACCGGCTGCGTTGCCGCCATGAGCCGATTCATCTCCAAGTCCGCCGAGCGCGCCCTTCCCTTCTTCAAAATCTTGAAGAAGGCAGGCCTAGTAGGGTGGACCCTAGAAGCCGAGGCAGCACTGCAGGATCTGAAGAAATACCTTTCCTCCACGCCAATACTGGTTGCGCCTAAACCACAAGAGCCATTGCTGCTGTATCTGGCGGCGACGAATCAAGTGGTCAGCGCCGCACTTTGGTGGCACAGAGGGAGGTCGACGAGGAGGCAGCGGCGGCGAGCTAGCGGATGGCAAGCCAAAATTTCCCGGCGAGAACTGGCACCGACAAGGCGGCCCCGGCGATGCGATGCCACCATGGCGGTGCCGCCCGATCAAGTGGTGGTGCCATAGAAGAAAATGATGCAGCACCGATTTACTTTGTCGGCTCCCTCTTGCGAGGGCTAGGTCGAGTATTCGGCGTGCAAAAATTTCTCTTGACCTCCTTATGGCCTCGAGGAAGCTGCGTCACTACTTCCAAGCCCACGAGATCACTGTCGTCACCGCCTCCCGTTACAGCGGATCTTGCATAACCAGACGCAACCGGAAGGATTGTGGAATGGGCCTTGGATCTATCAAGTTTCGGTTTGAAGTTTGAAAGTACCTCGACTATTCAGAGCAGAGTCTTGGCAGAGTACATCGCAGAATGGACCTCGACGCCTGAGAAGAAATCTAGGAGACCACTCTCCCCGGCAAGGAAGCAGACCACGACTGGATCATGTAATTTGATGGGGCTTTCTCGCTGCAAGGTGCCGGCGTGCTACTCGTCGCACCCACCGGAGAACACGTCAAGCACGTGATTCATATGCACTTCCCCAGGGAGATGTACACCAACAACACTGTCGAGTACGAGGGATTGCTTGCCGGTCTCAAGATCGCGGTAGACCTCGGGGTTAAGAAGCTCATCGTCAGGCGTGACTCGCAGCTCGTTGTCAGGCAGGTCAACAAGGATTATCAGAGCCCATTGATGGAAGCTTACGTAGATGAGGTGAGGAAGCTAGAGGAACACTTTGACGGTATCTAGGCGGAGCACATCCCCCGAGCGGAGAACGGCATCGCCGATTACCTGTCAAAGCGTGTCGCATTCAAGCTACCTGTGGAACCAGGTACCTTTTTGCTCCGGCTAACTCAACCATCCGTCGAACCATCAGTGAGGCAGAACAAAGAAGAGGAAATCAGGTCGGCAAGTACTTTCCTACCGAGCCCCTAGAGCTGCGGCAAGGGTCTTTGTCGCGGACGCTTATGCCTGCCAAAACAGCTGGCTCCGACAGGCGTCAAGCCACAGCCGTGAAACAACCGCTCCCATGGCGGAAGAAATGCCTTTGGTCCTTGCCGTCGAGCCCCAGGCTCCGGCATGGGCGCAACATACCGTCCACTTCCTCCAAACAGGGGAGCTTCCTGAGGAGCAGGAAGAAGCAGAGAAAGTAGCCAGTCGGTCCGCCCTGTAACAGTTCGTCGACAACGTCCTGTTTCGGAGGAGGCCAAACGGTGTGAAACTCAAGTGCATCACCCGGGAGAAAGGACTGGAGCTGTTGGAGGAGATACATGGAGGCATATGTGGCTCCCACATATGGTCAAGGGCCCTTGCCAGGAAGGCGTTCTGGCAAGGTTTCTTCTGGCCCACCGCCCTCCAGGATGCGACGGCACTAGTAACCAAGTATGAAGCGTGCCAGTTCCATTCAGAGAAGCTTCATCAACCAGCTCAAGCCCTTCAAACAATCCCTCTCTCTGGCCATTCTCGATGCAGGGGCTCGATATCTGGGCCCTTTCCCCGCTGTCGGGGGCTTTGAAATCTTATGCGTTGCAATCGACAAGTTCACAAAGTGGCGGAAGTGGAAGCGATGAGGAAGGTGACTGCTCGATCAGCCGTCAAGTTCTTCGATGGACTGGTCTACCGTTTTGGTGTGCCAAGCGAGTCATCACCGACAACGACACGCGAGTTCACAAGCCACACCTTCATGCAGTACATCCAAGACCTCGGCAGCAAGGTCTGTTTTGCTACATGGCACATCCATGTAGCAGCGCCAGCGGAAAGGGCAAATGCTGAAGTGTTGCGAGGCCTGAGAACGAAGACCTTTGACAAGCTGCACAAGAGTGGAAGGCGCTGGATTGATGAGTTGCTGGTGGTTCTTTGGTTGATCAGGACGATGCTAAATCGAGCTACCGGCCAGACACCTTTTGCCCTGGGGCAGAAGCAGTTCTCCCCACGGAACTCATATACGGGTCACCTTGAGTGCTCACTTATGATGAGCTTGAGCAAGAGCAGTTGCGCCAAGATGATGCGACGCTCCTCGAGGAATATCGTCTTCGGGCGGCTGTGAGATTGGCACGCTACCAGCAGGCCTTGCGCCGCTACCATAGCCGCAAGGTTCATGCCCAAGCTTTGAGGCGACCTTGTTCTTGGCTGCGTTCGATCGACCAAGAATTCCAACAAGTTGATGCCAAAGTGGGAAGGCCCTTATCGGGTAATACGAGTCACCAGGCCTGGCGCAGTCCGCCTGGAGACCGAAGATGCCGTCCCAGTGGCCAACTCCTGGAACATCGAGCATCTTCGCAAGTTTTACCTATAAGGCGTCGCTTGCCGGGCCTCCCCGCAAGCCACCTTTTGTACAAGCTTTCCCGGCAAGGCATGTGACCCTTTGTACAGAGCCAGGCGCAGACCCTGAGCATAAATAAATGAAGCGCTGGTGTCCTAAGTCATAGCATGCATGCTAGGTTGAGTCTCTTCCTCGGTTAGGGTTGATAGTGCTCAGTAACGACTAACCCTTAGCTTAGAGGTCGAGTGTGCGTCTATCTGTTCCTTTTCTGTCCTTTTTTGGTTCGCAGGGCACATGAGCACTTCTGCTGAGCTACTGGGAAGAAAGGAAACGGACCGGTGTCCCGACCCCGGCAAACCAGAGTTGTCGGGGGCTACAAATTCGAGGATCCAACCACGGCAAGATAAGACTGCGGGGATGCGAATCAGATAAGTCTTTTATCCTCATCATGCGTTTGAAACAGGATCAAGCATGTGAATCCTCGTTTTTATCTCTAGGCTGCCGTGCTCCCTTTTTCCCTATACCTAAGGATTATTTCCTGGGTCCGGATTTGGTTGTAGCCGCGACAACAAGGAGGTAGAATGAGGAGCCTGAAGCCCACTTCTTCCTTGCCTCAGCCAAGAGCGCGAAAACGGTCGAATGGAGTGGGGGAACGGCAAGGCCTGTTGCCGGGCGAAAAACATTTATCTTAAACAAATAACGAGGATTCACTCCTTGTCGCGGGATTTACCCACGAACGAAAAGCCCAACAAGCATCCCTTTTTCATTAAAAATATCCCATACAGGTACAGTTCGTACGAAATGAAAGATATGAACAGAGGGGATTACAAGATTTGAATTCAACAAGGCCCGCAGGCTTACAGATTAAAAAAGAGATAAGGTGCCTGTAATCCCTTTCTTGTCCCTCTCCTCAGGAGGCAGGTCAAGGATGCGAGAGGGCAAAAGGGGCGCCTAGGTGAGCTACGAGCAGCAGAAAGCACCAAGAGAACACCTCGGTGACCGCCCACGGGCGGGCCGATGATGACGGTGCCGGGAAAGGAGCTGGAAGACGAGGTGGCAGGACCGGCAGTACGCAATGAAGGCGTCGGTGCCCGTGTACTCCGAGTTGACAGCCTTGCTGCCCGTCCTCTTCCTCTTCCGCAACCTCCCGACGCCAGCCACCCAAGGAGACGGCCCCAAGAAGTTCAAGGAGCTTGCCCCGCCCCCGGCAAAACCCTATCGGAGGAGCTGCCAGGTGCAGATGCTGTTGCTGCCGCACCCGCCCAGGCGCGGGGCGTCCGGCGCCTAGTCGGACTCGTCCCCGCTGTCCCCCTTGTCGCTTTCGCTCGAGGACGAGCTTCCATCGTCAGAATCTCCATCAGAGGAGCTCTCCACGCAGCATTTCAGACGAGTTCCAAACTCTTCGAAGACCTTGACGGAAAGCAGGCCGTCCTCCATTAATTTGAAGTAGAGGACGAGCCCCGCCGTCAGGCCGTGGATGCGGGCGAACGTCTTCCATCCACGGCGAAGATACATAACTCGATGAGCCGGGAAGTCGATGTCGACCCGCGTGCCCCCGTTCCCACAGCCCCTCATGTGCAACCTCAGGGTCTGGGGTGGGGCACGCTCCATCACCCGAGCAAACGGAGTAGGGAGACGAAGACGACGACACGAGGGCCGGCGGAGCCTGATGAAGAACTCGGAAGGCTGGTCTTCAACATGGCCCTCCATCGAGAAGGGCATCATTGGCGGGGGCGAGGCCGGTGCGCCACCCCGTCCTCCTCTTCCCTGAGCGCTACGGCCTCTGCCCCGGCCTCGCCCACGGCCTCGCCCCCTCCCCCTTCCCCTCGCAGTGGGTTCCACCACCACGGGCTCAGGAGGAGGAGGGACGCGCTGTCGAGCGGCGACCCTCGCCGCCATCGTCGAGGGACCAGGATTCCCTTTCTCCATGGCAGGCGAGAGGAAGAAACAGAAGCAGGGGGAGATAGAAGATGGAAGAATGCGGGATGCCACCCCCCTTTCCCCTCTTTATAAAGGAACGGGGTTGAGGCTCGGCCGCCCCGCTCGGCCAATCCAGACACCGGAGGTGCAGGGAATCAGGACTGACCCGCTGCCCAAACCAGCGACGGCCCGGTTTCCCGGCTCCGCCGTTTGCCACCCCAAGCGCATGAAATACGCATGGCAGAAGTGCAGAACTGAGGGGACGGGTGAGGCGACCTCTCCCCACCTCGTGATCATGGGGAGTGGATGCCTTGAAGACCGCACCCTAGCCCCGCTTAGTAAATGAGCCGAGCCTCCACGCCTTCCTCTTTTTATGGGGAGGGCGCGAGCCGCCTCTTTACTGTGATATGACGCATGCGTGTGGAAACCGCCCCACGCATGCCGCCCACGTCACGCACACCCCTCACGCCCGGCGCCACGCTTGCGGGTGCGTCAGGGGCGGGCGCGTGAAGAATCTTACCACGGTAAAAACCGCCCGACCTGCCTGCACACCGTTTTGGGCCTGGCCAACAACGTGTCACACTTATGTGTGGCCCAGGCCCGGGGGCTCCTATCGGTGTACAAAAATAGGGGCACATTTTTGTACCCCTTACTACAATGTACCGCAGGCGATGAGAGCCGCGCCCATGACCACACCAAGCAGAACAAGGGAGGTGAGCCAAGGTAAGACCAAAGCCCAAGACGATCAAAGCAACGCCAAGGCCAAGACCACGAAGAGCAGAGGGACGAAGCAGGTTCCCCCGGCAAGACCCTTGTCGGGCCGCCTCAGCGGCCCTGGCAAGACCCTTGCATGGACAGCTTGCCCCACAACAACAGAGCGAGCCACCCTTGAGCCCACGGCCCCCAGCGCCATCATTAGCGTGGGGCCAGGGCTCGGAAAGGCACCTCTGTGGTGGCATGCAGATCTTGTGAAGACATATTCAAGATCGGATGAGGTTGGAAGGCGGCGACTCTCGGCAAGATCCTTGCCGAGGAGACCACAGACCCCGGCAAGATCCTTGTCGGGGCGACAACGCCATTTAAGCAAGACCCTTGCCGGGCCACCCGGCAAGGCCCTCGCCAAGGACGCCAGCAAGGAAACTGCCAAACCCGCGCCGATTAAGCTTCCACCACCGTTCACATGCAGCTGCCAGCCCAACCAACTAGGTAGGCACCTGCGTGGCAACATGCATCTCCCAGGTCAACTCATCGAGCGCCTGCGTGGCGGCATGCAGATCTTCGTGGAGGCTCCGCCACCACGGCACCTTAGCTGCCTGACTGCCTACATGGCGCCACGCACCTCACTATCCAGGGCGCATGTCAAGACGAGGAGGAGCGGCGACGGACGGGACGGGCCTCAACCCCGTCCCCAATAAAGCAAGGGGACACCTAAGCTACGCATGCGTCTTGTCCTGTAATTCGAGCGATAAGCTCAGGGCACTGTACGCCTTTCCACCTCCTATGTGTCACTGTGATAGCCCCTTTCAACTATAAAAGGAGGCCCATGGCATACTGGAGAAGGATTCAGCTCTTTCGAACCATGCACTGACCACAGCTTGTTCGAGAGCTCAAGAACTCGCAGAAATACATCCACCAAAGCAGGACTAGGGTTTTATGCATCTTCGCGGCCCAAACCTGGGTAAACGATCCTTGTGCTGTCTACTAGCCCTGCTCTCCCCGCAACCCTACGCCCCGGCAATCGTAGCAGGGATTCTTGTGATCCCATAGGTGTCTTTCCACACCGACAATGTTCCAGGAGTTGCTCACTGGGACGACATCCTCGGCCTCCACGCGGACTGCGCCAGGCCTGGTGACTCGCATTACCCGATAAGGGCCTTCCCACTTCGGTGTCAACTTGTTGGAATTCTTGGCCGATGAGCACCCGAAGAACAAGGTCGCCTTCCTCAAAGCTTGGGGCATGAACCTTGCGGCTATGGTAGCGGCGCAAGGCTTGCTTTGGTGGCGTGCGCTCTCACAGCCCCCCGAAGGCGATCTTCCTCAAGGGCGCCGCGTCATCTTGGCGCATAGCGGCTCTTGCTCAAGCTCATCATAAGTGAGCACTCGAGGTGACCCGTATATGAGTTCCATGGGGAGAACTGCTTCTGCCTCGTATACCAGGGCAAAAGGTGTCTGGTTGGTGGCTCGATTTGGCGTCGTCCCGATTGACCAAAGAACCACCAGCAACTCATCAATCCAGCGCCTTCCACTCTTGTGCAGCTTGTCAAAGGTCTTCATTTTCAAGCCTCGCAATACTTCAGCATTTGCCCTCTCCGCTTGGCCGTTGCTCCATGGATGTGCCACAGAAGCAAAACAGACCTTGCTGCTGAGGTCTTGGATGTACTGCATGAAGGTGCGGCTTGTGAACTACGTGCCATTGTCAGTGATGACTCTGTTTGGCACACCAAAGCGGCAAACCAGTCCTTTGAAGGACTTGACGGCTGACTGAGCAGTCACCTTCCTCACTGCTTCCACCTCCGGCCACTTTGTGAACTTGTCGATTGCAGCGAACAAGTACTCAAAGCCCCTGACAGTGTGGGGGAAAGGGCCCAGTATATCGAGCCCCCAGACCGAGAATGGCCAGGAGAGAGGGATTGTTCGAAGGGCTTGGGCTGGTTGATGAAGCTTCTTTGAATGGAACTGGCACGCTTCACACTTGGTTACTAGTGGCGTCGCATCCTGGAGGGTGGTGGGCCAGAAGAAACCTTGCCGGAACGCCTTCCCGGCAAGGGCCCTCGACCCTATGTGGGAGCCACATATGCCTCCAAGTATCTTCGCCAACAGCTCCAGTCCTTCCTCCCGGGGGATGCACTTGAGTTTCACACCGTTCGGCCTTCTCCGGTAGAGGACATCATCGACGAACTGGTACAGGGTGGACCGATGGGCTACTTTCTCCGCTTCTTCCTGCTTGTTAGGAAGCTCCCCTGTTTGGAGGAATTGGACGGTATGCTGCGCCCATGCGGAGCACAGGGCTCGGCAGCAGGACCAAACATCTCTTCCGCCATGGGGCGGCTGTCTCTCTGACGAGGCTTGGCCTTTCTGCGAAGCCGGTTGCTCTTAGGCAGGCTCGGCGTCTGCAGCAGCACCCTTGCCGGCATCCCCAAGGGCTCGGTAGGAAAGTACTTGCCGGGACCTGATTTCCTTCTCTTGTTCTAACCCGCTGATGGTTCAGCGGATGGTTGAGATGCTTGGAGCAAAAGGTACCTGGTTCCACGGAGTAGCTTGAATGCGACACCTTTAACGGTGTCGGCGATGTCGTTTCTCCGCTCGGGGGCGTGCTCCGCTGGATACCGTCAAAGCGTTCCTCAACTTCCTCACCTCATCTCGTAAGCTTCCATCAATGGGCTACGATAATCCTTGTTGACCTGCACGACAATGAGCTGCGAGTCACCCACGACAATGAGCTTCTTAACCCGAGGTCTGCCGCGATCCACGAGACGGCAAGCAATCCCTCGTCTTGGCGGTGTTGTTGGTGGATATCTCCACAGGGAAGTGCATACGGATCACGTGCTTGAGGTGTTCTCCGATGGGTGTGACGTGCAGCACACCCAAGACCGGCGCCTTGCAGCGAAAGCCCATCAAAGTACATGATCGATCGTGATGCGCTTCCTCGCCGGGAGAGTGGTCTCCTGATTTCCTCGTCGGCGTCGAGGTCCATTCTGCGATGAACTCCGCCAACTACTGCTCTAAATTGTGAAGTACTTTCAAACTTTAAACCCGAAGCTTGACAGCTCAAGGCCCATTCCACAATCCTTCCAGTTAAGTGGGTTGTGCGATTATCCGTTGCAATGGGAGGCGGGTGGCAACAGTGATCTCGTGGGCTTGGAAGTAGTGATGCAGCTTCCTCGAGGCCATAAGGAGGCGAAGAGAATTTTTACTGCCTTGAATACCTCGACCTAGCCCCTGCAAGAGGGAGCTGACAAAGTAAATCGGGTGCTGCATCATTTTCTTCTATGGCACCACCTCACTTTCATTCTTGCGGGCACTTGCCTTGGTGGCACCAGACTACTGCCGGGGCCGCCTTGTCGGCACCAGGCCTACTGCGGGAATCTTTGGCTTGCCATCCGCTGGATTACGCCACCATTGCTGCCTCCTCGTCGACCTCCCTCTGTGCCACCGGTCTGGTGGCTGACCACTTGATTCGTCGCTGCCGGATACAACAGCGGCGACTCTTGTGGTTTAGGCGCAACCATATTAGCGTGGAGGAAAGGTATTTCTTGAGATCTGCGGTGCTGCCCGGCTTAAGGGTCCACTCTATTGGGCCTGCCTTCTTCAAGATTTTAAAGAAGGGAAGGGCACGCTTTCGGCGGACTTGAGATGAATCGCCTCATGGCGGCAACGCGATCGGTGAGCCGCCGCACATCCTTGATCCGCTTAGGCGCCTCGATCTGCTCAATAGCTTTGGATCTTGTATGGGTTTGCCTCGATCCAGGTTTGTGACACAAAAGAACCGAGAAGCTTGCGGACGGAACACCGAAGACACACTTCTTAGGGTTCAGCTTGAGTTGATCTTGCGCGGGTTAGCAAATGTCTCTTCGGATCCTGCACAAGAGTTGGCCCGTCCTTGGTTTTGACCACTATGTCATCCATGTAGGCCTCCATATTTCTATGGAGCTGAGGTTCAAAACCAATTTGGACTGCTCTTGCGAACGTTGAGCCAGCACTCTTCAACCCGAAAGGCATCCGTAAAAAGCAATACATACCACATGCGGTGATGAATGCTGTCTTCTCTTCATCCTCTTTTGTCATGAAGATCTGGTGGTAGCTTGAGTAGGCGTCGAGGAATGATAGCAGATCGCACCCGGCCATGGAGTCAACAATCTGGTCGATGCGTAGCAACGGGAAGGGGTGCTTAGGGCAAGCCTTGTTGATATCTGTGTAATCAATACGCAGTCTCCACTTCCCATTAAGCCTTAGCACCACTACGGATTAGCCAACCACGTCGGTGGAGCACTCCCTCTCACCAAACCGATCGCTTCAACTTCACGATCTCTCACGTGATGAACTCGACTCTCTAGAGACTGCTTTCTGACCTTCTGCTTGATGGGCCGTGCGTGGGGGGCAGATAGCTAGGTGGTGCTCAATCACCTCCACAGGAACACGGGGATGTTGGATGCTTGCCATGCAAACACGTCGACATTCGCCCTTGAGGCGATGGCCAGCGCCTTCCTATTTGCTGTCGAGGGTGGAGCCTATGATTAAGGCCCCTCCGGTGCCATACTCCTTGACAGGCACCTTCTTGGTCTGCGGCGGCTCGGCCCTGGGTCTCTTGCTCTTGTCGGTAGAGCTCGCTGGCACGTCCTCGACGGTAGCACAACACTCCCAGGAGGCGCTTGCCGGAGTGGGTGCGATAGGTCTTGCCGGGCTTCTTCTTCCCTCCCTGGGCTTCAGCGGCAGGAGTAGGTGCCTTGGCGACAGCCGCTGCAACTGCTTCCCGGTAGAGCTGGTCGGCGCAGATCAGCGTGTCCTTCCTGTCGGAGGGGACGGAGATGATGGTCAACGGATAGGGCATGTTTAACATGTTGTAGGCGTAGTGTGACGCCGCCATGAACTTGGCTAGTGTCGGGCGGCCGAGGATCCCGTTGTAGGGCAAGGGGATCTCGGCTACGTCGAAGACGATCCTCTCCGTCCTGTAGTTCAACTCTCCTCCAAACGTCACCGGGCAGTGTGACCTTTCCCTTCGGCCGGCTCCTCCCCGGATTGACCCCTTGAAACGTGCCCGTTTCCTCAAGGTCTCCATCAGGGATTTGCAACTTTTTGACCACGACAGGCGAGATCAGGTTCAGGCCGGCCCCACCGTCAACCAACATCTTGTTCACTCTGAGGTTGTGTATCGTTGGTGAGACCAACAATGGCAAACACCCGACCGCGGTAGTGCGGTCAGGGTGGTCCTCGGCGTCAAAGATGAGGGCATGCTTTGGACCACTTCAGCGGCTTACGGCGTCGAGCAGCGGCTCTGTTGCCGTAATCTCACGCACCCTGCTTGAGCTGGCGATGAGAGGTATGCAGCGAGGCGCCGCCATCGGCGCTTTGGCCTCCATGTATACGGAACCCTTGCTCACCCAGACTCTTCGTCCTCGTCGTGATCATCATCTTCCGCTTCTTATCGCGGCCCGGCGGAGCCTCTCTTGCTGGTTGTCGCTTGACGCGGCCTCCTTGGCCGCCACGCTTCTTCTACGATCCCTCGGTACCATCCTGGTCCTTCTCTTTGTCCCGCCTCTCGTACTCAGCCTTTTGCTTCTCAGCAAGCAGCTCGACTTGTCGGCAGTTCTGGAGGTCGTGACCCTTGGTGCGGTGGATCTTGCAGTATTGCTTGCCGAAGCTTCCTGGCTTGTCGGTAGCCACCAAGGCCCGGCAGGCGGCGCACCCGGCAAATCTCCTTGTCGGGGGCGCCTGCCTTGACCTTCTTGCCAGCACCGGTATCGTCAGATCCCTCAACGGAAAGCATGACCTTGCCTTTGCGTTTCCTGTTGCGACACCGGCCCTTCTTCTTTGGGTTAGCGGCGTCTTCATCAGTAGAGCCGATTTCTGCGCCGGCGTCTTCGCCGGGGTACTTCCTTCCCTGTTCAGCCCAGGCGCACCTATCGGCGAGAACGTAAAGCTCGGCCACATCCTTAACCTTGGTCATCGCCAGCTCTTCGTGCATCTTGCGGTTGCGTACGTTCTGGTGGAACGCGCTAATCACAGCAGTGGGATGAATGACGGGGATGTTGTACTGCACCCGGCTGAATCTATGGATGTACTTGCGCAGGGTCTCCCCTTCCTTGTGGGGGATGTTATGGAGATCACTGGCCTGCCCATGAGCTTGGTGGCCTCCGGTGAAGGCGCCAACGAACTCATGGCACATATCCAACCAAGAAGAAATGGAATCCAGCGCAAGTGCATCAACAAGACATCACATTGGGCTTGGCGCCCGGTGAAATAGCCAACTAGCAAGCACCTTGTCGTCGCGAGCCCCGGCTGCATGCATCGCGATGATGTAGATCTTTGAGAACTTCGGACGTATGAGTCTTGCGGTATACTTCTCGCCGGCGTCGGCTTGAGCGTGCGGTGGGACGGCCCTGGAACTGCCGCAACTCACGGGTAAGGTCGGGCAGCCCACCTCGTAAGGTAGGCGCGGAGCCCCGGTGCTAGGTGGTCCATAGCGGGTCCCGCCGCTTGTCCGATTAGCGGCGCGTTGCGACCGCTCGGCGGTGGTTCGGCGTCTTCGTGAGCTCTTTCGAAGGACTGGCGCTGGTCGCGGAGGGTCCGCGGGTCGAGACGATGCTATGGATATGTTATCTGGCGTCGCCACGACGTGACGCCGCGACGGCCGGGCGAGGAGGAGAGAGTGCACCGTGGCCACAGCTCCCCGGTCCTCCGGCGCCAAAGATGTGGTGCTCGGTGGAGCGCCGACCCGAGGGCCCCGCCGGTCGCGGATCGTCTTTGTTTGCGACGGCGACGAGGCTTCGGATGGTGGCTCTCCACTCGTTGAGCTTCTCCGCAGCAGGAGGGAAGTCGAGGAGCAGCTGTGCGCGTGCCAAAGCTTCTGCCGGCGTGGGCGGCGGCGACAGCTGCGTGGATCGCGGCGCGCTTCGACTTCTAACTACGTTAGAAGGAGCTCCGTTATGACCCAGCGGCTGCACGCCATCTTCGCCAGCGCTTCGTCGAGCGTGCTGACCCCCTTCGTCTTGCGGATGACGCACATGGCTCTTCCCACGGTGGTGACCAGGGTCACCAACGTGGTGACGCTGCTCGGCGTGCACACCATGGGAATAACGCGCGGTGGTCACTGGTGTGGGTGTCCTGGAGGTCGCTGCGCCGCCCGGAGGTGGCAGAACGACACCCCTAGAGGGCCCCACGCCGCCTGCGGGGGGGGCCCGGCTCCGCCTCTGGATCCGGCGACGTGTAGCCGGTCGTCTGGGGCGCGAATGACGCCGCTCACCAGGCTCCGACTGCCTGGGCGATGCTGGTGCTCGCGGACCGCGGCCCGGGTCCTGTCCGCCACCGGGCCACTGCTTGTCCGCACCGGCATGGGCTGTTCGGCTCCCAACGAGTCGATCACCGTGGCCGTCTTCTTCTTAGGAGCCATGGCGACAAAGAACTGCTAGGCTAACTACTAGACCAGATTCTCACAATTGCGCCCCCTACCTGGCGCGCCAAAGATGTCGTTGTGGAACGACACCTATGGGATCTGAAGAATCCCTACTACGGTTGCCGGGCGCGGGTTGCAAGGAGAGCAGGGCTAGTAGACAAGACAGGGTCGTTACCCGAGTTCGGGCCGCGAGGATCGTAAAACCCTAGTCCTGCTTTGGTGGGTGTATTTACGAGAGTTCTTGAGCTCTCGAACTAGCTGTGGTCGGTCGTGGTTGAAAGAGCGAATCCTTCTCCAATGTGCCATGGGCCTCCTTTTATAGTTGGAAGGGGCTGCCACGGTGGCTGCAGGGAGGTGGAAAGGCGTCTGATACCTGAGCTTATCGCTTATTACAGGACAAGACGCATTTAATGTGTAGCTTAAGTGTCCCCTTGCTTTATTGGGGACGGGCGAACCCCGTCCCGTCTCGCCCGCGCCTCCTCCTCCTTTGACACGTGCCACGACCGGTGAGGTGCGTGGTGCCATGTAGGCAGTCAGGCAGCTGAGGTGGCGCGATGGCGGAGCCTTCACAAAGATCTGCATGCCGCCACGCAGACGCTCGGTGAGTTGGCCTGGGAGCTGCATGTTGCCACGCAGGTGCCTGCCCAGCTGGTTGGGCTGGCAGCTGCATGTGAACGGTGGTGGAAGCTTGTTCGGCGCGGGTTTGGCGGTGGCCCCGCTGGCGTCATTAGTGAGGGTCTTGCCGGGTGGCCCGGCAAGGGTCTTGCCGTGGCGTGCTATCATCCCCCGGCAAGGACCTTGCCGGCGGTCTGGTGGCCTTCCTCAGCAGGGATCTTGCCGAGAATCGTCGTCTTCTGATCCTCATCTGAACTTGAATATGTCTTCACAAAGATCTGCATGCCACCACAGAGGTGCCTTCCCGAGCCCTGGCCCCATGTTGATGATGGTGTTGGGGGCTGTGGGCTCAAGGGTGGCTCGCTCTGTTGGTGTGGGGCGAGCTGTCCCGGCAAGGGTCTTGCCGGGGGAACCTGCTTCGCCCCTCTGCTCTTTGTGGTCTTGGCCTTGGCGTTGCTTTGATTGTCTTGGGCTTCGGTCTTACCTTGGGTCACCTCCCTTGTTTTTCTTGGTGTGGTTGTGGGCGTGGCTCCAACTGCCCGTGCACAGGTAAAGGGGTACAAAAATGCACCCTTCGTTTTGTACACCGACACTAGTGTTTCCACGATTCCAAAAACTTTGTGTGATTTGCTAGGTTTCCGTGAATTTGATGATTGTTCTTTAAACTTGCACCTTGCGGATTCCATCATTAAGAAACCTATGGGAAGAATTAATGATGTTCTTATTGTTGCAAATAGGAATTATGTGCCCGTAGATTTCATTGTTCTTGATATAGATTGCAATCCTTCATGTCCTATTATTCTTTGTAGGCCTTTCCTTAGAACGATTGGTGCAATTATTGATATGAAGGAAGAAAATATTAGATTCCAATTTCCGTTAAGGAAAGGCATGGAACACTTTCCTAGAAAGAAAACTAAATTACCTTATGAATCTATTATGAGAGCCACTTATGATTGCAAGCCTAAGATGGCAAGACCTAGATCTATCCTTGCCTTTATGCCTAGCTAGGGGCGTTAAACGATAGCGCTTGTTGGGAGGCAACCCAATTTTATTTTAGTTTTTTGCTTTTTGTTTCTGTTTAGGAATAAATAATCCATCTAGCTTCTGTTTATATGTGGTTTTTTGTTTTATTTAGTGTTTGTGCCAAGTAGAACCTTTGGAAAGACTTGGGGAAAGTCTTTGCGATCTTGCTGTAAAAAAAAAGAAACTTTAGCGCTCACGAGATTAGCTACAACTTTTTACTGGAGAGTGCTATTTAGTTGATTCTTTTTGCAGATGATTAATAGATAAATTCCTCACGTCCAGCAATTTATTTTAGAAATTTTGGAGTCCAGAAATTTGCGTTAGTTACAGATTACTACAGACTGTTCGGTTTTTGACAGATTCTGTTTTTCGTGTGTTGTTTGCTTATTTTGATGAATCTATGGCTAGTAATGGAGTTTATGAACCATAGAGAAGTTGGAATACAGTAGGTTTAACACCAATATAAATAAATAATGAGTTCATTACAGTACCTTGAATTGGTGTTTTGTTTTCTTTCGCTAATGAAGCTCACGAGATTTTCTGTTAAGTTTTGTGTTGTGAAGTTTTCAAGTTTTGGGTAAAGATTTGATGGATTGTGGAACAAGGAGTGGCAAGAGCCTAAGCTTGGGGATGCCCAAGGCACCCCAAGGTAAAATCTAAGGACAACCCAAAAGCCTAAGCTTGGGAATGCCTTGGAAGGCACCCCCTCTTTTGTCTTTGTTCATCGGTAACTTTACTTGGAGCTATATTTTTATTCACCACATGATATGTGTTTTGCTTGGAGCGTCTTGTATGATTTGAGTCTTTGCTTTTTAGTTCACCACAATCATCCTTGATGTACACACCTTTTGAGAGAGACACACATTATTCGTAATTTATTAGAATACTCGATGTGCTTCACTTATATCTTTTGAGCTAAAGAATTTTTCTCTAGCACTTCACTTATATCTTTTTAGAGCACGGCGGTGGTTTTATTTTATAGAAATAATTGATCTCTCATGCTTAACTTGTATTATTTTTAGAGTCCTTTAGAACAGCATGGTAATTTGCTTTGGTTATAAAATCAGTCCTAATATGGTAGACATCCAAGATAAAACTTTAAAGTGCATTGAATACTAAGAGAAGTCTGATACTTGATGATTGTTTTGAGATATGGAGGTGGTAATATTAAAGTTGTGCTAGTTGAGTAGTTGTGAATTTGAGAAATACTTGTGTTGAAGTTTGCAAGTCCCGTAGCATGCACGTATGGTAAATGTTGTGTAACAAATTTGAAACATGAGGTGTTCTTTGATTGTCATCCTTATGAGTGGCGGTCGGGGACGAGCGATGGTCTTTTCCTGCCAATCATCCCCCTAGGAGCATGCGCGTAGTGCTTGGTTTTCGATGACTTGTAGATTTTTGCAATAAGTATGTGAGTTCTTCATGACTAATGTTGAGTCCATGGATTATACACACTCTCAACCTTCCATCATTGCTAGCCTCTTCAGTACCGTGCATTGCCCTTTCTCACCTTGAGAGTTGGTGCAAACTTCGTCGGTGCATCCAAACCCCGTGATATGATACGCTCTATCACACATAAACCTCCTTATATCTTCCTCAAAAAAGCCACCATACCTACCTATTATGGCATTTCCATAGCCATTCTGAGATATATTGCCATGCAACTTTTCACCGTTCCGTTTATTATGACAAGCTTCATCATTGTCATATTACCTTGCATGATCATGTAGTTGACATCATATTTGTGGCAAAGCCACCATGCATATTATTTCATACATGTCACTCTTGATTCACTGCCCTTCCCAGTACACCGTTGGAGGCACTCATATAGAGTCATATTTTGTTCTAGTATCGAGTTGTAATCATTGAGTTATAAATAAATAGAGGTGTGATGATCATCATTAATAGAGCATTGTACCCCAAAAAAGAGAAAGGCCAAATAAATAAATAAAAAGAAGGCTCATAAAAAAGAGAAATAAAAAGGGACAATGCTACTATCCTTTTTCCACACTTGTGCTTCAAAGTAGCACCATGATCTTTATGATAGAGAGTCTCTTGTTTGGTCACTTTCATATACTAGTGGGAATTTTTCATTATAGAACTTGGCTTGTATATTCCAACGATGGGCTTCCTCAAATTCCCTAGGTCTTCATGAGCAAGGAAGTTGGATGCACACCCACTTAGTTTATTTTCTTGAGCTTTCATACATTTATAGCTCTAGTGCATCTGTTGGATGGCAATCCCTACTCCTTGCATTGACATCAATTAATGGGCATCTCCCTAGCCTGTTGATTAGCCGCGTCAATGCGGGACTTTCTCCTTTTTTGTCTTCTCCACACAACCCCCGTCATTATACTCTATTCCACCCATAGTGCTATATCCATGGCTCGCTCATGTATTGCGTGAAAGTTGAAAAAAGTTTGAGATTACTAAAGTATGAAACAATTGCTTGGCTTGTCATCGAGGTTGTGCAAGATGAGAGCATTCTTGTGTGACGAAAATGAAGCATGGCCAAACTATATGATTTTGTAGGGATGAGCTTTCTTTGGCTATGTTATTTTGAGAAGACATAATTGCTTGGTTAGTATGCTTGAAGTATTATTATTTTTATGTCAACATTAAACTTTTATATTGAATCTTTCGGATCTAAGAAACATTCATGCCACAATAAAGAAAATTACATTGAAGAATATGCTAAGTAGCATTCCACATAAAAAATTCTGTTTTTATCATTTACCTACTCGAGGACGAGCAGGAATTAAGCTTGGGGATGCTTGATACGTCTCCAACGTATCTATAATTTTTGGTTGCTCCATGCTATTATATATTCTATTTTGGATGTTTAATGGGCTTTATCATACACTTTTATATTATTTTTGGGACTAACCTATTAACCCAAGGCCCAGTGCAAATTTTTGTTTTTTTTGCCTATTTCAGTGTTTCGCAGAAAAGGAATATCAAACGAAGTCCAAACGGAATGAAACCTTCGGGAGCGTGATTTTTGGAACAAACATGATCCAGAGGACTTGGAGTGGACGTCAAGAAACGATCGAGGAGGCCACGAGGTAGGGGGCGCGCCTACCCCCTGGGCGCGCCCTCCACCCTCGTGGGCCCCTCGTGGCTCCACCGACCTACTTGTTCCTCCTATATATACCTACGTACCCCGAAACCATCGAGGAGCACCACGAAAACCTATTTCCACCGTCGCAACCTTCTATACCCGTGAGATCCCATCTTGGGGCCTTTTCCGGCGCTCCGTCGGAGGGGGCATCGATCACAGAGGGCTTCTACATCAACACCATAGCCTCTCCGATGATGTGTGAGTAGTTTACCACATACCTTTGGGTCCATAGTTTTTATCTAGATGGCTTCTTCTCTCTCTTTGGATCTCAATATAAAGTTCTCCTCGATCTTCTTGGAGATCTATTCGATGTAACTCTTTTTTGCGGTGTGTTTGTCGAGATCCGATGAATTCTGGGTTTATGATCAAGATTATCTATGAACAATATTTGAATCTTCTCTGAATTCTTTTATGTATGATTGGTTATCTTTGCAAGTCTCTTGGAAATATCAGTTTGGTTTGGCCTACAAGATTGATCTTTCTTGCAATGGAGAAGTGCTTAGCTTTGGGTTCAAGCTTGCGGTGTCCTTTCCCAAAGGATGAGGGCAGCAAGGCACGATTGTATTGTTGCCATCGAGGATAAAAGATGGGGTTTATATCATATTGCTTGAGTTTATCCCTCTACATCATGTCATCTTGCCTAATGCGTTACTCTGTTCTTATGAACTTAATACTCTAGATGCATGCTGGATAGCGGTCGATGTGTGGAGTAATAGTAGTAGATGCAGGCAGGAGTCGGTCTACTTGTCGCGGACGTGATGCCTATATACATGATCATACCTAGATATTCTCATAATTATGCACTTTTCTATCAATTGCTCGACAGTAATTTGTTCACCCACCATAATACTTATGCTATCTTGAGAGAAGCCACTAGTGAAACCTATGGCCCCCGGGTCTATTTTCCATCATATAATCTTCCGTCAACTAGCTATTTCTGGTGCCGTTTATTTTTCTTTCTTTACTCTTAGTCTTTATCATAAAAATACCAAAAATATTATCTTATCATCTATATCAGATCTCACTTTTGCAAGTGGCCGTGAAGGGATTGACAACCCCTTTATCGCGTTGGTTGCAAGGTTCTTATTTGTTTGTGTTGGTATGAGGGACTTGCGTGTGGCCTCCTACTGGATTGATACCTTGGTTCTCAAAAACTGAGGGAAATACTTACGCTACTTTGCTGCATCACCCTTTCCGCTTCAAGGGAAAACCAACGCATGCTCAAGACGTAGCAACTGTTCATCATCAGCCCAAGAGGCAATCCATCACACCACACTGGAGTAGGGTATTACACCACAACGGTGGCCCGAACTAGTATAAATCTTGTGTCTCTTATGTCGCGGGTTCGCCGAGCTAGGCTATGAGATCGCGGTAAGGCTGAGGGCGTGATTAGGTAGGGGGAGATCTTCGTGCGCACCCCAGTGTTCGAACCTCAAGGGTTTTGCCGGAACCCGAAATCCGACATTTGGCGCCGCTGTAGGTGCGCCAAGCTTTCTTCCATCGATCCTCGCCTGGCCGCTCGTTGCATCCATGGCGGACGCTTGCCGAGCCCGTGTTGAGCATCGGGCTGCCCTCGCTGCCCGCATCGCTCAGACAGCTCCTGTCGGTGGGCCTCCCCGTCATTCTCCGTCGCTCACCGCCAACACCGGCACCGGCCCGGCGGGAAATGAGCAACAAGCGTCCTCACTGCACCCCTCGGTGCGGCGGGACGGCCGCACCGCCACTCCATCGACTGACCCGACCGCCTCGTCAGTTCACGCCTTCGTGCTCCCACGGACGCAGGCCGCGGTGCTCATGGCGCCATGCGAAGCCTCGCGCTATCGCCTCGCCGAGGACCTCTACGAGGACTGGCTGGACCGCATCACCAAGCTCTTCAGCGCTATAGGGGGCTCCCTTGCGCCACCCCTCTCGCTGCCTCGCCCTCCGCCAACTACGGGCGACGTGGCTCACGGAGCGCCTCCACCACCTCTGCACCAAGACGGTGTCCTGGTGCCAAGACGTGCGCCCCCCGATGCGACCCACCGCACCGGGCACCCGCGCGAGAAGAAGGAAGCAGCCAAGAAGTTGCTCGGACGCAGGAGAACGCTCCCGCGCTCCCAGCACCACAACGACAAGACCACGCGCCGCCTACGGCGGCGGTGCGCGGGCATCAAGGGCAGGCTCCGGACCAGCAAAGGGTCCCGGTGGCCACCGCAGGCTTCCGCGCCTTCACTCCTGAGCTGCGTAGCGTCGCCTGGTCGGGCAAGTTCAAGCCAGACCTGCCACCTCGCTACGACGGCACCCCCGACCCTGCAGAGTTCCTACAACTCTACGAGCTGAGCATCGAGGCGGCCAACGGCGACGAAAAAGTCATGGCGAACTGGTTCTCCATGGCTATTAAGGATGGCGCCGTCGGGCTCTTTAACCTGCCCCTGTGCTCGATCTCTCTCCGGAATGAGATGTGTGACCGCTTGTCGCCAACTTCTAGGGCACTCGCAACCGCCCTCCGGCCGCGGGTGACCTGCGCCGCATCAAGCAGCAGCCAGGAGAGACCCTGCACAAGTACATCCAGCACTTCAACAACGTTCGCCTCAAAATCCCCAAGGTGATGGATGAGGCCATCATCTCCGCGTTTTCTGATGGCGTCCGCAACGTCAAGATGAAGGAGGAGCTCGCCATCCACGCGGAGCTGTGCACGACCCTGGAGCTGTTCAACCTGGCGACCAAGTGTGCAAGAGCTAAGGAAGGGCGCCTTTCCCTCGTCGAGCTCCCGGTTGCTGACTCCGAGGAGAAGAAGGCCAAGGTCAAGGACATGAAGTGCAAAGGAGTGGCCGTTCTTGCAGCGGAGCTGGATACGAAGTGCGGCCGGGACCTTCCCGAGTCATCCAAGAGCAACCACCCATTCTGCGCCTTCCACAACATCCACAACCACAACACTAATGACTGTCAGGAGCTCAGGGCCATTCGAGATGGACGCCTCGGTCGACGCCCGCGCAACGACCGGGGCTACGGCCGAGGAGGAGGACATGGCGGAGGACGCCGGGACGACCGTGGCCCCCGCCAGGAGTGGCGTGACCGGCCTCGTGAGGACCGCTGGCAAGACCAACCTCGTGAGGGCGCCTGGAGGGATCAACCTCGCGAGGATCATCCTCAGGGCAACGCTGGACTTCCTCCGCTGCCGCCACCACCAAGAAGGAACGACGACCACCATTAGGACGAGGGGGCTGGGGGCTTCCAAGAGCCGCGTGCTATCGCCTGCATCTTGGGCGGAGCTCAGGCCCCAGCCTCTTAGCGTATCTTTAAGCAGTTTGCTCGCGGGGTGAACGCAGTCCTTCCCAGGCTCGAGGCCACACGCCATGCCAGTGGTCCAAGCGCCATCGTTTCAGCTTCAGCCAGACCAACCTGGGCATGCGGCCATTGCTGGTGCCCTCCCGATGCTCTGCTCACCCGTCATCAGCAACGTGCAAGTCACCAAGACCCTCATCGACGGTGGCGCAGGGCTCAACGTCCTGTCCGTCGATACGTTCGACAGCCTCCAAGTGCCATACGATCAGCTTCAGCCTACCAAGCCTTTCTCAGGAGTAACCGATGGCTCCACCACGCCGATAAGGCAGGTCCGCCTCCCTGTCACCTTCGGATAGCGCGACAACTACCACACCGAGCTCATCGATTTCGATGTTGCCTACATCCGCTCGGCGTGACAACGCCATCCTCGGTATTCGCCTGGCAAGTTCACGGCGAGACACACGGCTACAACGCCCTCAAGATGCTGTGGAGTGGCGGGATGTCGGGGTTAAAAGGGTGCGACATATGCCAAAGGATGGCTTATCATGGAGGGGGCGAGTAGAACATCGCCGTGCTCGGAACGGATGAGGCGAAGACATGCACGCCAAATGAATCTTACCCAGCCTCGTGGTCTCCGAGGAGATAACACCCCATCATCGCTGCTCGGCTTGGTCTCCGCATGATCACTATGGCAAAGTGAGTACAAGATGCTCCTTGAGCTGTTCGGGTGAGGAAGGAGAAGGCACGGCTAGCTCTTCTCTCCCTCTATGCGTGTGTCTAGAACTACTAGCTTCCAACCCTTTGCATGGGTGCCCGGGGGGTTTATAGGCCTGGCTACCGGGGTACAACGTAATCTGGCTGGGTGCGGGTCCGTTGCCGGCCCTAAGTCACCATCTTCTCCGCCGACCGGGCCCGCCGACTAGTGGGCCCTGGCCGACCCCAAAGATGGGGCCGACAGCCCTTGTCCGCCGCTGGTCTTGCCGGCTGCAGATCATCGTAGCTGCTTCTAATGACGCGAAGCTATCATGGGGTCATGGCAACAGCACGCCGCGGGCGGGCGATCACCGCCCATTCCCCGCCTTGTCTCGGTTAATGGCGCGTGGAGCCTCGCGGGAGGGGCCGGCCGACTCGGAGGCCGACTCCATCGGGTCCGTCTTTGGGCGCTCGCCCGTCTTGGTACTCCCGCCGACAAAGCGGGTCCCGCCTGCCTTCGGTCGACAGACGGGCCATCGTGGCTACAGGAATCTACCCACGGGCTGATGTCGTGGCCGTCAGGGCAAGAATGTTGCGCGGACGGAGATCTCCGCTTACGGTGCTCAGGCCATACCTGCCTTTTATAGGCAGGGCAAGGATGGGCCGAGGCGGCTTTATCCCATCCCGCCTCGAGTCGCCGTGCAAGAGGTGGTTAGTCAAGGGTCGACCACCTGAGCCGACCTCGCCTCGAGATCGCCCGGGCTTGAGTCGGTTTGTCCCGAGGTCGCCGGCTTAAAGTCGGCTCGTTTGAGGCCGCCTGGACTCGCCTGTAGGGGTAGTCATCACCAATGCCGACTTTCAAGGCGGCTTGCCTTGGCGCCTTGAGGGGCGAGTCTGCCCCGATGTTTTGAAGGTTCAGGGCTCTGGCCCGCCTACCTGTGCCCCATTACTCCGACAAGAGTCCCCGGCTGGTGAGGTGCCGAGGGCAGCTTGTCGAGAGCCTCGGCGCTTCATCCCTTTGTTAGAGAATCGACTCGACCGCCATCTCCATCTTGAGCCGGAGTCGGCCTTGCGTGGGGCCGCCTTGCTCTTCAAAGGTTTCAAGGTCGCAGCGATCCGGGCGGCGTGTTCGATAAGCTTCCCAAGAGCCGCCATTGCGGGCACGCCACGTGACGCCACACGCTGCAGGCCAGTCTGCCCAGCCACCACGCTGCAGGACAATACAGTTCGTCAGCGGGCCCGCCATCACCGTGTTTCGCGCGCAGCGGATCCGCTGTGGTCGTGGCGGCGGTTAGGCTTTCTACGCTGTTATCGCGCGCAATAACGCCGTGGTTAAATCGGGGCGTGGGGACGGGCGTAGTTAATCCCACGCCGGCCCCCTCGGCTTCGCAGCCTAAGCGCCTATAAGTAGGCGGGGGGAGGGAGGGGGCGGTGACGCACGCGCACTCTCTCATCCCCGCTGCCTGCCTCATCTTCTTCCCCGCCCACCGCCCGAGCCTCGCTTTTCTTCTCGCTTCCACCGCGCTGAAGTCTCGCCACACCATGGAGATGAGCTCCTCATCTGCTGCCGCTTCCCCCACCGCGGCCCGCGTAGGGACGGCTCCATCATCGACGACGACATCATCAATTCCTTCTTCAAACGCGCCGCATCCCCGCAGCCACCTAGTGCGGACTCAAGGCCACCGAGGGCGAATCACACCGACGACGGAGGAGGGCGAAGGGTCATTTTCCGCCGCACCTCATGCGTGGCTTGGGCTGCCGGGCGAGCGGCTTCTTCCGTGCATTCTTGAGTTTTTCGGCTCCAGCAGCACCACCTCACCCCCAACACGGTGGTGTGTGGGCCGCCAGATCCTTATGCGAAGGTTTTCGAGTCCTCCCACCATCGAGCTGTGGGAGGAATTCTTCCAGCGGCTCGACCCACGTGGCTCGCGTGCGGCTCGGCTCAGGCGCACGCTCATCGCCAAGAGGAGGCCGGTGCCCGAGAACCCTTTCCCTGCCATCTCCCTCATCAAGTCGGTGAAGATGTGGCAGCGCTCATACTTATCGTTAAGAACGCCGCCCGGCGATCGGTCAACTTGCCGCCTTACGTGGGCGGCGAGCAAGGCGTCGACCCACCAGCTGGTCCTCAGAGGGGCCCGGACGCCGACTTCGCAGTAACGCCGCCGCCGCTACAGCCCGCGGATGATACAATCGGAGGGCCTGACTGGGGCAGACTTGTTGGCCGCCTTCGTGGTGCGCCGAAGTTCTCCTCTTCAAGGCCGAATTTCATCCGATCCGCCGATGAGCGCCGCCGACCCCGGCGGCTGTGCTCCAAGGACATGCCCCACGGGAGGTGGTGGACACGATGAACTTCTGGCTAATCGCGCCTCACGGAGGAATGGCAGTTCGGCAAGGAGCCATACTCGCCGCCAATCCCCGCCGCTGGTAATTCGCCCTTGCTTCTCCGCTTCTTCTTCACCGGATCCGCCTAATTTTCCTTGGTTTTTTCCGACTCGTAATCCTTCCGATGCCGCCGCCGGGCGCCGCTGGGCCGGCTCGTGAATTCGCCCCCGATCACGGGCGGAGAGCGACGCCGACGACCCCGACGGGTGTGGCGGCGATGGAGGCCGACGCCGAGGAGGGGAGGGCCGACGACTTCAGGCCCTCGCCACCTTTTGCCGACCGCCCGATGATGACGCCGAAGGAAGTCACTCCCCGCCAAAGATAAAGCCGCCATCCAGCGCGAGCCCTTCGCCGCTTTGGGGTCGAGGCGGCGCTGAAGAGGCGCCGGGCCGGGCCGAGCCAGCCAAGCGCCAGGCCAAGAAATTCAGGAGCGCCGCCACGACTAACGCGAAAAGCGGTCATGAGGCTAACCACTTCCGCAAGGAGGTGAAGAAGCCACCGCTGGTCTCCGCGTAAGTATTTTTTTTATTCTGTCTTGTTTTCTTCCGTCCGCTCTAGCCCGAGTCTTCTTATGTCCTTTTTACTCATCAGGCCTCACCTTGGAAAGGGTCGCCGCCGGCCTCCGGCCATGGGGTTGGCGGAGGCGGCCCGCCAATAGTCGGCGGGTTGACCATGCGCCAGCCCGGGAGGCAACAGAGCGGAATGCGAGGAGAAGCGCGACGAGGAGGAGGCCGCCTGTCCGGGAGAAGGCGGAGGCCGAGAAGGCGGTCGGTTGCCAGCAGCAGAAAAAGGCGAGCCGAGGAGGCCAAGGCTTCCAGCTTGGCGCTGCTCACATTCGCTGAGCTCAGCCGCCACCACCGCCGGGTTCACGGGTAGTCGGAGGGAGTCGGTGGTGAGGTCCCTGCCGCAGGGAGGGAAGGTGGCGAGGTCTTGGCCGGGCGCTGGCCGCACCTCCGCCGCCTCCTCCGCAGTCCGAGATCGCATGAGGCAAACAGCCGGTGGACTCTGCTGTGCCGGCCACCGATCGACGACGAGGCTGCGCAGTTGTGCTTGTCGCTTCGCCAGCGCCAGCGGGTTTTGAGAAGGCGACTCGGCCGCCGCCTTTCTGAGACCAGCGCCGCTAACTCGCTATCCTCGACGCCGACGCTGACAAGCGCCAAGGCCTGGCAGGTGCAAGGAGGCGGCACGGGCCCGCTGAACACGCGCCCCGGACGCCTGCCGGTTGCGGGCTGAAGGCGACGCCCGTAACCTTTCTAAGGCGCACTGCATCGCGATCCGCCATGCGGGTATGTTTCATTTCAATTTTCTTGTTTTTCTTCTGGGGGCGCTTAGCGCACTCCATCGGGTGTAGTCCTCGAGTTTCGGGCCGGTCACGAAAGCGCGGCCCGAACTTTATTTGCTTACTTCCAAGTTTTTACCTATGTCTCGAATTATTGTTACAGAGTATCACAACCTCCGTATACTGCTTTCAACCGCAACGCTGAAGAACTGAACAAGCTGGCTATTGACCTGGCGAGGAGCCGAGGTGAGTTTTCTTTCTTTGCGGGGCGCACAAGCACCAAGAAGTTGTAGTCCCCGAGATTCGAAGCGATCACTGGCGCAGCCGGGCCAGATCTTCTCGGCGACCTTCTTAACCGACGGCTTCGGCCCTTCTTCTTTTTTTTTATTCTTCAGAGTCCAACGCCGCTCGCGGGGCAGCTGGTACGGCCGAGACCGCTTTTGCGCCAAAGAGGAGGAGGCGACAAGCTCGCCAGCAGAGCGCGACCTGCTGCTACGCAGCTGGGGAGCAGAGGAGCTGCTCAAGGCGGCGCAGCTGAGGCGGAGAAGAAAGAGGCCGCCTCCCGCCGAATTTGAGAGCGAAGCGCCCGCCTGACCGGCTGTGGAAGCGCAGCTGACCTCCGGCTTCCATGAAATCAAGATATCGCCGGCGGTAAGTTTGCTTTACTTTCTTTCTTGGGTTGCCACTTGCGGGTTAAGCCGGCCCTATTTTTTCTCGACTTGCTTTTTCTTCTTCTGGCAGACTTCTTCCCTGGTCACACGCAGCGCCAATCAGGCCATCGAGGCCGAGCGCGAGGCGCGGAGGGCGGTGGCACCGAGATCGCAGCCAACGCCTCGGACCTTTTGACGAGCAGCTCCTCGAGCATTGAGGCTCGCTCTGCGTCGACACATCGGATGTTGCGCCGCCTTCAGCGTGTCGGGTGCTCAAAGCGATTGCTGCCTCGTGGCCGACATGCCGGTTCTCCGTGACTCTAGCCAGACCGCCGACCGCCGGAGTTCGCTACCGCCATCTTGAGGCTTGGAAGGCTCCGCGCTCGGGCTGGAGCTCGCCGAGCCCCGGAGTTCGCTAAGGCGCGGTATCTGTGGCTCGACCTGGACCGCTGGCTGCCCGGCCGAAGCCTGGTAGAGCTGCTGGTCGCGGAGGACGCCTGCCGAGCGCGGCGGGCGGCGATCGCCGACTACACGGACACCAGTGTCTTCGTCCCTGAGCGGGCTGAAGACGGTGGGGAAGCACCGCCGGAGTGGTTCGGGATGAACCCGGACTACGGCGAGGACTCGGCGGAGGTGATCGACTCCAGCGCCGAGGATGAGGACGAGGCGGAGGACGGAGACGGCATGGAGGCGCCAAGACTCCGAGCGGGCGATCAGCCTCTGACCGCGCCCAAAGAACGAAGCCACGCCATCTGGGCCAGCTGCTGCCAGAGACGATCAAGTCGAGATCGTTCAGCCAGCCGCCCCGGCGCCTGACGCTGCCGCCGCCTCTGGCCTTCCAACCCCATCCGCTGCTTCTTAGGTGTCACAGCCCCAGAATTGTTTGTGGTTAGTGGCATCTGCATCCATGCATCATGTTTGATTTCAAAGGAATTTTGAAGTGGGGATGACCAAGCCCTAGCACCAAAGCAATTCAAATAGGTTCAACTAAGAAAATATTTTTCAATGAACCCAAATGGCCTACAAAAATGTTCACCATTTTTGGGAAATGCTGGAAACAGTAACCAGAGATATTGCACATTTTTCCATGACATTTGGATTATTGAATAAATTCATATTGTATTTGAATTGGGGCATTTAAATCCTATAAATATTTTTAAATGCTCTAATAATTCTGAAACTAGTTTTGGGTTGTTAGGAATAATCCCAACAGAGCCCACAATTATTCCCAGGATTTTGGAATCGCTTTTAGTATTTGTAATAAAGCCTAATCATTTTGCAGGAAAATTAGAAAACAGAAAACAATTTAGTAAGAGAGAGAGAGAGAGAAAGGCCAGAGGCCACTTACCTGGCTGGCCCGACCCATCTGGCCTGTGCCAGTCATCACCTACCTCTGCCAGTAGGCAGAGGAGGGACACCGTGACGCCGCCGCGCTCGCCACGCCACCACCCAGCCTGCTCGCATCGCTCAAGGCCAGGCTGACGCCTTGAGGCGCTCATGCACCGCCTCACCCTGACACCACTCTCCCTCCTCTCGCCTCCCTCGCCTCTCCCTCTCATGCCCGAGGGGTCCGCCGCCGCCATAGCCAGCGCCACTGCCTCCCTCGACCTCGGCCAGGTTCATGCGAGTCTCCGCCTCGACGTCCCGACATCCTCGATGACCCACGAGGCCCCGGACGCGCTGCAACGCCGCCACCGACAAGCTTTTCCTCGCCACCGAGATCGACTCGCCGCCCCCACTCAGCTCCGCCTTCCCCGAGCTCGCCAGGTGCTTCAACCGACTTCCCTGTGAGCTCCCTTCTCCTTCCCTTCCCTGCTCTCCTGCTCAAGCACCACAGCCGCACCGCGACCGACCGCCGCCGCCGCCATCAAGACGCCGCTGTCGTGGGCCACAGCCACGCTGGCTTGATTCCGAGCATGTCACCGTGTTTCAAGATATCACTAGGAAGCCGAGCACCCAGCCGCTCACCCCGCCGTGCCTCGCAGCCCCATTTCCAACCTCGCTCAACTCCGGCGCCGCTGGGAAGTGGACGCCGTTGTTCCGTGCCACCGCCGCGAACCGATGGCACCAATGATGCGGCGGGCCTCTCCACGATGGCCTCCGCCGCTGGTTTGGTCGTCGGAGGTGCAATCCTCGCAGCCCTCCGCTGCCTCTCGCCGCTTGCCGGGCGATGAGCTGCTGACTGGTCCGGCTGGTTTGACCTCGCTTGACCGGGTTTGACTTCCCATCGACTTCACTAACGCAGTGGCCCCGCCACTAATCTGAATCGGGTTAACACTCAACTAATATTAGTTAGTCAAACTAACTCATCGACACGTGAGGGCCCACAGTGTCAGTTTGACTCGGACCGCGCCCCGCTGACTCGCTTTTCGTTATGCTGAAGTTATGGCCGACGTTAAATCATTTACTGGATTTTGTTTAATTCTAAATAATCCAGGAAAATCCAGAAAATGATTTAAACTTCTAAAATTCATAGTAATTCAACCGTAGCTCCAAATCAAATAATTTATATATAAAAAATTATCAGAAAAATTCAAGGACTCCATCTGTACCATTTTCATGCATGTTTGAACAATGATTGTCCTCTGTTTTGGACAAAACAAATAAAGGGCATTTAAATAATCATATATGGAGTTGGAATTTGAATCATGTATTCAAACCAACTTCATTTAAATCATAGCTAGATGCATTAGCTCAAATCACAGCATATTGCCATGTCATGATCATGCATCATATTGTTGCATTGCATTGATTGTGTTCCTCTTTGTTTGCCGGTAATTGTCCCCTCTCGATAGACGTGGTTCCGGCGATTGTTCGATGACACCGATGAAGAACTATAATATCTTCGTAAGTGCTGTGCAAGCAAAACCCCTTGTTCATTTCGACATAATCCCACTCTCTCGCTCCTGCTCTCTTTTTACCGTGCATTAGGACAACAATGATTCATCTGTTACTTGCTACGATAGCTGAACCCCTTTATCCTCTGCATGACCTGTCATTCCACAAGAAATAGATGAAACCCACTAGCATGAGTAGGAGTTGTTTGAGCCCCTGCAGCCTACTCATTCATGCTTGTTTGTCATGCCTCGCTATCGCTTAGAGTTGAGTCGGGTCCGGTTCATCGAGGATGAATCAGAGGTGTGAACATGTCCTACTGTGTGTGAGCTAAGTGTGTGAACACAATTTGGTAAAGGTAGCGGTGAGAGGCCATGTAGGAGTACATGGTGGGTTGTCTCATTGAAGCCGTCCTCAGGAACTGAGTTTTGTGTTTGTGATCCATGAAACAGTTACTACCACACATTGGGATCCTTAATTGACTCTCTCGGCTTCTTAACCAACGTTGTTCTCTGTCTAGGAGTTGCAACTAGTTTCTCGTGTTTGTAGGATATGTGTTGGAGGTCACAGAAGGCCGAATTCTAGGGGTGGGCTATGATGCGGTAGATACACCGTGGCCCGTGTACCGATTCGCCTGCTTGGTGTCTCGGGAACCCTGCACACATCGCTCGGGGCCGTTAGTGGAAACCTCGGTCGGACTCCCTGATGGAACCCAATAGGCGATAAACCTGACTAGGGACTTGAGTGTTTAGGTAGGTCGTGGCCGACACCCTCGCCAAAGCTTCCGCTTGAAGGTTGCTGCTTTCGAGATACATGACGGTACATGGCGGTAAGTGGCGTAGAGCGCAGGAAGAAGCACACCCCTGCAGGGTTATAAATGATCTATTCAATAGCCGTGTCCGCGTAAAGGACTTCTGGGTTGCTTATATATCAACATAGACAAGTGAAAGTGGATACTCTAAAATGCGCAAGATAAGCGTGAGTGCTATGGATGGCGCTCGAGGGAAGACGGGATCGGATCCATAGTGGTGTATTGATTGGTGAATATGTGGACTCGTAAAGGCCACCTCAAAAGAGTTACTTGCGTGCGTAGTTTAGGATAGCTACCGAAGTCAAAGCTGGCTTGCTGCAGTCAAACTCCACCACCCCTTTGTTGATAATGATGCATATGTAGATAGTTCTGATGTAAGTCTTGCTGAGTACGCTTGTACTCACGCTTGCTTATTTTATGTTTTGCGTAGAGACGCCGGCCTCGCTAGTAGTTCCGCTGTGGATTTCCGACGCTAGCTTGTTACCTCAGCTACGATCTTGTGCCTCGGGAGATGGTAGATAGTCAGGCTTCTCAGCCTTTTTGATTTGTAGATGTGTACTCTGCACATGTTAATCTTCCGCTTGTGCTTTGACTTGTATGCTCTGAGTGTTGGGTCATAAAACGCCCTCGATGCGGCTATATCTCCCACGTGTCGAAGCACGACTTAGAGGCATAACCGCATTGAAAGCAATGTCGCAAGTGAGGTAATCTTCACACAACCCATGTAATACATAAGGGAAAGAGATACATAGTTGGCTTACAATGCCACTTCACACAATACATAAATAAACATCCATCATCCAGATTACACTCAAGGTCCGACTACGGAACCAAAATAAAAGAAGACTACCCCAAATGCTACACAGATCCCCGATCGTCCCAACTGGCTCCACTACGATCATCGTGAAAGACACATAGTAACGACCACGCCTCGTCGAACTCCCACTTGAGCTCGGTTATGCCATCCGTGACCGCATCGCCGGCACCTGCAACTGTTTTGGTAGAATCTGTGAGTCACGGGACTCAGCAATCTCACACCATGAGATCAAGACTATTTAAGCTTATAGGAAGGACAGAGTTGTGAGGTGGAGCTGCAGTGTTTACTAGCATATATGGTGGCTACATTCGCAAAAGAGAGCGAGAAGAGAAGCAAGGCACGGTCGTGAAGCTAGTAGCGATCAAGAAGTGATCCTGAACTACTTACGCCAAACATAACTCCAACATCAGTTCACTTCCGGACTCACGAGAAGAGACCATCACGGTTACACACGCGTTGATGTGTTTTAATTAAGGTCAACTTCGGTTTTCTACAACCGACATTAACAAATTCCCATCTGCCTCATAACATGGGCACGGCTTTCAAAGATAATACCCGCAGGGTGTCCCAACTTAGCCCATTATAAGCTCTCACGGTCAACGGGATATTCCTTCTACCGAAGACCCGATCAGTCTCGAATCCCGGACTACAAGACATTTCGACAAAGAATAAAACAAGACCAGAAAGCCGCCCGACAGTGCCGACAAATCCCGATAGGAGCTGCACATATCTCGCTCGTGGCACATCCGGATAAGTCAAGCTACGAGTAAAACCAAGCCTCGAAGTTTCCCGCAGGTGGCCCGCAGTTGCTCGGTTGGGCCAAGACTCAAGGAGCACCGGTCCGGGGTTAAATAAAGATGACCCTCGGCTCGCGAAACCCGGGGAAAAAGGCTTAGGTGGCAAATGGTAAAACCAAAGTTGGGCCTTGCTGGAGGAGTCTTATTCAAAGCGAACTGTCAAGGGGGTCCCATAAATCACCCAACCGTAAGGAACGCGAAATCAAGGAACATAACACCGTATGACGGAAACTAGGTGGCAAGAGGAACAAAACACTGCATAAGGCCGAGTCTTCCACCCTTTACCAAGTATATAGATGCATTAATTAAACAATAGATATTGTGATATCCCAACAAGTAAACATGTTCCAACAAGGAACAACATCTCCATGTTCCAACAAGGAACAAACTTCATCTTCACCGCAACTAGCAACGCTATAAGAGGGCCGAGCAAAGCGGTAACATAGCCAATCAACGGTTTGCTAGGAAAGGATGGTTAGGGCTTGACATGGCAATATGGGTGGCATGATAAGCAAGTGATAGGCATCATAGCATAGGCATAGCAAAAGAGCGAGCATCTAGCAAGCAAAGATAGAAGTGATTTCGAGGGTATGGTCATCTTGCCTGCAAGGTTCTCAGAGTTGTCGAAAGCTTGATCCTCGTAAGCGCTTCTCAACAGGTTCCTCGCTCACGCACTCGCCTCCGCTCTACCCAAAGCAAGAACACAAACAAAGGAACCACAATAAATCACGGTGCAATGCACAAGCAACATGATGCAAAACATGGCATGATATGCTAGATGTGATATGCAATGCGATGCGTTCGAAGGAAAATGATGAACCAGGCATCAACTTGGCAAACCAAGTATGCCGCTGAAAGGTGAGATGATTTCGTTGAAATCGATATAAAGATCACCGAATCGGATGCACGGTTTGCAAATGACAAGCAAAACAAGAATGGCACAAATCTGCCATTAACAAAGATGATGCCACATAGCAAGCAACAAGAAATTAAGCTACTGCACCTAAACGTACCAACAAAGCATATGGCAGTGATCTACTCAAGATGCTTGACAAAAGATGAACACTGAGCTACGGCTAAATCACACCATAACAGGTCCAAACAAGCATGGCAAAAGTGCAAAATATATCAGCTTCACAAACTTAGTGAAAATACAGAACATGGCAGAATCAACATCAGGAAGCAATGTTCAGAGCAAGCAAAATACATGCTACAGGAACTTATAATAGCCAAACAAGGCATGGCATGAATATACTCAAAGCATAGAACAAAAGTCCCTTATCGACCATGAGCCAAAAAGGATCAAAATATGATAGCACCCATGTCAATATAGCAAGTTTCATAATGATTCAAAGAAACAGGCATGACATTGACAGAACAAGTAGGCATGTTTAAGAGCTCGATGCACTCACTACAGAGCATTACATGATAAACTAAGCATACATCCATCAAGAAGACATGGCATAGAAGCTATACATGGCAAGAACAACATCATAGCATACACGGATCAACTACAACAACCTTGGCAAAATTGAATAACATGTAAACAATCTGCCAGAAACATTTTATAGCAAAAGTAGAGCTCGATTGACTCAAGCTATGGCACTCCATAATTGCAAACAAGGGCATGGATGGATAGAGCATAACCATATGTTCAAAACATCCTTATCAAGTATCTCAAAATATGCATGGATCTCTCTAGCATCAAGTTAACATGGCATAAAAATATCAAGAAAACAGGGCTGAAATCAGCAACATCATGAAGCCTAGTTTGCATGCTTGTGCTAGTCACCACAGAGATCACAAAATACATGGCATACACCCCTGTAAAGATGGCATGGCATATTACAAAACACATGTAGGACTCAAGTTCATAGGATGCACACATCAATCATGGCAAAATGACAAAAGTGCATGTTCGATAAGAATCAAACTAACATCACATAGCCCTCTTCTAACAGCATTTCGGCATCAAGATGAGCTCAAATGAAAATGATGCAATGAGATGAAATGATGTACTCATCGAGCTAACATTTCATGCTACACGCCTAAACGGAGCCACGGTGCAAAGTTATGGTGCGATGAAAATGCAACAAAATTATCACGTAAAATGACTTAGAGAATTTCGGGAGGGGAAAGTCAACTGCTCGATCCGATCGATCTCCGATCGGAGCTCGGCGGAGGGAGGAGAGTCCGGGCGGCCGGAGGCGGGCCGGGGCGGCGGCGAGGCGAGGCGAGGGCGGTGGCCGGGCGGGCGCGCGAGGCGGCGAGGGCGGCGGGCGACGCGCGCGCGCGGAGCGCGGCGAGGCGGCGGGCGGCGGGCGGCGCGGTGGCGGGAGGCGGCGGTGGCGGCGCGGGCGGCGGGCGAGCGCGGGCGCCGGCGGCGCGGCGAGGGCGACGGGCGGGCGCGGCGCGGCGGTGGAGGGCGCGCGGGCGCGGCGAGGCGGGCGGCGCGGGCGGACGCGCTTGTCATGGGCCAATGGCGTGGCGATGGCGCCATGGCGGGCTCTTCGACGCTGCGGAGCTTTCGCTCCGGACCGCGACCACGGACTGACGGCTCCAGGTGGGGAGCGGATATCTGTTAGGGTGGAAATGATCCGGATTTCGGGGGGGTGTTTTATAGGTAGAAGGAGCTAGGAAGCTCCAAATGGAGTGTAGTTTTCACCACACGATCGTGATCCGACGACGGAGAGCATGGAAGTGACTTAGATGGGTTATTGGGCTGTTTTGAAGGGGTGTTGGGCTGCAACTTAAAAGAGGCCTTTGTGGTTATGCGGTTAACGCTGAGTACCAAACGAGCTCCAAATGACCAAACTTGACAGTGGTTCACCGTGGTGTACCAAGGCCACTTGACAAACCTCGGTCCATTCCGAGAAAGTTTAGTACCCGCCACGGAAAAATGTAAAAGGGGACGCCGGGGACATAGGAGTGCCGGATTGCAAAACGGACAACGGGAAAATGCTCGAATCATGAGACTAACACGATGCAAATGAGATGCACATGATGACATGATATGAAATGCATGACATGGACAAAATGCAAAATGAAGAAAACCCAACCACGGAGGGAATATCATATCACAATGCCGAAAATGGCAAGAGTTGGAGTTACAAATATGGAAAGTTACATCCGGGTGTTACAACACTCCACCACTACAAGAGGATCTCGCCCCGAGATCTAGGACTGAAAGAACTCCGGATATTCGAACGGAGGTGATCCTCGCGCCCTGTGTGGCTTCTCGGTCGGAATGGTGTGACCACTTCACTTTCAGGAATTTGATTGACTTGTTGCAGTCTTGCGCCGGTTTCTTCAAGAATAGCAACGGGTGCTCATGATAAGAGAGATCTTCTTGGAGGTCAATTTCTTCGAAGTTGATAGTGCGCTCAGAGTCTTGAAGCACTTGGCGGCTGTGACACGTGAAACACATCGCACGCTCACGGGTTGGACGGAAGCTCGTTGATAGGCTAGATCGCTTTTTGCCAATGATCTTGAAAGGACCCACGATCTAGGGGCAAGCTTCCTTTGATACCGGGTTGACGAGTGCCTTTCATTGAGAGACGCGAGGTAGACATGGTCTCCGATTTCAAAAGCCACATCACGGTGCTTGTCATCATAATAGTTTCTCCGGCGCGATTGCTGCTTTGAGATTCTCACGAATGACTTTGCACATTTCTTCGCTTCGTGGATCAAGTCGCTGCAAGAAGTTGGCGCTCACCTGCTCTCGACCAATTGAGAGGAGTACGCACTTTCGCCATAGAGAATTTCAATGGGGCCTTGCCCAACTCGCTGGAAGCTGTTGTTGTAGGAGAACTCGCATATGGAAGACAATCTTCCCACTTCATACCAAGGAAATGACACAAGCCCCGAGCATATCTTCAAGGATTTGATTGACTCGCCGACTTGGCCACTTGTTTGAGGATGGAAAGCTGTGCTGAAACGAATGTTGGTGCCTATGGCCTTCTCAAAAGAATCCCAAAACTTGAGGTAAAGATGCTGCCACGGTCTCAAGAGATCAATTGTGGAATGCCGCAAGGAGACAATCCTCGAGGTGTATAGCTCGCCAACCGAGCTGCTGTGATAGATTCTTTGATAGGAAGAAAATGAGCCACTTTAGTAAGCTTGTCAATGACAACGAAGATAGCATCATTTCCACGCTTGGACTTTGGAAATCCAGTCATCACGAAGTCCATTTCGATATGATCAAACTTCCATTCTGAATAGCAAGAGGTTGGAGGAGACCAGCTGGTCGCTGGTGTTCTGCTTTCACTCTTCTGCAGACATCACACTCATTCACGAATTGAGCAATTTCGCTTCATTCGAGTCCACCAATATGACCGCTTGAGGTCATGGTACATCTTCGCATTTCCGTGATGAATGGATAGAAGGAATTGTGTGCCTGCTCATAATGACTTTACGAGATCACCCTTAGGAACCACAATCCGTCCTCAAGAAAAGAGTATCTTTGTCATCAATGTGGAAGCACTTGTACTTGAATGCCCTTGTCGATACCACGCTTCACCTTTTTCACCATGGTATCCAGGAGTTGAGCCTCACGAATTTGGTCTTCCAAAGTAGGAGAGACTATGAGGTTGGCAAGAAAGCCTTGAGGAACAACTTGAAGATTCAGCTTATGGAAAGCTTCACAGAGATCCGTTGGAAGGGCTTGAGGATTAAATGCTGCAATAAGCCTTCCCGCCAAAGCATCTCGCAATCACATTGGCCTTGCCCGAGTATATTCAATACTTGGGTTGTACTTTTGAATCATTTCACCCATCGAGTTTGCTCGAGGTTGAGGTTGGGTTGAGTGAAGATATACTTGAGACTCTTGTGATCGGTGAATATGTCCACTTTCCTTCCCAACAAGAGATGTCTCCATGTTATCAATGCATGGACAATCGCCGCCAACTCAAGATCGTGAGTGGGTAGTTCTTTTCGCTGGGCTTCAGCCACGAGAGGTATAGGCCACAACTCTCTCTTGCATTAACACAAAGACCGAGACCTTGAAGAGAAGCATCACGTAAAACTTCAATGGCTTGGATTCATCAGAGGAGTCAAGACAGAGCTGTGACGAGTTTCTCTTTGAGAGTATTGAAAGCAACGCCACACTCTGGAGACCGTATATACTTCACATGCTTCGAGGAGGTTGGAAAGAGGCTTTGCAATCTTAGAGAAGTTCTCAACGAATCTTCGCAATAGCTTGCAAGACCAAGAAAATCGCAAAGTCGCTTGACATTCGAGGAGGTTCCCAATTCACAACTCGCAGACACCTTCTGGGATTAACAGCGATGCCCTTGGCGGAGATGATGTGACCAAGATAAAGCACTTCATCAAGCCAAAATTCACATTTGGAAAACTTCAGATAGAATTGATGCTCTCGAGCTTGTCTAGCACCAATCGCAAATGTTTGGCATGATCCTTCTTATTCTTGGAGAAGACCAAAATATCATCAAGATAGACCAAGACAAATTCATTGGTGTAGGGGTTGAAGATGAAGTTCATCATCCGAGAGAATGTTGGAGGAGCATTGACAAGGCCGAAAGACATGACAAGATATTCATAAGAACCAAAGCTTGTTCTCAATGCTGTCTTGGGAATATCTTGTTCACGAATGCGAATTTGATGATAACCCATACGAAGGTCAAGCTTGAGAACACTTTAGCACCTTTGAGTTGCTCGAAAAGCTCATTGATGTTGGGAAGTGGATACTTGTTCTTGATTGTCTTCTTATTCAATGGACGGTAATCGACGCAAAGTCGGTCCGCGCCATCCTTCTTCCGACAAAAGAACACCACAACCCCAAGGAGATGAACTCGGTCTGATCAAACCCAGACGCTCTTGTTCATCGAGCTGCTTCTTCAATTCCTTCAGCTCATTAGGTCCAAGCTTGTATGGACGCTTGCAAACGGGTTCCGTGCCAGGCTCAAGATCGATAACGAATTCAACTGGCCGGTGAGGAGGCATACCCGGAAGCTCTTCTGGAAAGACATCTTGGTACTCACAAACGACTGGAATCTGAGAGATAGCATCCAATTCGCCTTCTCATTGAGAGAAAACAACCAATGGTTTCATCACGAGCGCATAGATGATCACATCATTAGAAGAGTGAGTCAATTGAATTTCCCCGCAGCACAATCAAGCTGAGCTTTGTGCCGAGAAAGCCACCCATCCCGAGAATAAGATCAATATCCGAGTCACCAAGGACAATTGGTTTAGCCAGAAATCTATAGTCGCCCATCTTGATAGAAACATTCGAACCATCAAACTGGAGCTCAACCGCTTACCCGGAGAAACAACATCCATGGGTTTACCCAAATGTGAAGAAGTGAATTCATGCTTGGCAAAAAGGTCTTGACATGAAACAATGCGATGCACCAAGATCAAATAAGACTTTTGCAGAATATCATTAATCGAGATTACCCATTATCACATCAAGAGATTCCTCCGCTTGAGCTGCATTCATCATGTTCACCTTGCGACTTGGGATTATGCTTGACCACCGCATTGCTGGAAGATCTCACAGAGGAGGAGGCGAAGGCGCTTTTGGTTGAAGCACTTGTTCGCATAGTGACCTTTCTCACGACATTTGTTGCAAGTCACCTCCGAGAGCGGACGGTGATAAGGAGCATTTGACCTTGGAGCTTGAGAATTAGACTTGTTCTGATAGCCTGGTTGGGTGGGTGGGAAGATCCACGACCACCTGAGTTCTTCTCACGATAAGGCCGACGGAACGGAGGAGGAGGAAGGTAGAACTTCGCTGCTTAGCTGCCACTTGAGAGGAAGAAGAAGACTGAATCTGCATCCCCGATTCTCTTCTAGAAGCCTCACATTTGAGCTGGGCAGCTTCTTGCTTCAAAGGCCATGTTGTAGAATTCATCATACTTTTCTCGCTCAAAAGCACAAGAGCTAATTGCAGATCTTCTCTCGAGACCACCTCTCAATTGATAGATCATACTCTTTTCATCGTGGACGCCTTGCTTAGCGGGCGAGCGAAGTTTCGAACTGGATATTGTATTGATACACGACATGTTGCCTTGCTTGAGATTGCGGAACTCCTCACGCTTGCTCTCAACAACACTTTTCGAATGTGGTGAGCTTTGAAGTCTCGCGAACTCATCCTGTAATGACACGACCTCCTCTCGAATCTTTGTATTGCTGGTACCACTCAGCAGCTTGGTCCTTGAGTTGAAACGAAGCAAACTTGACAAAGTCCTCGTGTCCGACATTGCTACATTCAAAATGTTTGCAGATGTCCACAAGCCAATCGTCGGCGCCTGTGGGCCTCGACATAAAGCCGAAAGACTTCGCTGATTAGCGAGGAACTGATTGAGGGTAGCAAAGTGCGGCTGGTTGTTGCCTTGGCCTTGATTTCCTTGATTGCCTTGCCCTTGGGTACGCTTCTTGCAAGAGTTGCAAAATCATCTCGAGCATTGGCATTGGTGGCTGCCATGATAGTTGCCATGCCTCCGGAGGCGGAGGTGGAGGTGGAGGGTCTGATCGACTCCCATCATTGCGATCCGGATTCGACGCTGCTATGGAGCCATCCTCAAGAGGGTGACATCCGTTAGCACTTGATAGACAGATAGACAAGTTGAATCAACGGATAGAAATTGCAACATATAGTCTTCACAATAAACATTCAACAAGGATGAACGAATGAATTCCAAAGCTAACATCACACGCCCATTAAGGTGAGAAGCCACTTGATTAAGGGTTGATGAAAAAATAACAAGGTACGATCGAACAAATAAGTGGTAAGGATTACCCAATCACAAACCAAATATCTCAAGGGAAGAAATGCTAAGAGCTACTTGAATCCCACCTATAAACTCCCAAACTTTCTGGTTATGCAACTGGTGTTGGGGATACAGGGACACAAAATATATCACCCAAACTAACAATACCTAGATCCAGCTTGTATCCATCCGTCAACACATAACCAAGAAACCTTCGAAATCGTGTACTTCGACCTTCAAAAGCATCCGTTATACGAGTCATGGCAATACTCCCGAGCTCGCCTCAAGATCGGGTTATCGGGTTATCTCACCAACAACTGCACAAAAGAGATTTTGATGTCGGCAAAGCTCGTATTCCAGAATCGCAACGATAAAATTGTGACGACAACACCTCGAGCTCAACTCCCGGACACCGCCACAACCCCTAAATGTCGAGGCACCAAGAACAATGTTCTCGCCACAAAACCATCGAACGATTCCAAGATACCCGCTGATCCTAAATTTTTTTAGTGAAATTTGAGGAGAGGAGAGTCAAAACTTCTACGCCAGAGACCTCACCAGAGCGATTTAAGGACCGGGAGTAAAAGAATCCTACTCCGATATATATAATCCTAAGACTCAAAACATTTTGTTCTAGACTCAACAACGCCAAAGAAACAATCAAGCAGGGGCCTAAGTCGGGATGGCTCGATTACACAACTTGTAACGCCTCGATGCGGCTATATCTCCCACGTGTCGGGCACGACTTAGAGGCATAACCGCATTGAAAGCAATGTCGCAAGTGAGGTAATCTTCACACAACCCATGTAATACATAAGGAAAGAGATACATAGTTGGCTTACAGTCGCCACTTCACACAATACATAAATAAACATCCATCATCCAGATTACACTCAAGGTCCGACTACGGAACCAAAATAAAAGAAGACTACCCCAAATGCTACACAGATCCCCGATCGTCCCAACTGGCTCCACTATCGATCATCGTGGAAAGACACATAGTAACGACCACGCCTCGTCGAACTCCCACTTGAGCTCGGTTGCATCATCCGTGACCGCATCGCCGGCACTGCAACTGTTTTGGTAGAATCTGTGAGTCACGGGACTCAGCAATCTCACACCCGTGAGATCAAGACTATTTAAGCTTATAGGAAGGACAGAGTTGTGAGGTGGAGCTGCAGCAAGCGACTAGCATATATGGTGGCTACATTCGCAAAAGAGAGCGAGAAGAGAAGCAAGGCACGGTCGTGAAGCTAGTAGCGATCAAGAAGTGATCCTGAACTACTTACGCCAAACATAACTCCAACACTGTTTCACTTCCCGGACTCACGCCGAAGAGACCATCACGGTTACACACGCCGTTGATGTGTTTTAATTAAGGTCAACTTCGGTTTTCTACAACCGACATTAACAAATTCCCATCTGCCTCATAACCATGGGCACGGCTTTCAAAGATAATACCTCGCAGGGTGTCCCAACTTAGCCCATTATAAGCTCTCACGGTCAACGAAGGATATTCCGACAAAGAATAAAACAAGACCAAAGAAAGCCGCCTGACAGCCGACAACCCGATAGGAGCTGCACATATCTCGCTCGTGGCACATCCGGATAAGTCAATCTACGAGTAAAACCAAGCCTCGAAGTTTCCCTGTGGTGGCCCGCAGGTTGTTTCGGTTCGGGCCAAGACTCAAGGAGCACCGTCCGGGGTTAAATAAAGATGACCTCGGCTCGCGAAACCCGGGGAAAAAGGCTTAGGTGGCAAATGGTAAAACCAATGTTGGGCCTTGCTGGAGGAGTCTTATTCAAAGCGAACTGTCAAGGGGTCCCATAAATCACCCAACCGTAAGGAACGCTAAATCAAGGAACATAACACCGTATGACGGAAACTAGGTGGCAAGAGGAACAAAACACCGTGCATAAGGCCGAGTCTTCCACCCTTTACCAAGTATATAGATGCATTAATTAAGCAATAGATATTGTGATATCCCAACAAGTAAACATGTTCCAACAAGGAACAACATCTCCATGTTCCAACAAGGAACAAACTTCATCTTCACCGCAACTAGCAACGCTATAAGAGGGCCGAGCAAAGCGGTAACATAGCCAATCAACGGTTTGCTAGGAAAGGATGGTTAGGGCTTGACATGGCAATATGGGTGGCATGATAAGCAAGTGATAGGCATCGTAGCATAGGCATAGCAAAAGAGCGAGCATCTAGCAAGCAAAGATAGAAGTGATTTCGAGGGTATGGTCATCTTGCTCCAAGGTTCTCGAGTTGTCGAAAGCTTGATCCTCGTAAGCGTTTTCTCAACAGGTTCCTCGCTCACGCACTCGCCTCCCGGCTCTACCCAAAGCAAGAACACAAACAAAGGAACCACAATAAATCACGGTGCAATGCACAAGCAACATGATGCAAAACATGGCATGATATGCGAGATGTGATATGCAATGCGTATGCGTTCGAAGGAAAATGATGAACCAGGCATCAACTTGGCAAACCAAGTATGCCGCTGAAAGGTGAGATGATTTCGTTGAAATCGATATAAAGATCACCGAATCGGATGCACGGTTTGCAAATGACAAGCAAAACAAGAATGGCACAAATCTGCCATTAACAAAGATGATGCCACATAGCAAGCAACAAGAAATTAAGCTACTGCACCCAAACGTACCAACAAAGCATATGGCAGTGATCTACTCAAGATGCTTGACAAAAGATGAACACTGAGCTACGGCTAAATCACACCATAACAGGTCCAAACAAGCATGGCAAAAGTGCAAAATATATCAGCTTCACAGACTTAGTGAAAATACTGAACATGGCAGAATCAGCATCAGGAAGCAATGTTCAGAGCAAGCAAACAACATGCTACAGGAACTTATAATAGCAAAACAAGGCATGGCATGAATCTACTCAAAGCATAGAACAAAAGTCCCTTACTGACCATGAGCCAAAAAGGATCAGAAGATATGATAGCACCCATGTCAATATAGCAAGTTTCATAATGATTCAAAGAAATGTGGCATGACATTGACAGAAACAAGTAGGCATCTTTAAGAGCTCGATGCACTCACTACAGAGCATTACATGATAAACTAAGCATACATCCATCAAGAAGACATGGCATAGAAGCTATACATGGCAAGAACAACATCATAGCATACACGGATCAACTACAACAACCTTGGCAAAATTGAATAACATGTAAACAATCTGCCAGAAACATTTTATAGCAAAAGTAGAGCTCGATTGACTCAAGCTATGGCACTCCATAATTGCAAACAAGGCATGGATGGATAGAGCATAACCATATGTTCAAAACATCCTTATCAAGTATCTCAAAATATGCATGGATCTCTATAGCATCAAGTTAACATGGCATAAAAATATCAAGAAAACAGGCTGAAATCAGAACATCATGAAGCCTAGTTTGCATGCTTGTGCTAGTCACCACAGAGATCAAAAAATACATGGCATACACCCCTGTAAAGATGGCATGGCATATTACAAAACACATGTAGGACTCAAGTTCATAGGATGCACACATCAATCATGGCAAAAATAACAAAAGTGCATGTTCTGATAAGAATCTGAAACTAACATCACATAGCCCTCTTCTAACAGCATTTCGGGCATCAAGATGAGCTCAAATGAAAATGATGCAATGAGATGAAATGATGTACTCATCGAGGCGAACATTTCGTATGCTACACGCCCAAAACGGAGCCACGGGTGCAAAGTTATGGTGCGATGAAAATGCAACAAAATTATCACAGAAATATGACTTGAGGATTTCGGGGGAGGGGAAAGTCAACCGTCTGAGATCCGATCGGATCCGTCGCCGGAGCGGGAGCTCGGGCCGGAGGGAGGAGAGGCCGGGCGGCCGGGAGGCGGGCTGGGCGGCGCGCTGGACGGCGAGGCGGCGGGCGGTGGCTGGGGCGCGGCCGCAGGCGGGAGGCGGCGGCGAGGCGGCGGGTGGGCGGCGGCGGGCATGGGGCGCGGAGAGGCGGCGGCGCGGCGGGGCAGGGCCGCTGGGCTGGGAGGCCGAGGCGACGCTGGCCGGGAGGGCCTCAGACGGCCTCGCGGGCCTGCGAGGAGGCGCGGCGGGCGTGGCTGCGCCACATGGCGGTCGGGAGAGGCTCAAGGGCGCGGGCGGATACGCCCGGCCGTCTGGATTTCGCCCGGGCGCCAGGGAGCGGGAGACTAGGGTTTGATCCGATTTCGGGAAGGGAGCTATATTTATAGGTAGAGGGAGCTAGGAGCTCCAAATGGGTGCGGTTTTACCACACGATCGTGATCGAACGACGAGGAGCATGGAAGTGACTTAGATGGGTTATTGGGCTATTTTGAGGGGTGTTGGGCTGCAACTTAAAAGAGGCCTTTATGAGAGTGCGGTTAACTGCTGAGTACCAAACGAGCTCCAAATGACCGAAACTTGACAGGTGGTTCACCGTGGTGTACCAAGGCCACTTGACAAACCTCGTCCATTCCGAGAAAGTTTAGTACCCGCCACGGAAAAAACGTAAAGGGGACGCCGGGGACATAGGAGTGCCGGATTGCAAAACGGACAACGGGAAAATGCTCGAATCATGAGACGAACACGTATGCAAATGAGATGCACATGATGACATGATATGAAATGCATGACATGGACAAAATGCAAAATGAAGAAAACCCAACCACGGAGGGAATATCATATCACAATGCCGAAAATGGCAAGAGTTGGAGTTACAAATATGGAAAGTTACATCCGGGTGTTACCGGGTCATGAGACCCATGTTTGTAATATCTCGCCCTCTGAGCCTAATGAATAAATATTTGAGTCAGAGAGTTATGTTGTGATGCTGTTGTATTTACACATATTGAGTATATTGTGTGTATGTTTGAAATGCTTGGTATGTGTGGGATCCGACAATCTAGTTGTTTATCCTTGCAGCCTCTCATATGGGGAAATGTAGTCTAGTGCTTCCCGAGCGATAGTAGTCCGCTACAGCCCGGCTCACCGAGTCCTCTAGCCCAACACTACCGCTTCCGACACTTGACTGGTCGGCATGTGTTTCACTTCGCTCTCGTGGTTCTGTCCTTCGGGAAATGTCACGCTGTGACATCCGAGTCCTCGCTTAGCCTGCTACAGCCCGGGATACCGGAGTCCTCATAGCCCAAAGGCTACAGCCCGGATTCACACGTTGATGACCGACATGCTCGATGTGATTCATGTATGCATGTCCCCATGGGTTAGTGCCGCTTTGTTCACGACTAGCCATGTCGGCCCGGTTCTCTCATTATATGGATGCTAGCGACACTATCATATACGTGAGCCAAAAGGCGCAAACGGTCCCGGCCATGGTAAGGCGACACCCGTAGGAATACCGTGCGTGAGGCCGCAAAGTGATATGAGGTGTTACCGGCTAGATCGATGTGACTTGGAATCGGGGTCCTGACATTAGGCCGCTGCCTTGCCTTTATTTTATCTGTTTGCTAGTATTTTGAAAGAACTTTGTTAATTTGCACAATTCCACCCAAGGGTGTATTCTCAACCTCTGTTCAAGATCCGCCAAGGGCCTAAGTTTGTGTAAATATTATTCTAATTTTATGTTTCTTGCTTATTGCTCTTGTGGTTTTTTCCTTTGCCGCCTTCCCCTTAGATGCTGCCTTGTCTGGCCGGGCAACCGCCTACTTGGATTGCCCGCCCAGGTCAAGTGCTTGGCTACTTTGAGAAGGCAAGTACTTGGCCCTGTTTTTAGAGTCGCTGGCAAGTTGGTAGAAACGCAAGTCGGCTTCTCAAGAGTCGGTTTCACTAAACGGGCTGAAGCCGATTTAAACTATGATTATGCTTTGGGTCCTTAGCCATTTTTTTGTGTGGGCGCTCGCTTACCTTACTCCTGCCCACTAAAATAGCCGCTCATGAAGCTGCGGCTTCGACAGAGACGGCTTAGGCACCGCATGCTACTTGTCCGCTTCAGAAGCACTTCATAGCTCAGCAGCGGCGAGTCCCCAGGCCGACTAGTCGAGCCCGTGCCAAACAACATAATCAAAGGGTAACATACTCAAAGCCATAATTCTTATCATACAAATAACAAAAGAGGGCAGTCCCCAGCTCGCCTTGGGGCCCCGAGTCTTGGTATTTCAAACACAAAGGGGTAGCGTGGTACATACAAGGCCAATCAGAAAATCTTCGAGGAGATTCGATTCCATGGCCGCCCGCCTCCTTGCCGTAGTCGCCCCTCTTGCGTGCTCGGGCTTCGAAAGCCGATCAGTAGTAGGAGCTCATTGCTCAAAGACTTTATCGATGATGAACGGTCCTTCCTAAGGCGCCGATACCAGTGCTGGCCGGCTGTTCGCTGGATCAGCCGAGCACAAGGTTGCCCTCTAGGAATGATCTTGGCTTGACCTTCTTGTTGTGGTAGCGGCGCAGGCTCTGCCGGTAGATGCCGGACCGGCTGAGTGCCAACAGCCGCCCTCTTCCAGCAGATCGACGCCGCCTTGACGTGCTTCTTCCGCTTCCTCCTCGGTACATGGTGACTCGCGGGAGTCGAACTCTATATCCGTTGGGATGACGGCTTCGCACCGTGAGACGAGGAAGAAGGGCGTAGCCGCTTGACTTGTTTGGAGTCGCATACGTACTCCATAGGACGGTTGGCAACTCCTCGCCAAGCAGCCGCCGAACGCCCAGTTGGTTCGACCAGCCGAGGCTTGATGCCGACAGATGAGGCCGCTTCGCTTCCACCTCGCCGCTTGATCATGGATGGGCAACGGACGCTAAGTCCAGTCGGATGCCCTACGTCAGGCATAACGGGCTGGGGCGCCTTGGCGTAAATTTGTGCCTTTGTCGGTGATGATGTTGTGTGGTACGCCATACCGAAGTCGTGATGTCGGCGATGAAAGTCACCGCCAGAGACCATTCAACTTCTTGATGGGTTTTGCTTCTATCCACTTGGTGAACTTGTCCACCGCGACAAGTAAGTGAGTTAGGCCACCTCGTGTCGCCTTGAATGGTCCCACCATGTCCAGCCCCTGCAAAGAAAGGGCCAAAGCGATGGGGATAGTCTTGAGCTATCAAGGGTCAAGCGTCTTGGAGCGGAACACTTGGCACCCCTTGCATTTTTGAACTAATTCCTTGGCCTCTTCCAGGGTAGTTGGCCAAAAGAAACCGTGTCGGAAGGCTTTGGCGACGAGTGCTCTTGAGGCTGCATGATGGCCGCACTCGCCCTGATGGATGTCTTCAAGGATTGCTTGGCCTTGCTCTGATTCAACGCAGTGCTGGTAGACACCGTGACGCCGCTACCGACCAGCTCTCTATTGACTATAGTGTAGGCTGCCGTCATGCTGTAATTTGCCGAGCCAAGGTTTCATCGCTTGGTAGCTCTTCGCTACTAAGAACTTCAGGATGGGCTGGGCCCATGAGGGTGCTCGCTATTTCTTCGACCGCCAGCATCGCTACCGGACGAGGGCGGCTGGGCTGGGAGGCGGCGGGTTGGAGTCTGCAGCAGCTTGCTGGGTTGAAGAAGTCCCCGGGCCGACTAGCGCAGTCCCCGGGCCGAGTACTGGAGTCTTCGCGATGGTCGCCGCAGTCCCCGGGCCGGGTTCTGAAGTCCCCGGGACGGCTTCGACTGCCGCGTTCTTGGGGGTGTCTGTAAGGATTCTTGTGCCGTCTACTGAGGCTTTGGAGTCGGATCCGACTTCTTCAGGGGGAGCCGACACAAAAATGGAGTCTGACTCTGGTGACGGTTTGACAGATGGCTTGAGAAGGCGCCAAGGGCGACGCTGGATGGTATTGCTCCGACGGTGGAGCCGATTCTTGCTGTGGCATCTCGCTTGGTCGTTGTCGCTTTCTTGGCACGCGGAGGAATTCGTGATCCTCAAAATATCCACTCAGCTGCTTGCACTGTAAAGCGGTAGCTCGCCATATTTGCATCTTTGGCGCCCCGCCGGATGACTGTTGACCACCAAGTCGGAGTCGCCATTGCACAGATCCGCGAATGCCGAGTTTTGGCAAGCCGGAGCTCGTGGATGACCGCCTCAGATTCGGGCGACGTTGTTGGAGGCGGCGAAATGGATCTCGCAGCATGCATTTGAGCTTGTCGCCTTAGGGGAAGTGAGGACCACGCCGCTCCTAAGCCGTGCGCATCTTCGAGCCATCGGCGCATCCGCCAATGGTGGAGTCAAACAAGGCAGACATCGGTCTCGCCCAATCGACGAGGAAGTCGGCCGTGCTTGTGACTTGATGGCGGTGTGGGCTGGTAAAATATGGTGTAGGGGCCAACTCTATGGCCCATTTGGCCACTCGCCCAAGCATCTCGGCTCCGATGATCTCTCAAGTGGGGCCGTGCAAACCACGGTGATTGGATGCTCTTGAAAGTAAGGCTTTAACTTCTTGGCAAAGTGCACGCCGTAACACATCTTCTCGTAGTGGGGTAGTTCTGCTTGGAGGTCGATAAAGATCTCGCCTGTAATACACTCGTCTTCGGACAGTAGCGCCTTGCCTTCCTCCTTATGCTCAACTACGATGATCGTGCCCCTGCACGGTGGCGGTAATATATAGAGCATCGACTTTTTGGAGTCGGAGCCGCCAACACCGGGGGAGTAGTCAGCATTCTCTTCAACTCGAGAAAAGTCATTCGCTTTTGAGTACCATTCAAGAAGGTGGTCTTTCATAAGCTGGTACAGAGGAAGAGCTTTCGCCACCCGATCGATGAATCAGCCGATAGACGCCAAGCAGCCGGTGAACTTCGCACTCTAGCAGTCGGCGGGTACTTCCATCCTCTCGACGCTTTGATCTTCACGGGTTGCACTTATGCCACGCCGATACCGTAAAGCCAAGGAGCTGGCTACCGGCATTCAAGACGATTTCTGCGGGTTGAGCTTGATCCGAATCGGCGCAGTTTTCAAAGGTCTCTTGAGGTCTTCCAACAGCGTTTCCCGCCTCCGCCTTTCACCACCACGCCGCCCACGTAAACGCATGCTTCGCCAAGCTGCTTGAGGAGGCACTTCGCATGCAGCGCTGGAAGGTGGCGCCATGCCTCGCCGAACGCCATGGTCGGTAGTAGAAGGCTCCAAATGGCGGATGAAGGCGGTCTTCAACTGTCGGGCCGGATTCAGCTTGATCTGTGATATCCTGAATATGCATCTAAGAAGCTCAACAGCCACATCCGCCAGGAGTCTATCACCGATCAATTCTTGGCAGAGCTAATGGGTCCTTGGGGCAGGCTTTGTTGAGGCTTGTGTAGTCGATACACATCCGCCAACGCTTGTTCTTCTTCAAGACCAAGACCGGTTTGCCAACCATTCGGAAAGAAAACTTCCATGATGAAACCGCCGCGAGGAGCCGGGCTATCTCTTCTCCAACAACTCTTATTTTTTCTTCCGACAGCGGCGCAAGGGCTGCCTCGACGGGCTTCACATCAGATCGACATGTAACTTGTGCTCGGCGTAATCCATCTAAGACACTTGGCATGTCTTTGGGGGACCATGCGAAGATGTCCCGATTCTCACGGAAGAAATCGACGAGCTCGCTTTTTCCTATTTGGTCGCCGAGGTTTGCACCTATGACAGCAGATTTCTCCGGTGCTCCGGGTCCAAGGGTATCTTCTTGGTCTCTTTGGCCGGCTTGAATGAGCCCTCACTTCGACCTTGAGGTCGGGCGATATCTCTCGCTGCTTGCCAAGCACCGCTGAATCCGATCCAGAGCAGCTTCTCACCGCGATCACCAGGGACTCTACCACCCATTGCTTTCACCGTGATAGGCGGACGACTTTCTCAGTAGTCGCCGCCACGGTCGAATCCCCTTGAACTCTAGATCTTCATCTTGAGGTAGGCGAGTGGGGATCGCCATGAACTTGGTCAAGCAGGTCGGCCAAGCAAGGCATGGTAGGGCTTTGGGTCCACCACTTCAACCTGACCGGCTCTCAAGAACGTGATCCTTGTCCCCAAAGAGGACGCCTATCGAATCTTGCCAATCGGTGAGCAGGAAAGGCCGTGTACAATTCCGCGGAACACACCGACTATGCTGAAGCTGTCTTTGCTTGATTCCTAGCTTCTCCATCGATCCTTGTACAGATGTTGATGTTGCTGCCTCCGTCTATCAAGACTCGCGAGAAGCGGCCCGCCCTATCCGTGGCAAGGGTGGCTCCCAAGACCAGGAGTAAGAGCCCGGATTCGCATCACCTTCCGGGTGATCAAAGACGGCTCCAATTTAATGGGTTTCTTGGACCAAAGGTATGAATTCGGGGTATCCGATGCTATCGTGATTCACTTCTTTGCTGCCGCTACCGCCGCGCGATCATCAACCACGCTGTAAACACGACATAGGCGCTCGTGCTCTTCTCGGGTCATCATCTTGTACCGCGCCGACCGGGCGTGATACCGGGCTGTCGGGCGATGGTGGAGGCGGCGGCCCAAAGAAAGCGGAGGAGGGCAAGGCCGCCTCCCTTGGCGATCCCGGTGAGCCAGCTGGCACTTCCGGTGGTGGATTTGACGGCCACGCCGCTATGGAACTTGCAGTGTCCGGCCCAGTCTGCTCAAGAGAAGGCCGCAACCAGCTGGACTTGCCGCTTTCGCCGCTATGGAGGCTGCCCTTCGCCGCTGGTTCGATCGCCGCCACTGCCGGCTGTTGGAAGCCGGCTGCGGGCCTTGGCGCTTATGATCATTCTTGCCGTCCGCCGATCAAGGCCGCCAGCCAGAGTTCTCGAGAGCATGAGGAGCTACTTTGCCGGCCGACCGACTTCGATCTCCGACTTCATGGAGGAGTCGGCTGTGGCGTACTTGTCTGCTATGACCAGCAGCTCGTCGAGGGTCTCCAGCTTGTCGCAAAGGAGCTTGTGCTTGAGGAGGGTGCCTTCTCTGCACCCGGCGGTGAAGTACTCGATTGCCTGCACCTCGTGCACTCCTTCGCAGGAGTTCCTGAGCTCGCCCAGCACAAGGAGGTAGTCGCGAGTAGACTCGTTGGAGCCTTGCACGCACAAGGACAGCTGACGATGCTTGGGAGGTCACTTGTATGTGCTCGTGAAGTTGCGGATGAAGGCCTCGGTGAAGTCGATCCAGCTGTTGATGCTGCGGGGCTTCAAGCTGTTCAACCATGTCCGGGCCGTGCCCTGGAGCATGAGGGGAACATACTTTATGGCAACGCGCTTGTTGCCGTCACATGCCGACGGGCCGGGAGTAGTCCACCAGCCAGCCCTCCGGCTTCACGGAGCGGTGTATTTGGGTGTGTCTCGGGAGTGTGAATCCTTGGGGAAGGGCTCGCTCTCGGCGCGAGGTCCAAAACAGGGCGGACCAACTTCGCCTTCTTCTTCTAGTGCCGTGGATCGTGAAGTCGCCGATCCGGCGCGGCGCTATTTTCTCCGACTCTCGGCGGCCAAGGCGGTCGCCGAGAGTCGGATGCTCGACGGTGGCGGGAGACTCGCTTTTCTTCAAGGGGAGGAGGAGGCTGATAGTCGCCCCGCCGCTTCCATCGCTTGGGCGGCCGCTTGTCAAGCGGCCGATGGAGATGTGAGTCCGCTATGGCTGACAGCCGATCTTTGTTCTTTCTTCGCGGACGCCGCCACCGGCGTCCGAGATGTTGCGCTTGATCTCGGGCGAGGGGCAAGTCGCCAGTTGTCGCTGCTGGCGCCTGCGGCGGCAGCTTTCGCTTGCGCGCGGCGTTGCCGAGGAGCTTGCTGACTCACTCGTTATCAGCGGCGCCTCGCCGGTTATTCAGCTTCGCCCGCCGCCTGCAGCGCGAATGTTCTCTCGCGGGCGTATGGCATACAGGGCGATCGCCCCAAACAGATCGGCGATGGCTACGCCAAGGCTGCTGGACCGCCGCTTAGGCGGTTAGGCTCAGCCGAGCCGGGCGAGCCGCCCACAGCCGATCCATCTCGCGCCGATAGGCTTCCGACAAGCGCCTCATGCTTGCCGCCTTATGTGCACCCACGAGGAGCTGGAGGCGCGCGTTTCCGCTGCTCGGCCGGGCGCCCTCCGGAATGTTGGCGCCAGTCTTGCGTAATCGCTGCCGAGAGGGTCACGAAGCCCTCGCGGAAGGCTCGCCGTGACCGGCGACGGTACTTCGGACGGTGCTCCCGCCGCTTCTCCGCGCGAGGGAGAGGTTTCGTCAGAGACCACCACGTTGGTGGGGAACGCCGAAATACGCTGGGTGTCGAGTCGACCAAAGATCGGGTCGGTGGAGCCTACGTACTCAAGGTCGGCGGCAGGCTCACGGCCGACGTGGAGTTGCTCGAGGAGGCCCGCGAGGAGGCTTTCGTCGTCTGCGTTCTGGCCGGATGCAGGATCGTTGAGAGGCTTAACTCGCCGACAAGTTCGGCGAGGCAGCTCGCAGCAGAAGCGACTCGGGCGCCATGCAGCTGGCGCTGACTGTCTGGCATGCCGGGCTGGCTGCGCTGCGCCAGGAGGAAGAGGGTTCCTGCCCGCAGCAGTCTCCGGACGACGGTGCACCAGTGCCCCACGGTGGGTGCCAAATGTCGGGGTTGGGTGCGATATATGCCAAAGGATGGCTTATCATGGAGGGGCGAGAAGAACGTCGCCGGTGCCTCGAAACGGATGAGGCAAAGACATGCACGCCGCTAATCTTACCCAGCTTAAGGGCTCTCCGAGGAGATAACACCGCCGCTGCCTGCTGGGTCTCCGTGATGATCACTATGGCAAAGTGAGTACAAGATGCTCCTTGAGCTGTTCTGGGTGAGGAAGTAGAAGGGCACGACTAGCTCTTTCTCTCCCTATGCGTGTCTCTAGAACTACTAGCTTCCAACCTTGCATGGGTGCCTCGGGTTTTATAGGCCTACTCGGGGTACAACGGTAATCCGCTGGTGCGGGTCCGTTGTCAGCCTCTAAGTCGCCGCCTTCTCCGCCGACTTCTGGGCTCGCCGACTAGTGGGCCCTGGCCGACGGCCCCAGATGGGGCCGATAGCCCTTGTCCATCATGGGCGGTCTTGCCGCCGCAGACATCAGAGCTTGGTCATGGGGTCATGGCAACAGCAGCTGGCCACGCGGGCGATCATCGCTGCTATTCCCGCCTTGTTCGGTTAATGGCGCGGAGCTCGCTGGAGGCCGGCCGACTCGGAGGCTGACTCCATCGGGTCCGCCTTTGGGCGCTCGCCGTTTTGCATTCCTCACGACAGCGGGTCCCGCCGCCTTCGGTCGAATGATAGGCCATCATGGGTACAGGAATTGCCCACGGGCTGATGTCGTGGCCGGCGTGGCAACAATGTTGCGCCGACGGAGATCTCCGCCGGCACGGCGCTCAGGGCTATACCTGCCTTTTATGGGCAGGGTGGCAGGATGGGCCGCGAGGCGGCTTTATCCCATCCCGCTCAGAGTCGCCATGCAAGAGGTGGTTGGGGTCGCGGGCCGACCACCTGTAGGCGGCTCACTCGAGGTCGCCGGGCTTGGAGTCGGCTTGTCCCGAGGTCGCCCGGCTTAAAGTCGGCTCGTTTGAGGCCGCCTCGACTCGGCCTGAGAGGGGTAGTCACGACTCTGCCGACTTTCTCAAGGCGGCTGCCTTGGCGCCTTGAGGGCGCAAATCGCCCTGATGTTTTGAAAGGTTCAGGGGCTCGGGACTGCCTACCCGTGGCCCATTACTCTAACACGGGATCATCACGGTCCCCTGCGAAGAAAGAGATGTGGTGTGCTCCCTCGAGCGCGCCTTCCAAGCTGCATCAATCGAAGACCCCGACAACAACTCCAGCCCAGCACCTCCCGAGGTCGCCCACAAGAAGAAGAAGCAGCCATCACAAGACATGGGCCTCAGGAGCGGTGCCTCAAGTGGGGCCACGCCAGATCGGGCGCCACTGGGGTGCCTCCTCCTCGCAGATAGGAAGGCGCTACCTGGCGCCTCCTCAAGGCAGGCTCGGGGCTCTTCGAGGGCCTGACCTCGCCAACATCATGATGGAGGCGCTTGGGCACCACATGGAGGCGTGCTCATGCATGTTACCCTCAGAGGACACCAAGAGGGAGCGACCGTGACGTAAGACATGTACCTAGGGTAGAGTCACATGCCCCGACCTAGATACCTCCCCAAGGACATCACTTTATCACCGTAAGCATTCAAGAAGAATCATCTTTCAATCGACCATGAAGTGTTCCACTGACAGACTTGAAGTCACCGACCATGAAGACTATCACCACTGCCAGAAATCTAAAGCCACTCCGCATTGCAACGGTCGGTCATTATGTAGCTTTAATGGTCATTATGTCACTTTATTCTTAGCGCTACGAAGAACGCCTATCTTATTGTACTTTAAACCCAAGTAATCGAGGGCCGAGGGGTCCGCGAACTCTATATAAGCCACCCCCTCCTCGGTGACAAGGGTTTGCACCTCTATAACTCACACGATATAATCCAAATGACCGCCTCCGGCCCGAGACGAGGGCTGTTACTCTCCTCCGAGAAGGGCCCTAACTCGTAAAACTCGCGTGTACAACTCCTCCATAGCTAGGATCTTGCCTCTACATCCCTACCCCCATTCTACTGTCAAACTTAGAACCACGACAGTTGGCGCCCACCGTGGGGCAGGTGTTTTAGCGACTTGTTGGAGAAGTTGCAATTCTTTCGATCCCCATCAGCATGGTTTCAGGTGGAGGTTTGGCCGAGGGCCGCGAGATCCGTCTCGGCGCGCTCGTGTTTGTTGCCGATGACTCCGCTTAGCTCCAAGAGGCTCCACTCGACGTCAAAGCGCTCCCCGTCCGCGGGGCAACGCACTTTCGCGTGTGCATCCGCGGCGTCCTCCTACGGCAGCCGTCGACTCAGTATCAGTCGGCTCCTGTGACGTCCTCCCTCCCTGTTGCCCGTCGGTGCAAGCGTTCCGGTCGATCGAGGCTTCAGCGGTGGGTGAGGCACGCGGTGGCTCGCTAGTCGGCCACCAACCAAGTCGCGGCAATCAAGCCCGACAAAACTCTCTACGGCCTGTTCGACTGGCTCCGTAGAGACTGCATCCGAGTGCGACAGCAGTGACCCCGCGGCGGAAGTCTCGATGGTCAATGGACCTCGCAGTCCTCCTGGCTTCCCCCGCGTCGACGGTGGGGATGGCGTAGGCGATCCGTCGCGTGTTCACGAGGAGTACCTCCCTGAGCCCCTCTCTTCGCAGCTGAGGGAAGAACTTCGCCGCTGGAACATGGATTCACTTCACACTCCTATCGTTGGAGAAACCCCCGAGGCCCGGGCCTTGGAGGATGCGCGCCTAGCCAACTTGGTTGAGCACACTCGACAGGAGAACCTCCAGCACGCACTCAACGAGCGTGCTCGGCAGCGAGTTCCAGAATCCAGTCATCGACAACTTTTTCCGCCTCCAACCTAGGTATATCAAACTCCGATCCAGAATCTCACAGCTGCAGCCCTAATAGTAGAGTCAATCCAGCCTTCCCAGTCAGAAGCTGGCAGAGGTTTGATGTAGATCAGGGCTTTACTCCAGGCAGCGGGAGAAGAAAATACAGCTGTGTCACAGTCGTGGAATAGGATCCATAGCAGATCTGTTGTTGCAGATACAATCCAGTCGGCTCACAGCCCAAGATCACCCCCGAGGCGTGAGGGATGTGGAGACCGGCGAGATCAGTATAGAAACCGTGAGCAGTATGATCACCGACTTGATCACGATGATCGTCGTCGAGTGCCCACGCCTCCCCCAAGGAGTGGGTCATACGTGCCTCGGCAGCATGACGACAGACGCCCTCATAGTGGTGGGCGAAGGATTCCAGTCGACCCCAGGGAACCGAGCTTTGATGCGAGATCTATTCTCGTTCAGGGTCTGGTCGACAGAAACAGAGCTCACAGAGAAGGCCATGATAGAGATTTTCCGACCAGCAGCAGAGTGCATGTCTCAGGTCCAGAGTGCTTCAGCAGAGCCATCAGGGCCGCGGTGATTCCTCCCAACTTCAGGTTAGTGACTGGAGTCAGTAAGTTCACTGGTGAGTCCAAGCCTGACACTTGGCTTTAGGACTACCGAGTGGCTGTGCAGATTGGTGGAGGCAATGATGAGGTGGCCATGAAGCACTTTCCTCTGATGTTGGAGGGCTCGGCCAGAGCATGGTTAAATCAGTTAGCACCCGATAGTATTTATAGTTGGGAAGATCTTGCCCGAGTGTTTGTCAGAACATTCGAAGGAACATGCAAACGGCCAGCCGGGATAACAGAGCTGCAATCTTGTGTGCAGAAGCCAAATGAAACTTTGAGGGATTATATCCAAAGATGGATCACGTTGCACCACACGGTGGAGAATGTGTCTGATCACCAAGCAGTTTGTGCCTTCAAAGAAGGTGTCAAATATCGAGAGTTGAATCTGAAGTTCGGTCGGACCGGAGATATGTCTCTGAGTCAAATGATGGAGATTGCCACCAAGTATGCCAATGGTGAAGAGGAGGATCGGCTCCGGAGTGGCAAACACAAAACAGTCGCCCATGAAACCGGAGGAGGAAACTCCAGTCGGAAGCAGAAGCGCAAAGCCGAGCCAGCTGCTCCTGGAGAAATATTAGCCGTGACTCAGGGAAAGTTCAAGGGGAAGCCCAAAGGACCATGGAACCCCAAGAAAATAAAAGATCAAGACAGAAATGATGTGTTGGATTTGCCATGCCACATTCACACAAAGAAAGATGAAGAGGGTAATCTCATTTACCCGAAGCATACCACTCGACAGTGTCGGCTCGTAATCCAGCAGTTCCGAGAGAAACAACCCAAAGAAAAGGAAAAAGAGTCAGAAAAAGTTGAGGACAAAGAGGAAAGTGATGATGGTTACCCCCACGTCAATTCCACTCTGATGATTTTTGCTGATGTTGAGAGCAAAAGTCGACTGGAAGTCATCAACAGAGAAGTAAACATGGTCGCTCCGGCGACGCCCAGTTATTTGAAATGGTCTCAGACTGCCATTACATTCGACCAGTCTGATCACCCAACACACATAGCCACCCCTGGGAGGCAAGCATTGGTGGTCGACCCAGTCGTCGAAGGCACTCGGTTGACTAAGGTTCTGATGGATGGTGGCAGTGGCCTGAATATACTGTAAGTGGAGACATTGAAAGGGACGGGCATTCCGATATCCAGACTCAGTGAAAGCAATATGAGTTTCCATGGAGTTATTCCTGGCAAAAAGGCTGAGTCACTCAGCCAGATCGCCCTTGATGTCGTTTTCGGTGATTCCAAGAATTATCGCAAGGAAAAGTTGACACTTGAAGTTGTGGATTTCCAGAGTGCTTATCATGCTATTCTGGGCAGGCCAGCTTATGCATGTTTTATGGCTCGACCGTGTTACGTGTACCTCAAATTGAAGATGCCTGGTCCTAAAGGGGTGATCACTATCATTGGCAATCGAAAGAAGGCAGAAGAGTGCTTCTACAAGGGCTCAAAGATCGTCGATGCACAAATGGCAGTAGTGGAATTGCAGGAGTATAGAAAAAATGCAGATCCGAGTGATTTGCTGCGAGCTAAGAAGCCTGCCACAGATTCATCATTTCAGTCGTCTGGTGAAATGAAGCCGATTCATATTCACCCGACCGATCCCAATGCTGCTCCGACTCACATTTCAACAACACTCGACTCCAAATAGGAAGAAGCGCTCATCCAGTTCCTCCGCGAGAACTGGTACATATTTGCATGGAAACCTTCTGACATGACGGGTGTTCCCAGGGGGCTGGCTGAGCATTGTTTGTGAGTCGACCCAAAAGTGAAACCAGTCAAAGAACATCTTCGACGGTCCGCCGTACAGAAGAGAAAGGCAATCGGTGAAGAAGTGGCTCGGCTTCTAGCAGCTGAGTTTATCCGAGAGATTTACCACTCCGAGTGGCTAGCTAATGTTTTCATGGTCCCTACGAAGGACGACTCACTTCGCATGTGCATTGACTTCAAGCATATCAATCGGGCCTGCCCGAAAGATCACTTTCCTCTCCCTCACATCGACCAAATAGTCGACTCGACTGCGGGTGTGAGCGTTTGTCCTTTTTGGACGCTTATTTCGGGTATCATCAGATCCGTCTGTATGGACCTGATGAGATAAAAACAGCTTTCATCACCCCATTTGGGTGCTTCTGTTATGTCACTATGCCATTCGGCTTGAAGAACGCTAGAGCCACATTCATGTAGATGATTCAGAAGTGTTTACTCACTCAAATCAGTCGGAATGTGGAAGAGTACATGGAATGGTCAAGTCACGTAAAGGTTCCAACCTACTAACTGACCTTGCTGAAACTTTTGCCAACCTCAGAAGGTATGATATCAAGCTTAATCCATCGAAGTGCACATTCGGAGTTCCGGGCGGAAAATTACTCGGTTTTCTCGTTTCCAAACGAGGGATCGATGCTAACCCAGAGAAAGTGGGTGCCATACTCCGGATGAAACGCCCTGTGTGTGTGTGCATGATGTCCAGAAGCTTACTGGTTGTTTGGCCGCCCTAAGTCGATTCATTTCTCGACTCGATGAAAAGGCACTGCCTCTCTACCGACTGATGAAGAAGTCAGATAAGTTCGAGTGGACTCCTGAAGCTGATGCACCATTTGCAGAGCTAAAAGCCATGCTTTACACCCAGCCGGTGCTTGCTGCCCCAATCAGCAAAGAGCCTTTCTCGCTTTACATTGCAGCCATCGACAAGTCGTCAAGACAAGATCGACAATGAAAGGCGGGAAGAAGAAGGAAAAGCCTATAAAGTTCAGCGCCCAATATATTATGTTTCTGAAGTTTTGACTCCATCAAAACAAAGATATCCACATTATCAGAAGCTTGTTTATGGGATTTATATGACCACGAAGAAGGTTGCACATTACTTCTCTGACCACTCCATTAGAGTCGCTGACGCCCATTGTCGAGATTCGAACAACGAGATGCAACCGTCGAGTGGCAAAGTGGGCGATTGAACTCCTTCCCTTGGATATCAAGTTTGAGGCAAAGAAAGCTATCAAGTCCCAAGCAATAGCAGATTTCCTCGCCGAGTGGATCGAACAGCAACTACCGACTCAAATTCACTCGGAGCACTGGACCATGTTCTTTGATGGTTCCAAGATGCTGAATGGTTCCGGTGCTGGGGTGGTACTGGTATCCCCCCGAGGAGACAAGCTCAGATATGTCCTCCAGATTCACTTTGATTCCTCCGATAACGAAGCAGAATATGAAGCACTCTTGTATGGGTTACGTATGGCCATCTCACTCGGCGTCCGTCGCCTTATGGTCTATGGCGACTCAGATTTGGTAGTCAATCAAGTGATGAAGGAGTGGGACGTCAGAAGCCCAGCCATGACTGGTTACTGCAATGCGGTGAGGAAATTGGAAAAGAAGTTTGAGGGGTTAGAGCTCCATTATATACCCTGTTTGAAAAATCAAGCAGTCGATGATTTGGCAAAGATAGGTTCCAAGAGAGAAGCCATTCCCAGCAATGTGTTTTTGGAACACATTCACACACCGTCAGTTCAAGAAGATCCTTTCACTGAAGAGCCCCCGCAGCCTAAGAGTGCCACAGATCCGACTGAAGTCAAAGTCCCAGCCGTGGTCGACCTGGTCATGGAGGTTTTGGTCATCACTCCCGATTGGACAATGCCATACATTGCGTATATCCTTAGGAAGGAACTCCCAGAGGATGGAGAAGAGGCTCGACAGATCGTCCGTCGATCCAAAGCCTTTACTGTGATAAGCGGACAACTGTTCAGGGAAAGCGTAACCGGAGTCAGCCAAAAATGCATAACACCAAAAGAAGGTCGAGTGATCCTCAACGACATCCACTCGGGGACCTGTGGTCACCATGCATCCTCTGGACCATTGTGGCTAAAGCATACCGAGCTGGGTTTTACTGGCCACGAGCAAATGAAATGGCGAAAGATATAGTCGACAAATGTGAGGGCTGCCAGTTTTACTCCAATATGTCTCACAAGCCTGCGTCAGCCCTGAAGACCATTCCACTCGTCTGGCCCTTTGCTGTTTGGGGATTGGATATGGTTGGACCGCTGAGAACTGGTAGGAGCGGCTTCACTCATGTGCTTGTAGCAGTCGACAAGTTTACCAAATGGATTGAAGCTAAGCCTATCAAGAATCTTGAAGCCAGCACTGCCGTCAGTTTCATCAGAGAGTTGACATTCAGATACGGGGTTCCGCACAACATCATCACTGACAACGGATCGAACTTCGATTCTGATGAGTTCAGAGCCTTCTGCGCTTCTCAAGGCACACGAGTCGACTATTCTTCAGTCGCTCACCCCCAGTCGAATGGACAAGCAGAAAGAGCAAATGGCTTAATTCTCAAAGGACTGAAACCCCGACTGATGCGTGATCTCAAGCATGCAGCAGGCACCTGGGTTGATGAACTTCCATCAGTTCTTTGGGGATTGAGGACAACTCCCAATCAGTCGACTGGCCGAACTCCATTATTTTTGGTCTATCGAGCTGAAGCTGTTCTACCAAGTGACCTGCTTCACAATGCGCCCCGAGTTGTGCTCTTCTCTGAAGATGAAGCAAAACAGGCCCGACAGGATGCAGTCGACCTCCTAGAGGAGGAAAGAGAGATGGCCTTGATCCAGTCGACCGTTTATCAACAAGACTTGCGTTGATTCCATGCCAGAAACATGAGGGGTCGAGCTTTCCAAGAGGGAGACTTGGTTCTTCGTGTGGATCAGCAGAAACCACACAAGCTCGCCCCTGCTTGGGAAGGTCCCTTCATAGTCACCAGAGTTCTCCACAACGGAGCATACCATCTTAACAATGTCGAGCATCAGAAAGACGAGCCACGGGCTTGGAACGCGGAGCTGCTCCGACCCTTTTATACTTAAAGTACTCATTCAGATGAGATGTAATAAGAAATACCTTTGTAGTCTGTCTATCAAAGACAAGAGCTTTATAGTCTTCCTAAACGATTGTTGTTGCTTTTGTTTGTGTTTGAAATCCCCAAGTGGGTGACTTTGCTGCAAATCTGTTTCGCCTAAGTTTAAAAATCCTACCGAGTGGTGAGCAAGCCTCTCACTCGGGGGCTTAGCCGAATCCTTTACCTAAGTTTGAAAATTCCTACCAAGTGATGAACAAGCCTCTCACTGGGGCTTAGCCAGAGTCCAAGATCGCTAAGTTTGAAAAATCCTACCGAGTGGTGAGCAAGCCTCCCACTGGGGCTTAGCTGCAGTCCAAGACTACCTAAGTTTAAAAATCCTACCGAGTGGTGAGCAACCTCCCACTGGGGCTTAGCTGCAGTCCAAGACTACCTAAGTTTCAAAATCCTACCGAGTGGTGAGCAACCTCCCACTGGGATTAGCTGCAGTCCAAGACTACTAAGTTTTAAAAATCCTACCGAGTGGTGACCAAGCCTCCCACTCAGGGGCTTAGCTGCAGTCTAGTACTCGCCTAAGTTTTAAAAATCCTACCAAGTGGTGAGCAACCTCCCACTGGGGCTTAGCTGCAGTCCAAGATCGCCTAAGTTTCAAAAATCCCACCGAGTGGTGAGCAACCTCCCACTGGGATTAGCTGCAGTCCAGTATTCGCCTAAGTTTCAAAAATCCTACCGAGTGGTGAGCAACCCTCCCACTCGGGGGCTTAGCTGCAGTCCAGTACTCGCCTAAGTTTTAAAAATCCTACCGAGTGGTGAGCAACCCTTCCACTCGGGGGCTTAGCTGCAGTCCAGTACTCGCCCGAGTTTAAGAAATCCTACCGAGTGGGGAGCAAGCCTCTCACTCGAGGGCTTAGCTGCAGTCCAGTACTCGCCTAAGTTTAAAAAATCCTGTCGAGTGGAGAGCAACCCTCCCACTCGGGGGCTTAGCTGCAGTCCAGTACTCGCCTAAGTTTGTAAAATCCTACCGAGTGGTGAGCAACCCTCCCACTCGGGGGCTTAGCTGCAGTCCAGTACTCGCCTAAGTTTGTAAAATCCTACCGAGTGGTGAGCAACCCTCCCACTCGGGGGCTTAGCTGCAGTCCGGTACTCGCCTAAGTTTGAAACACATCCCTATCTGCAAGGACGACGAGGTGCAGGTCGACTGCGACCTTCTCCTTCGGAGTTGCGCCACAAGTACAACGTGTGCTCCATCCCGATCCGCAAGGACGACGAGGTGCAGGTCGACTGCAACCTTCTCCTCGGAGCTGCACCACAAGTACAACGTGTGCTCCATCCCGATCCGCAAGGACGACGAGGTGCAGGTCGACTGCAACCTTCTCCTTCGGAGCTGCGCCACAAGTACAACGTGCGCTCCATCTCGATCCGCAAGGACGACGAGGTGCAGGTCGACTGCAACCTTCTCCTTCAGATCTACGCCACAAATACATCATGCGCTCCATCCCTATCTGCAAGGACGACGAAGTGCAGGTCGACTGCAACCTTCTCCTTCGGAGCTATGCCACAAATACAACATGCGCTCCATCCCTATCCGCAAGGACGACGAGGTGCAGGTTGGCTGCAACCTTCTCTTTCGGAGCTACGCCACAAATACAACGTGCGCTCCATCCCTGTCCGCAAGGACGACGAGGCGCAGGTCGATTGAAGTCTCCACTTCAGGGCTGCATCTCAGACACAAAGGCCATTCCAAATGAAGAACAAATTCCAAAAGCAATCGCAAGCATATCCTGAGACAAATCAAGTTCAGATGAACCCTAAAGGTTCAAGACCACGGATCAAAGTACTCGGGCATTCAGCCCGAAGGAGTTTAACGATTACAAAAATCACTCGGCATCCAGAGGCAAATTTAAGGTGGAGCATAAAAGTTTAATCACTCCGCAGGAGGAGGGCTGGCAGGCTCGACGAATTCGTCCAGGTCAATGCCGTCGGCAATCCGAGTGGCGGCAGCAATGAAAGTCCCCATAAAGGATTGGAAACCATGCTTCTTGGTGTTGGCAACCTTGATCGCTGCCAGCTTCTCTTCTCGCGCTTCCTTGCAATGGACGCGAACCAAAGACAGAGCCACATCAGCACCGCACCGGGCAGAAGACTTCTTCCATTCCTGCACTCGACCGGGGATCTCGTTAAGTCGAGTCATCAGAGACTCGAGGTCATTCTGGAGCGTTGCCCTTGGCTAGAGTGCTGTGTCGATCCGTGACATTGCGACCTTAAGCCGAGCAAGGTAGTCAACAACATCGTCAATGCGGGATTCCAGTCGGAGCACATTCATGGCAGCTTCATCTTTCACGGGGGAGTTGATGGGGTTCAAGCTTGGTTCAATTCGCCCGGTATCCTCCTCAAAGTCCCGGCAAAACTCTGCATGCACAATCCGAGGGTGAGTCAATAGTTGTATGCCGAGTCGATGAGGACAAACCAGTCGGAACAAACAATATACCTTCAAGCTTGACGAACAACTTCTTAGCAAGGCTCCTTAGATAACTCTCCAGATCGTTCCTCCTGCGGGCAATACCTTCCATCTTCTCGTTCAGATTGACCTTGTCCTTCTTCAAGCGAGTTACTTCCTTATTGGCTTCATCCAGAGCAGATTTTGTCTTGGCGTTTTCTTCCTCCAATTTGCCGACTGAAGCTAGCTTCTGTTCAGCCAGAGCGGTTTTCTCATCAGCCTTTTTCTGTGCGGCAGCCAGGTCTTGATCCTTTTTCGCCAGACCTTGGTTTAGTTTCTCTGAAAAGAAATAAAGCTTGATTCAGAAAAAGAAGAATGAAATCCAGATCAAGGACAAACCAGTCGACAATTCTTTCTTACCAGTGGCATCATCCTTGGCTTTCTGCAGTTCTGTCTTGGCCAACTCCATATCGAGGTTGAGTTGAATCTGTTGTTTCTCCAGGTCAGCAAAGCGAGCTCCAAGATCACAAGATTTCTGCAACCAAAGAATGGGTCAGTCAACTGGGGAAAAGATTGGTTATTTCGGAGAGGTAAAAGGATAAAGCCAACAAATTCTAAGACTACTGCCGAATCAAACATCCAACAGTAGTCTCGGGGACTACACCCAGTGGCTGCACTTAGCGTGCCCCCACTGGTTCAGTTTACACTCGACAAGGCCTTTCCAGCGTGAGTGCAAAAAAAAGAGAGACAACAACAAACAGAATCTTCAGACCATAGTCGACTGCCAGCAGTCGACAACGGTCTCGGGGACTACACCCAGTGGGTGCACTCAGCGTGCCCCCACTGGTTCAAAATTCCACTCGACATGGCCCGACCAGACCGAGTGAAGAAATTCAAAATTCAAGACTACAATCGACTGCCCGCAGTCCATCATAGTCTCGGGGACGACACCCAGTGGGTGCACTCAGCGTGCCCCCACTAGTCCAAAAATTCAATCGACGACAACACCGAATTCAGCTCAAAGTATGAATTTGCTCAGTGACAAATCGAAACACCCAGCGGGTGTACAGATGTAAAGATCCTTGGAAAGAGAGTTTTCAGGTACCATATCCTAAACAGAACAAGCCAAGAGAGTCAGTCGACAATCTTCTAACCTGAACGTTGCTCTGGAGAGCGGAGTTGGCATCATAAGCAGCCTGGCTGGCATCCCGCACCATCTTCATCTTCACCATCATAATGCCGCCTGGCGTATAGCTTCTTTGGCAGCACCCACTTCGTCTTCTGGGACGTGATGTGTAGCAAAAACTAAAGATGGATCGGCAGGAGCATGTGCAGCTGACGCACAAGGTCGAGCACTTGACAGCGGTATGGTGAAGGAGATAGAAGTCTGATTGGCATCACCGGCGTCCTGAACTACTGGTTCCGCCACCGGCGTCGACCGAAGCGTCTTGCCAGCGGACGTTTTCCTGTTTTTTCTCCCCAAGGTCCTCTGTGGCTCGTCCTCATCATCGTCGGGGAGGTTAATGATGTTGGGAGCTGCAAAAAGATTAGTCGCCAAAATTTTATCGCCCGATTGAATGTATCACAGTTCAGTCGACAAAGGGAAGACAGAATAACGAAGATTGTACCCAGATTGGAGGTGACCGCGTCTTCCATTTCGTCATCCTTGTTTTTATAAGATGAAGTCCCAGAGATAGCAGCACTGCCAGTTTCAAGATTCATTCGGTCAAACCAAAGGAAAGATAAACATCACAGAACATCGAGTGAAAGCGAAAGAAAAACACTCACGCAGAAGCAACGGGAATGTCAATCTTGATTTTTGGCAGCGCCTTCCGAGTCTTCTGCACTACAACCTTGGACTGCTTTGGGGCCTTTCCAGGTGGTGCCGGAGAGGACGTCTGAGGACGCTTTGACGACTGCCCAATCTGAATGATCGCCTTGTCACGGGCGCTCGCCGGATCTTGAGCAAGCTTGGATCGCCTTTCCCTGCGGGTAGGGGAGTCGACCTCTTCTCTGTCACTCGGGTCATCGCTCTCCTCATCCCCCTCTCCATCAGAATGCCACTCGCCACTTTCACCTCCGCTTGCTTCCCCCTCCGGATCTTGCTCCTACTCTCCGTTGGGCATCGAGTACATTTCGGTAAGAGCCTGGAAGAAAACAAGCAGGACAAAGTCAGTCGGTGAAGCATAAACAGTTGTACGATTAAATCAAGATTACAGTCGGTAATTCAGAATTGGACCTTGTCTGGTTCGTAATATTGGTCGAGCGGAGGAATTCTCCTGGCTCCCCTAGGGTTATCTCTGTTTCTAGTGATACTCATCAGCCACCCCTCCAACTGGTTTCGTCGACCTCCTCTGGATGGGTCCGAGTGGTGTCATCAGTGCCCGAGTACATCCACATCGGATGGTCACGAGCTTGAAGCGGTTGGATGCGTCGCCGGAGGAAGACCTCCAGCAAATCCATACCAGTAACCCCATCACGAACAAGTTGAACAACTCGATCGACCAGCACCTTGACTTGTGCCTTCTCCTCCGGGATTACCTTCAAAGTGGAGGGATTCCCCACTCGGGCCATGGAACAAGGGGGAAGTCCAGTCGACTGCCCTGGAGTCGGTTGGTCTTTGCAGTAAAACCAGGTCAACTGCCATCCTCAGACCGAATCGGGAAGAGTCATGGCTGGGAAGGAACTTTGGCCCCTCATCTGAATCCCAAGACCCCCCACACATCTGGATCACTTGTGTCCTCTCGTCACTCGGATTGGCCTTTTTGACCGACTGGGAGCGACATGTGAAAATGTGCTTGAAAAGGCCCCAGTGGGGTCGGCTACCCAAGAAATTTTCACACAGAGACACGAAGGCAGCAAGGTACACGATGGTGTTTGGAGTAAAATGGTGGAGTTGTGCCCCAAAGAAATTCAAGAAGCCTTGAAAGAAAGGGTGGGGAGGCAAGGAAAACCCGCGGTCGATGTGAGTGGTGAGGAGAACACACTCACCCTCACGTGGTTGCGGCTCGGTCTCGTTCCCTGGGAGCCGCGCTGATTCATGGGGAATCAGTCCTCCCTCGACCGGGTCGTCAATGTCGTCCTGACGGATCGCCGAGCGAATCTAGTCGCTCTGGATCCAGCCCGGTGGCAGGCCAGACCTCGAGGAAGATCCGCCCCGGCTGGAATTCTTCCCCTTCGCCTTCACCTTCGCCTTCTTCGCGCGCTCTAGAGCCACCGTCTTCTCTTTCCCCATCACCGCAGACGGAGCTCGAACGGAACGGCAGCACTGGGGCGAGAGTAGGCGCAGCGGAGAAATCTGAGAAGGAGGAACAAGAATGAGGGCGCACTGTTCAAAACCCCGGTCCGACGCCTTATATGAGGTTACTTTCGAGTGACTGACTTGTAGGCCCAGGTGATCTTATCAAATCCCGCAACAGTCGCGCGCGCGATACGTGGCAAAAAAAGGTGGTGCGGAAATCGAGGCAGCCCTGCCTTATCTGGCCCAATTACTGCAGCTTCCTCCGCCCCGCGCGCTTCCCAAAATTTGAATCCCGCGAGATCTGCGGACAACACAACAACTTGTCAGACGAAAGATCTCCTCCACATCAGCACTCGGAGCTCTTCCAGTAAAAGTTCACTCAACAAAAACAAGAATGGATCAAGGCGACTGAAAAAGAAGTTGACGTAACCACCTCGGTTCGTTGATCCAAGACCAGGCACACCTGAAGTGCAAAAAATGAGTCGGAAGTATTTTTCAACTCCTTCCCCACTCAAACCCTGATCCATTTGGGGGCTAATGACGAAGACATGTACCTAGGGTTGGGTCACAGGCCTGACCTAGATAGCCTCCCCAAGGACATCACTTTATCACCAGAAGCATTCGAAGAAGAATCATCTTTCAATCGACCATGAAGTGTTCCACTCGACAGACTTGAAGTCACTCGACCATGAAGACTATCACTTGACCGCCAGGAAATCTAAAGCCACTCCGCATTGCAATGCTCGATCATTATGTAGCTTTAATGGTCATTATGTCACTTTATTCTTAGCGTTACCAGTAGTGCCCTATCTTAATGTACTTTAAACCCAGCGTAACTGAGGGCCGGAGGGGTCTGGTGAACTCTATATAAGCCACCCCCTCCTCAGTGACAAGGGTTCGCACCCTCTATAACTCACACACATATAATCCAGTCGACCGCCTGCGGGCTCCGAGACGTAGGGTTGTTACTTCCTCCAAGAAGGGCCTAAACTCGTAAAACTCGCGTGTACAACTCCTCCATAGCTAGGATCTTGCCTCTACATCCCTACTCCCCATTCTACTATCAAACTTAGAACCACGACACCCGGCGCTCAGGAGTTCATCACCAAGACCACTCAGGAACTGTAGGATGCAAGAGCCATGCGTGGCGGCGGCCGCTCACCTAGCGTGGCTCCCCATCCAGGCAAGTATGGAGGGCTGCACCTTTGCGTCGACATCCCAGGGCTCAACAGGGCCGCATCTCAGGAGCTTTTCTGGTCTTTGCGCGTGGGACGCTGTGAGGGCCCGCCTTACAGCCACATTCGCATGCCATTTGGCCTGCCGAGCATGGCATCCACCTTCCAGCGCAACCTGCGGAGCGTCCTGGCGGCTCAAGAGCCCAGGCATCACACAATCCTGACGGAGATGGAGACGGTCCTCAAGGAACCGCCTGGACCCCCAGAGCCTCCCGAGGCTCAGGGCCCCCGTGGCTCGTGAGGAGCAACCCCTTCACCGCGCGTCTTCAGCTACCCCAACACCCCTTCGACAACGGAACCAGGTGACTGTTGGGGAATGTAGTAATTTCAAAAAAAATCCTACGCACACGCAAGATCATGGTGATGCATAGCAATGAGAGGGGAGAGTGTTGTCTACGTACGCTCGTAGACCGAAAGCGGAAGCGTTATGACAACGCGGTTGATGTAGTCGTACGTCTTCACAATCGACCGATCCTCGGTACCAAACGTACGGCACCTCCGTGTTCAGCACACGTTCAGCTTGGCAACGTCCTGCGAACTCACGATCCAGTAGAGCTTCGGGGAAGAGCTTCGTCAGCATGACAGTGTGATGACGGCGTTGAAGAAGTTACCGACGCAGGGCTTCGCCTAAGCACCGCTACGATATGACCAAGGTGGACTATGGTGGAGGGGGGCACCGCACACGGCTAAGAGAGATCAATGATCAACTTGTGTGTCTATGGGGTGCCCCCTGGCCACGTATATAAAGGAGTGGAGGAGGGGGAGAGGGCCGGCCCCTATGGCGTGCCCTGGAGGAGTCCTACTCTCACCGGGAGTAGGATTCCCCCCCTTCCCTAGTTGGACTAGGAGAGAAGGAAGGGGGAGAGAGGGAGGAAGGAAAAGGGGGGCGCCACCCCACCCCCCTCCTAGTCCAATACGGATCAGAGGGGGAGGGGGTGCGCGGCCTGCCCTGGCTTCCTCACTAATTGGTGTAGGTGTCACACGAACCGGTTTCTGTGTTGAACTACTCTCCAATAAGGGAGCATGTACAGTTACCTCATCATGTTCTACTTTCCTCCCAGTCACTTCTTTCGAGAGAAACTCCCTCTCTAGAAAGGATCCATTCTTAGCAACAAATGTCTTGCCTTCGGATCTGTGATAGAAGGTGTACCCAACAGTCTCCTTTGGGTATCCTATGAAGACACATTTCTCCGATTTGGGTTCAAGCTTATCAGGTTGAAGCTTTTTCACATAAGCATCGCAGCCCCAAACTTTAAGAAATGACAACTTTGGTTTCTTGCCAAACCATAGTTCATAAGGTGTCGTCTCAAAGGATTTAGATGGTGCCCTATTTAACGTGAATGCAGGTGTCTCTAAAGCATAACCCCAAAACGATAGCGGTAAATTGGTAAGAGACATCATAGATCACACCATATCCAGTAAAGTACGATTACGACATTCGGACACACCATTACGCTGTGGTGTTTCGGGTGGCGTGAGTTGCGAAACTATTCCGCATTGTTTCAAATGAAGACCAAACTCATAACTCAAATATTCTCCTCCACGACCAGATCATAGAAACTTTATTTTCTTGTTACGATGATTTTCCACTTCACTCTGAAATTCTTTGAACTTTTCAAATGTTTCAGACTTATGTTTCATTAAGTAGATATACCCATATTTGCTCAAATCATCTGTGAAGGTGAGAAAATAACGATACCCGTCGCGAGCCTCAATATTCATCGGACCACATACATCAGTATGTATGATTTCCAACAAATCTGTTGCTCGCTCCATTGTTCCGGAGAACTGCGTTTTAGTCATCTTGCCCATGAGGCATGGTTCGCAAGTACTAAGTGATTCATAATCAATGATTCCAAAAGTCCATCAGAATGGATTTTCTTCATGCGCTTTACACCAATATGACCTAAACGGTAGTGCCACAAATAAGTTGCACTATCATTATCAACTCTGCATCTTTTGGCGTCAACATTATAAATATGTGTATCACTACTATCGAGATTCATTAAAAATAGACCACTCTTCAAGGGTGCATGACCATAAAAGATTTTACTCATATAAATAGAACACCCATTATTCTCGGATTTAAATGAATAACCTTCTCACATCAAACAAATTCCAGATATAATGTTCATGCTTAACGCTGGCACCAAATAACAATTATTCAGGTCTAAAACTAATCCGAAGGTAGATGTAGAGGTAGCGTGCCGACGGCGATCACATTGACTTTGGAACCATTTCCCACGCGCATCATCACCTCGTCCTTAGCCAATCTTCGCTTAATCCATAGTCCCTATTTTGAGTTGCAAATATTAGCAATGAACCAAAGATCAAATACCAGTGTGTCTCTGCGAGATTTAGTAAGGTACACATCAATAACATGTATATCACATATAGCAACAGAACTAGTATCAAATACCCAGGTGCTACTTCAAGATTTAGTAAGGTACACATCAATAACATGTATATCACATATACCTTTGTTCACCTTGCCATCCTTCTTATCCGCTAAATACTTTTGGCAGTTTCGCTTCCAGTGACCAGTCCCTTTGCAGTAGAAGCACTCTGTATCAGGCTTAGGTCCAGACTTGGGTTTCTTTTCTTGAGCAGCAACTTGTTTGCCGTTCTTCTTGAAGATCCTCTTCTTCTTCCCTTTACACTTTTCCTTGAAACTGGTGGTCTTATTGATCATCAACACTTGATGCTCCTTCTTGATTTCTACCTCCGCAGCCTTTAGCATCACGAAGAGCTCGGGAATTGTCTTATCCATCCCTTGCATGTTATAGTTCATCACAAAGCTCTTGTAGCTTGGTGGCAGTGATTGAAGAATTCTGTCAATGACACTATCTTCCTGAAGATTAACTCCCAGTTGAATCAAGTGATTACAGTACCCAGACATTCTGAGTATATGCTCACTGACAGAACTATTCTCCTCCATCTTGCAGCTGTAGAACTTATTGGAGACTTCATATCTCTCAATCCGGGCATTTTCTTGAAATATTAACTTCAACTCCTGGAACATCTCATACGTGATCCAAATCAACTAAACCATGTCTGATCATCACGTGAAATGGAGTAGTTTTCAATGGTGAGCATCACTATGTTGATCATATCTACTATATGATTCACGCTCGACCTTTCGGTCTCAGTGTTCCGAGGCCATATCTGCATATGCTAGGCTCGTCAAGTTTAACCCGAGTATTTCTGCGTGTGCAAAACTGGCTTGCACCCGTTGTATGTGAACGTAGAGCTTGTCACACCTGATCATGACGTGGTGTCTCGGCACGACGAACTTTGGCAACGGTGCATACTTAGGGAGAACACGTGTACCTTGAAATTTAATGAGAGATCATCTTATAATGCTACCGTCCATCAAGCAGAATAAGATGCATAAAGGATAAACATCACATGCAATCAATATAAGTGATATGATATGACCATCATCATCTTGTGCCTTTGATCTCCATCTCCAAAGCACCGTCATGATCACCATCATCATCGGTGCGACACCTTGATCTCCATCGTAGCATCGTTGTTGTCTCGCCAACTATTGCTTCTACGACTATCGCTATCGCTTAGTGATAAAGTAAAGCAATTACAGGGCGATTGCATTGCATACAATAAAGCAACAACCATATGGCTCCTGCCAGTTGCCGATAACTCCGTTACAAAACATGATCATATCATACAATAAAATATAGCATCATGTCTTGACCATATCACATCACAACATGCCCTGCAAAAACAAGTTAGACGTCCTCTACTTTGTTGTTGCAAGTTTTATGTGGCTTCTACGGGCTGAGCAAGAATCGTTCTTACCTACGCATCAAAACCACAACGATATTTTGTCAAGTTAGTGTTGTTTTAAGCTTCAACAAGGACCGGGCCTAGTCACACTTGGTTCAACTAAAGTTGGAGAAACTGACACCCGCCAGCCACCTGTGTGCGAAGCACGTCGGTAGAACCAGTCTCGCGTAGACATACACGTAATGTTGGTCCGGGCCGCTTCATCCAACAATACCGCCGAACCAAAGTATGACATGCTGGTAAGCAGTATGACTTGTATCGCCCACAACTCACTTGTGTTCTACTCGTGCATATAACATCCACGCATAAACCTGGCTCGGATGCCACTGTTGGGGAACGTAGTAATTTTAAAAAAATTCCTGCGCACACGCAAGATCATGGTGAGGCATAGAAACGAGAGGGGAGAGTGTTGTCTACGTACCCTCGTAGACCGAAAGCGGAAGCGTTATGACAATGCGGTTGATGTAGTCGTACGTCTTCACGATCGCCCGATCCTCAGTACCGAACGTACGACACCTCCGTGTTCAGCACAGGTTCAGCTCGGCGACGTCCTGCAAACTCACGATCTAGTAGAGCTTCGTGGAAGAGATTCGTCAGTGCGACGGCGTGATGACAGTGTTGATGAAGTTACCGACGCAGGGCTTCGTCTAAGCACCGCTACAATATGACCGAGGTGGATTATGGTGGAGGGGGGCACCACACACGGCTAAGAGAGGTCAATGATCAACTTGTGTGTCTATGGGGTGCCCCCTGGCCACATATATAAAGGAGTGGAGGAGGGGGAGAGGACCGGCCCCTATGGCGCGCCCTGGAGGAGTCCTACTCCAACCGGGAGTAGGATTCCCCCCTCCCTTCCCTAGTTGGACTAGGAGAGAAGGAATGGGAGAGAGGGAGGAAGGAAAAGGGGGGGGGGGGCGCCGCCCCCCTCCTAGTCCAATTCGGACCAGAGGGGGAGGGGCGAGCGGCCTGCCCTGTCCTTCTCTCTCTCAACACTATTGCCCATTAAGGCCCATACAATTATCGGGGGGTTCCGGTAAACTCCCGGTACTCCGGTAAAATCCCAATTTCACCCGGAACCATTTCGATATCCAAATATAGGCTTCCAATATATCGATATTTACGTCTCGACCATCTCGAGACTCCTCATCATGTCTGTGATCATATCCCGGACCCGAACTACCTTTGGTACATCAAAACACAAAAACTCATAATACCAATCGTCATAGAACTTTAAGCGTGCGGACCCTACGGGTTCGAGAACTATGTAGACATGACCGAGACACGTCTCCGTGTTGGGGAACGTAGCAGAAATTCAAAATTTTCCTACGTGTCACCAAGATCTATCTATGGAGAAACTAGCAACGAGGGAAGGTGAGTGCATCTACATACCCTTGTAGATCGCTAAGCGGAAGCGTTCAAGAGAACGGGGTTGAAGGAGTCGTACTCGTCGTGATCCAAATCACCGGAGATCCTAGTGCCGAACGGACGGCACCTCCGCGTTCAACACACGTACAGTCTGGTGACGTCTCCCACGCCTTGATCCAGCAAGGAGAGAGGGAGAGGTTGAGGAAGACTCCATCCAGCAGCAGCACAACGGCGTGGTGATGGTGGAGGAGCATGGCAATCCAGCAGGGCTTCGCCAAGCACCGCGAGAGAGGAGAAGGGAGAGAGGTAAGGGCTGCGCCAAGAGGAGAAGTTCTCATGTGTTGGAGAGCCCCCAAGCCTCAAGTATTTATAGGGGAGAGGAGGGGCTGCGCCCCCTCTAGGGTTCCACCCTAGGGGCGGCGGCCAGCCCCAATCCCATCTGGGTGGCGGCCAGGTGGAGGGGGAGAGGGAGGCGCACCAGGTATGGGCCCTAAGGCCCATCTGCCCTTAAGGTTTGCCCCCTCTCCTCTCCTTAGGCACCTTGGGCCCCTTGTGGGGGGCGCACCAGCCCACCTGGGGCTGGTTCCTCCCACACTTGGCCCATGCAGCCCTCCGGGTTAGTGGCCCCACTTGGTGGACCCGGGACCCTCCGGTGGTCCCGACGCGGTCTGGAAAAACCGAAACTTTTCCCGTGACCAAAACAGGACTTCCATATATAAATCTTTACCTCCAGACCATTCGGAACTCGTCGTGACGTCCGGATCTCATCCGGACTCCGAACAACAATCGGTAACCACATACAAACTTCCTTTATAACCCTAGCGTCCATCGAACCTTAAGTGTGTAGACCCTACGGGTTCGGGAATCATCTGAACATGACCGAGGCGTTCTCGGTCAATAACCAACAGCGGGATCTGGATACCCATGTTGGCTCCCACATGTTCCATGATGATCTCATCGGATGAACCACGATGTCAAGGTCTCAATCGATCCCGTATACAATTCCCTTTGTCTAGCGGTATTGTACTTGCCCGAGATTCGATCGTCGGTATCCGATACCTTGTTCAATCTCGTTACCGGAAAGTCTCTTTACTCGTTCCGTAACACATCATCCCGTGATCAACCCCTTGGTCACATTGTGCACATTATGATAATGTCCTACCGAGTGGGCCCAGAGATACCTCTCCGTTTACGGAGTGACAAATCCCATCTCGATTCGTGCCAACCCAATGTACACTTTCGGAGATACCTGTAGTGCACCTTTATAGCCACCCGATTCGTTGTGGCGTTTGGTACACCCAAAGCATTCCTACGGTATCCGGAGTTGCACAATCTCATGGTCTAAGGAAATGATACTTGACATTTAGAAAAGCTTTAGCATACTGAACTACGATCTTGTGCTAGGCTTAGGATTGGGTCTTGTCCATCACATCATTCTCCTAATGATGTAATCCGTTATCAATGACATCCAATGTCCATGGTCGGAAACCGTAACCATCTATTGATTAACGAGCTAGTCAACTAGAGGCTTACTAGGGACATGGTGTTGTCCATGTACCCACACATGTATCTGAGTTTCCTATCAATACAATTATAGCATGGATAATAAACGATTATCATGAACAAGGAAATATAATAATAACTAATTTATTATTGCCTCTAGGGCATATTTCCAACTGTTTCCCACTTGCACTAGAGTCAATAATCTAGTTCACATCGCCATGTGAATAACACTCACAGGTCACATCGCCATGTGACCAATATCCAAAGAGTTTACTAGTGTCATTAAACTAGTTCACATCATCATGTGATTAAGACTCAATGAGTTCTGGGGTTTGATCATGTTTTGCTTGTGAGAGAGGTTTTAGTCAACGGATCTGAACCTTTCAGATCCGTGTGTGCTTTGCAAATTTCTAGGTCATATTATAAATGCTACTTCCACGCTCCATTTGAAACTATTCCAAATGGTTGCTCCACTATACGTATCTGGTTTGCTATTCAGAGTCATTCGGATAGGTGTCAGAGATTGCATCGACGTAACCCTTTACGCCGAACTCTTTATCACCTCCATAATCGAGAAACATGTCCTTATTTACTCCAAGGACAATTTTGACCGCTATCCAATGATCCCCATTCCTGGATCATTCTTGTACCCCTTGACCGACTCATGGCAAGGCACACTTCGATGCGGTACACAAGATAGCATACTATAGAGCCTACGTCTAAAGCATAGGGGCGACCTTCGTCCTTTCTCTCTTTTCTGCCGTGGTCGAGCTTTAAGTCTTAACTTCATACCTTACATCTCGTGCAAGAACTCCTTCTTTGACTGATCCATCTTGAACACCTTCAAGATCATGTCAAGGTATATGCTCATTTGAAAGTACCATTAAGCGGTTTTGATCTATCCTATAGATCTTGATGCTCAATGTTCAAGTAGCTTAATACAGGTTTTCACTTGAAAACACTTTTCAAATAACCCTATATGCTTTCCAGAAATTCTACGTCATTTCTGATCAACAATATGTCAACAACATATACTCATCAAAAATTCTATAGTGCTCCCACTCACTTCTTTGGAAATACAAGTTTCTCATAAACTTTGTATAAACCCAAAATCTTTGATCATCTCATCAAAGCGCACATTGCAACTCCGAGATGCTTACTCCAGTCCTTAGAAGGATCGCTGGAGCCAGCATACCTTTTAGCATCCTTAGGATCGACAAAACTTTCGATTGTATCACATACAACCTTTCCTTACGAAGACCGTAAGGAAACTCGTTATGACATCCATCTGCCAGATTTCATAAATGCAGCCAATGCTAACATGATTCCGACGGACTTAAGCATCGCTACGGATGAGAAAATCTCATCGTAGGCAACTCTTTGAACTTGTGAAAAACTCTTCACCACAAGTCGAGCTTCATAGACGGTGATATTACCGTCCACGTCCGTCTTCTTCTTAAAGATCCATTCATCTCAATGGCTTGCCGATCATCGGGCAAGTCCACCAAAGTCCATGCTTTGTTCGATATATGGATACTATCTCGGTTTCATGGCTTCTAACCATTTGTCGGAATTTGGGCCCACCATTGCTTTTCCATAGCTCGTAGGTTCATTGTTGTCTAGCAACATGACCTTCAAGACAGGATTGCGTACCACTCTGAAGTAGTATGCATCCTTGTCACCCTACGAGGTACGTTAGTGACTTGATCCGAAACTTCATGATCCCTATCATAAGCTTCTACTTCAATTGGTGTAGGTGCACGGGAACAACTTCCTGTGCCCTGCTACACACTAGTTGAAGTGACGGTTCAATAACCTCATCAAGTCTCCACCATCCTCCCACTCAACTTTTTGAGACGAAATTTTCCTCGAGAAAGGACCCGATTCAAGAAACAATCCCTATTGCTTTAGGATCTGAATTAGGAGGTATACCCAACTGTTTTGGGTGTCATATGAAGATGCATTTTGTCCGCTTTGGGATCGAGCTTATCAACCTGAAACTTTTTCACATAAGCGTCGCAGCCCCAAACTTTTAAGAAACGACAACTTAGGTTTCTCCAAACCATAGTTAAAACGGTGCCGTCTCAACGGAATTACGTGGTGCCCTATTAAAGTGAGTGCGGTTGTCTCTAATGCCTAACCCATAAACGATAGTGGTAACTCGATGAGAGACATTATGGTACGCACCATATCCAATAGGGTGCAACTATGATGTTCGGACACACCATCACACTATGGTGTTCCAGGCAGTATTAATTGTGAAACAATTTCCACAATGTCTTAATAGCGTGCCAAAGCTCGTAACTCAGATACTCATCTCTATGATCATATCATAGACATTTTATCCTCTTGTCACGATGATCTTTAACTTCACTCTGAAATTACTTGAACCATTCAATAATTCAGACTTGTGTTTCATCAAGTAAATACACTCAGTATCTACTCGAATCATCTGTGAAGTAAGAACATAACGATATTCACTGCATGCCTCAGCACTCATTGGACTGCACACATAAAAAATGTGTTACTTCCAACAAGTTGCTATCTTGTTCCATCTTACTAAAACGAGGCTTTTTAGTCATCTTGCCCATGTGGTATGATTTGCATATCTCAAGTGATTCAAAATCAAGTGAGTCCAAACGATCCATATGCGTGGAGTTTCATCATGCGTATACACCAATAGACATGGTTCGCATGTCTCAAACTTTTCAAAATGAGTGAGTCCAAAGATCCATCAACATGGAGCTTCTTCATGCGTTTTATACCAATATGACTTACATGGCAGTGCCACAAGTAAGTGGTACTATCATTACTATCTTATATCTTTTGGCATGAAAATGTGTATCACTACGATCGAGATTCAATAAACCATTCCTTTAGGTGCAAGACCATTGAAGGTATTATTCAAATAAACAAAGTAACCATTATTCTCCTTAAATGAATAACCGTATTGCGATAGACATAATCCAATCATGTCTATGCTCAACGCAAACACCAAATGCAATTATTTAGGTTTAACACCAATCTCGTTTGGTAGAGGGAGCGCGCGATGCTTGATCACATCAAGCTTGGAAAAACTTCCAACACATATCGTCAGCTCACCTTTAGCTAGTCTCCGTTTTATTCCGTAGCTTTTATTTGAGTTACTAACACTTAGCAACCGAACGGTATCCAATACCCCTGGTGCTACTAGGAGTACTAGTAAAGTACACATTAACATAATGTATATCCAATATACTTCTATCGACCTTGCCAGCCTTCTCATCTACCAAGTATCTAGGGTAATGCTGCTCGATGGCAGTTCCCTTATTCGAAGCACTTAGTCTCGGGTTTGGGTTCAACCTTGGGTTTCTTCACTGGAGCAGCAACTGATTTGCCGTTTCATGAAGTGCCCCTTCTTGCCCTTGCCCTTCTTGAAACTAGTGGTTTCATCAACCATCAACAATTGATGCTCCTTCTTGATTTCTACTTTCGCGATGTCAAACATCGTGAATACCTCAAGGATCATCATATCTATCCCTGATATGTTACAGTTCATCACGAAGCTCTAGCAGCTTGGTGGCAATGACTTTGGAGAAACATCACTATCTCATCTAGAAGATCAACTCCCACTCGATTCAAGTGATTGTTGCACTCAGACAATCTGAGCACAAGCTCAACGATTGAGCTTTTGTCCCTGAGTTTGCAGGCTAAGAAAATCGTCGGAGGTCTTATACCTCTTGACGTGGGCACGAGCCTGAAATCCCAATTTCAGCCCTCGAAACATCTCATATGTTCTGCGACGTTTCGAAAAACGTCTTTGGTGCCTCTACTTAAACCGTTTAACTGAACTATCACGTAGTTATCAAAACGTGTATGTCCGATGTTCGCAACATCCACAAACGACGTTTGGGGTTCAGCACACTGAGCGGTGCATTAAGGACATAAGCTTTCTACTGTCCGCATAATCGCTACTTTCAACTTTCAACTATATTTTCTCTAGGAACATATCTAAACAGTGGAACTAAAGCGCGAGCTTACGACATAATTTTCAAAAGGCCTTTTGACTCTGTTCAGGATAATTAAGTTCATCTTATGAACTCCCACTCAGATAGACATCCGTCTGGTCATCTAAGTGATTACATGATCCGAGTCAACTAGGCCGTGTCCGATCATCACGTGAGACGGACTAGTCATCATCGGTAAACATCTTCATGTTGATCGTATCTACTATACGACTCATGCTCGACCTTTCGGTCTCTGTGTTCCGAGGCCATGTCTGTACATGCTAGGCTCGTCAAGTTAACCCTAAGTGTTTCGCGTGTGTAAATCTGTCCTACACCCGTTGTATGTGAGCGTAAGGATCCATCACACCCGATCATCATGTGGTGCTTAGAAGCGGCGAACTTTAGCAACGATGCACGTTAGGGAGAACACTTCTTGAAATTTTAATGAGGATCATCTTATTTACTACCGTCGTTCTAAGCAAATAAGATGCATAAACATGATAAACATCACATGCAATCAAGTAGTGACATGATATGGCCAATATCATATTGCTCCTTTTGATCTCCATCTTCGGGGCTCCATGATCATCATCGTCACCGGCATGACACCATGATCTCCATCATCATGATCTCCATCATCGTGTCTCCATGAAGTTGTCTCGCCAACTTATTACTTCTACTACTATGGCTACTGGTTAGCAATAAAGTAAAGTAATTACATGGCCTTGTTCAATGACACGCAGGTCATACAATAAATAAAGACAACTTCTATGGCTCCTGCCGGTTGTCATACTCATCGACATGCAAGTCGTGAATCCTATTACAAGAACATGATCAATCTCATACATCACATATCATTCATCACATTCTTCTTGGCCATATCACATCACATAGCATACCCTGCAAAAACAAGTTAGATGTCCTCTAATTGTTGTTTGCATGTTTTACGTGGCTGCTATGGGTTTCTAGCAAGAACGTTTCTTACCTACGCAAAACCACAACGTGATATGCCAATTGTTATTTACCCTTCATAAGGACCCTTTTCATCGAATCTGTTCCGACTAAAGTGGGAGAGCGGCACCCGCTAGCCACCTTATGCACCAAGTGCATGTCGATCGGTGGAACCTGTCTCACGTGAGTACGTAAGGTCGGTCCGGGCCGCTTCATCCCACAATACTGTCGAAACAAGATTGGACTAGTAACGGTAAGCATATTGAACATCATCAACACCCACAACTACTTTGTGTTCTACTCGTGCAAAGAATCTACGCAATAGACCTAGCTCATGATGCCACTGTTGGGGAACGTAGCAGAAATTCAAAATTTTCCTACGTGTCACCAAGATCTATCTATGGAGAAACTAGCAAAGAGGGAAGGTGAGTGCATCTACATACCCTTGTAGATCGCTAAGCGGAAGCGTTCAAGAGAACGGGGTTGAAGGAGTCGTACTCGTTGTGATCCAAATCACCGGAGATCCTAGTGCCGAACGGACGGCACCTCCGCGTTCAACACACGTACAGCCTGGTGACGTCTCCCACGCCTTGATCCAGCAAGGAGAGAGGGAGAGGTTGAGGAAGACTCCATCCAGCAGCAGCACAACGGCGTGGTGATGGTGGAGGAGCATGGCAATCCAGCAGGGCTTCGCCAAGCACCATGAGAGAGGAGAAGGAGAGAGGTAAGGGCTGCGCCAAGAGGAGAAGTTCTCATGTGTTGGAGAGCCCCAAGCCTCAAGTATTTATAGGGGAGAGGAGGGACTGCGCCTCTCTGGGTTCCACCCTAGGGCGGCGGCCAGGCCCAATCCCATCTGGTGGCGGCCAGTGGAGGGGGAGAGGAGGCGCACCAGGTATGGGCCCCAAGGCCCATCTCCCTTAGGGTTTGCCCTCTCCTCTCCTTAGGCACCTTGGGCCCCTTGTGGGGCGCACCAGCCCACACAGGGCTGGTTCCTCCCACACTTGGCCCATGCAGCCCTCCGGGTTAGTGGCCCCACTTGGTGGACCCAGGACCCTCCGGTGGTCCCAGCGCTACCGAAAAACCCTAAACTTTTTCGGTGACCAAAACAGACTTCCATATATAAATCTTTACCTCCAGACCATTCCGAACTCCTCGTGACGTCCGGGATCTCATCCGGGACTCCGAACAACATTCGGTAACCACATACAAACTTCCTTTATAACCCTAGCGTCATCGAACCTTAAGTGTGTAGACCCTACGGGTTCGGGAATCATGCAGACATGACCGAGACGTTCTCCGGTTAATAACCAACAGCGGGATCTGGATACCCATGTTGGCTCCCACATGTTCCACGATGATCTCATCGGATGAACCACGATGTCAAGGACTCAATCGATCCCGTATACAATTCCCTTTGTCTAGCGGTATTGTACTTGCCCGAGATTCGATCGTCGGTATCCGATACCTTGTTCAATCTCGTTACCGGAAAGTCTCTTTACTCGTTCCGTAACACATCATCCCTTGATCAACCCCTTGGTCACATTGTGCTCATTATGATGATGTCCTACCGAGTGGGCCCTGAGATACCTCTCCGTTTACACGGAGTGACAAATCCCAGTCTCGATTCGTGCCAACCCAACAGACACTTTCGGAGATACCTGTAGTGCACCTTTATAGCCACCCGATTCGTTGTGAAGTTTGGTACACCCAAAGCATTCCTACGGTATCCGGGAGTTGCACAATCTCATGGTCTAAGGAAATGATACTTGACATTTAGAAAAGCTTTAGCATACGAACTACACGATCTGTGCTAGGCTTAGGATTGGGTCTTGTCCATCACATCATTCTCATAATGATGTGATCCCGTTATCAATGACATCCAATGTCCATGGTCAGGAAACCGTAACCATCTATTGATTAACGAGCTAGTCAACTAGAGGCTTACTAGGGACATGGTGTTGTCTATCTACCCACACATGTATCTGAGTTTCCTATCAATACAATTATAGCATGGATAATAAACGATTATGATGAACAAGGAAATATAATAATAACTAATTTATTATTGCCTCTAGGGCATATTTCCAACACTCCGGTCAATAACCAATAGCGGAACCTGGATGCTCATATTGGTTCCTACATATTCTACGAAGATCTTTATCGGTCAAACCGCATAACAACATACATTGCTCCCTTTGTCATCGATATGTTACTTGCCCCGATATTCGATCGTCGGTATCTCAATACCTAGCTCAATCTCGTTACCGGCAAGTCTCTTTACTCATTCTGCAATGCATCATCCCGCAACTAACTCGTTAGTTTCATTGCTTGCAAGGCTTATAGTGATGTGCATTACCGAGAGGGCCCAGAGATACCTCTCCGACAATCAGAGTGACAAATCCTAATCTCGATCTATGCCAACTCAACAAGTACCATCGGAGACACCTGTAGAGCACCTTTATAATCACCCAGTTACGTTGTGACGTTTGGTAGCACACAAAGTGTTCTTCCGGTAATCGGGAGTTGCATAATCTCATAGTCATAGGAACATGTACAAGTCATGAAGAAAGCAATAGCAGTAAACTAAAATGATCAAGTGCTAAGCTAACGGAATGGGTCAAGTCAATCACATCATTCTCCTAATGATGTGATCCCGTTTATAAAATGACAACTCATGTCTATGGTTAGGAAACTTAACCATCTTTGATCAACGAGCTAGTCAAGTAGAGGCATACTAGTGACACTCTGTTTGTCTATGTATTCACACATGTATTATGTTTCTGATTAATACAATTCAAGCATGAATAATAAACATTTATCATGAAATAAGGAAATAAATAATAACTTTATTATTGCCTCTAGGGCATATTTCCTTCAGTGACATCTTCCGAGTTTATTTAGCTGGGAGCGCCCCTCGGGCTGCATCATTCCCAGGCCGCCTGGGTCTGTCCCTGCGGCATGTATCCTTTTACGTCTTTAGCTTACTCTGCTGGGGGTGCCCCACAGGCGCATCATCCCCAAGCCGCTCGTGTCCAGCCCAGTGGCATGTATCGTTCTCATATTTACTTAAGCCAGTTTGCTTTTCATGCGTAATCTATCTATGGTTATGACCTTCTTGATTGTCGCCCGCCACGGGAGCCGCGCGCTGATTGTCTTTCTTCAGGATCCTTCGCATAGGAAGGCTAGGCACGGCGTCTGTGCTCAGGCCCGTCCCTGCAGCATCGATAAATCCAACGACTGAGCTCTGTTTGGCGGGCCGGTCCCGTTCACGTCACCTTATGGGGTCGTTGGTGCTTGGCCTCCTCTTGCGATAACCTCAGGAGATTCATTCGGCGCAGGTTGCCTAACCATCTGCAGGAACACCACAACCATCAAAAACCAAGACCAGGCGCAACCCGCCTTGAGGTAGGGCCTCGTGGGTCCCGCGCTAGCCCACGAGTGCCCAGACACACCTCGTCTAGCCCTGCCGTGCAAGCCACGTGTCAGGGCGGGGCTGTACACACCCTGGGGGCTCTCCGCTGTAGGGAGTCCCCTCCCACGTACCTGTGGAAGCACCATGCTCCACGCTGGCCGTCGACATTGCCGAGGAGCGACTATGCCCGTGCAAGTACGGAAGCGCTATGCTCCACGCTGGTGATAAACAAATGAGGGTGGCCTCACGGCCGTATCAACCTCAGGGAGCCCTTGAGCTTAGTGTCTGGCCTCATCGCAACACCTCCCCTCTGGAGAGTCGCGCGAGGGGGCTGGGCACGGGGGCTGCGCTTGGGTCACGCCCAAGCGTATGCCGCCCAGCCAGGTCCCCTGGACCTGGTCGTCGCGCGCCCCTCCCGAGCTGATCCTCGACGAGGGCAAAGGTACGAAGGTCATTTGAGCGTCAAGGGGGACTCCTGAGCATCAAGATTCAGGAGCCTAACTGGCCACATAGCCCCTGACTCCTTGGTCACGTCCTGGTGATCCGGACGACCCAACGACGGTTGAGGTATGCGCGGGGTTGGGCCCTGGTGACGTAGAACACTAGACCTACCCCTGCATCTCCTTTCCATAAGATGTTTGCGCGTCAAGGGGGACTCCTGAGAACCACGACTCAGGAGCCTAACTGGCCACATAGCCCCTCACTCCTTGGTCTCGTCCTGGTGATCCGGATGACCCAACGGCGGCTGAGGTATGCGCGGGGTCGGGCTCTGCCGACGTAGAACGTAAAGCAAATGGGAAGGAAATCGCAAAAACTCAAAGCAAATATTACAAGACATATCATTCTCCAATACGAAATGCAAGTTTAAACGCCTCCACGAGGCACGGTACATGTTGCAGGACTTTAAACAGGAAAGGAGCCGCAAGCAAGTCATCCCTGGACACCGCCGGCGCCCGCAAGGAGTTCTCCTTCCTTGGTGGCGTCGCCTTCACCTGCACCACCTGCCGGAGTGGCGGGATTAGTAGTACCGCCAGTCAAAGGAGGGGAGCGAAGGCGCGAAACTTCTCCAGCAGGGCCTCCACCTGACCCTTCACGGCTGTGGCAGCGGTCGCGAAGTGCTCCTCGTCCACAGGCTCCAGCAGCTCGTCAAGGCGGGTGGCGGGATCGCGAAGATGGAGGTGGCTGAAGACGCGCGTCAACGCTGCTGAGGAAAGAACGCAGGCTTCCCCCTCTGCCAGGGGGCCGATACCACTCACAACGTCCTCAAGCGCATCAACCAAATAAGATAGCAGCTGGGCGGGGCCCTTGTTGCTGGCGGCCAGTGGCTCCTCCAAGCCCTTCTCGTTTAGCGACCGCAACGCCGTTTGAGACCTCACCTCGAGGAGCTTGAAGGATTCGCGGTCCTCAGCCAGGGCCTTCACCTTGGTGTCGACATCAGCCTTCTCCGCCTCCACCTTCTGCTCCAGCTTCTTCAACCGGTTGTGTTCTGCGGCCTGCGCTTTCGCCAACTCCTCCAGCTCGGCGTCGCGACCCTTGATGGCATCCTCCTGGGCCTTCATCTTCTCCTCCTCCACCTTGCGGCTACGGGCTTCTTCCGCACGCTCGTTGCGCAGGGTCTTCAGCTCGGCCTCCAATACCCGGCAGCGATCCTGTGCGGCCTCGACATCCTTCAGCACCACCTCGCGAGCGCCCACTGCTTGGGCGGCGATCTGCTTCTCCTTCTCAGAGGTCGCCGGGGCCTGGCTTAGCGTCGCCCGAACGGCCGCGTCAGAATAGAGCCGGCCAGAGACCAGCTCCAGGCGCCCAGCTTCCAGGTGGGGGTCGGCACCCTGAAGATCTTCTCGCAGCCAGGTCATCTCAGAAAGAGCGCGCTCCAAGACGTTAGGGGAGGCGGAAGGACCTGGAATCAGTGGTGCACCAGGAGGAGGAGCAGGCGGCGTCTTCACCATGGCCTGAGAGACTGGGGGCTCTTGATCTTTGGGGACCTCAGCAGCCGAACCGGACACCGGTGCCTCCGGAGCCAGCAGGGCCACGGGGGCTGACTCCTCCCGAGGATGCTCCCCCGGGCCTCGCGAGGATGATCGAGCCAGAGAGGCATGAGCGCCGATGCTGCCCTTCTCCACGGAGGGAGACACAGCCGCAGCAGGCAGATTGGTCCCAGGCAGCACCACCGCTTCCTCCTTCCTCTTCTTCGCGACGGGTGTCGGCCTAATTACACAACGGAGCGGCATCAAGGATCAACAACATAAGCAAGAACAAGGCAGGGCAAGAGCACTTACTGGTCTACCGCGGCGTAGTCCCTCCGTTTCGTAAGCTTGAAGCCTGAGAGCCTCGCAGCCTGGGGCGCGGGCGCAGGCTCCAGGAGCTGAAGGAGGGGTAGCAGATGGGCCAGAAGCATCCCCAAGCAACGTCGGAGCAGGAGCATCATCTCGGAAGATCAGCGCCAACCTGCCCCTCGTTGGGATCACGGGCGGCTCCCCTCTCTGGAGGACGTCGGCCTCGTCATCGTCGGGCACGCAGGGTGCGGAGGATGTCAGCTTTGCGCAAGGGCGAGGTCCCCCCCATCCCCACAGGTGTCACCTTCGAGTCGCGCTCCTCGTCTTCCTCCTCTTCCCCCTCCTTGTGGGAATCGCCTGAAGACACGTCCACCGGCATCGTCGCCACAGGGACCCCAGTAGGCGCCGGTGGCACTAGCTTGCTCCCGTCAAAGGTGGGCATGGCGGCCGCAACCTGAGCCCCGTCCTCGCAAAGGAATAGAGGAACGAAGGCACTCGGCGGGTACTCCTGATCATCTCTGACCAAGAGGCGGAGAGCCACGACCAGCTCTTCGTCAGATAAGGCCGCCGGACTCAAGCAGAGCTTATCTTCAGCGCCCTCAAGCGTCCACAAGGGGCGCGAGCGCGCCTGAAGCGGGGCCACGTGCAGCATCATGAACCCCCTCAGGAGCATGGCCCCCGTCAGCTTCGCCGCCTTGGCGTTACCCGGCTTCAGGTCGGCACTCATCTTCTCTAGCACCGGCTTCGCCCGGTCATCAGTAAGCTTGGCGCAAGACCACCCCTCGTCGGACTGGGGCATCTCTGTCGACAGCCTCAAGCATGGGTGGACGCACTTGGCGTCCATCATGAACCACTTGCTCCTGAAGCCGTCAGCCTTCTTCCCAGCATTCGAGATCGCGTTGGCCTTGCCGGCCGCGATGAAGTTGGCGCACCTGGAGGTATGATCGTCGTTGATGCGGAGGAAGAAGAAGTGGCACAACAGAGCCACGGAAGGCATCACGCCGACATACGCCTCACAGTAGAAGGCGAAGATCGACAAGAGAAGAATGGAGTTGGGATGGATATGGAGAGCTTGCAACCTGTAATGGCGGAGGACGGCATAGAAGAAGTCTGTCAGGACCCCGATTCTAGGTCACACAGATCTAGCCTGTAACACCTCATATCACTTTGCGGCCTCACGCACGGTATTCCCACGGGTGTCGCCTTACCATGGCCCGGGACCGTTTGCGCCTTTTGGCTCATGTATATGATAGTGTCGCTAGCATCCATATGACAGAGAACCCGGGCCGACATGGCTAGTCGTGAACCCAAAGCGGCATTAACCCATGGGGACAAGCATACATGAATAAACTTCGAGCATGTCGGTCAGCAGCGTGTGAATTCGGGCTGTAGCAATGGGCTAACAAGACTCCGGGAACCTGGGATGTAGCATGCTAGGCAGGACTCCGGATGCCACCGCGTGACATTTCCCCGAAGGGACAGACACAAGGACGAAGTGAAACATATGCCGGCCAGTCAAGCGTCCTGAGCAGTAGTGCTGGGCTAGCAGGACTCCGGTGAACCGGGCTGTAGCGGACTACTATGGCTCATGGAAGCACTAGACTACATTTCCCCATAAGAGAGGCTGCCAAGGATAAACAACTAGATTGTCGGATCCCACACATACCAAGCATTTCAAACATACACACAATATGCTCGATATGTGTAAATACAACATGGCATCACAACATAACTCTACGACTCAAGTATTTATTCATTAGGCTCCGAGGAGCGAGATATTACAAACATGGGTCTCATGACCCAACATCCAGAGCATACAAGTCAAAGCACACGCGGAAGCTTAACATGTCTGAGTACAGACATCTACAAATGAAAAAGGCTGAGAAGCCTGGCTATCTACTAGATCCTCCCAAGGGTACAAGATCGTAGCTGAGGTAACAAGCTAAACGTCGAAGTCCACGCGGAACTACTAGCGAGACTGACGTCTCTCTGCAAAACATAAAATAGGCAAACATGAGTACAAATGTACCCAGCAAGACTTACATCAGAACAAGCTACATATGCACCAGTATCAACAAAGGGGGTGGTGGAGCTTAACTGCAGCAAGCCAGCTTTGACTCGGTGGCTATCCTAAACTACGACTGCAAGTAACTCTTTTGAGGTGGCGCACACGAGTCCACATATTCACCATATCAATACACCACTATGGATCCTCTCCCGTCTCCCTACGAGGACGCCATCCATAGCACTCACACTTATCTTGCGCATTTTAGACTATCCACTTTCACTTGTCTATGAACTGTACAGGCAAACCAAAAGTCCTTTGCCGCGGACACGGCTATTCGAATAGATCATTTATAACCCTGCAGGGGTGTACTTCTTCACACACGCTCTCACCACTTATCGTTGTTTACACGACATGTACTCGGCAACCTTCAAGCGGAAGCCCAGCGAGGGTGTCGGCCACGACCTACCTAAACACTCAAGTCTCTAGTCCAGGTTATCGCCTATTCAGGTTCCATCCGCAGGGAGTTCGGCCATGGTTTCCACATACGGCCCCGAACGATGTGTACAGGGTTCCGCGACACCAAACGGGCGCCCGGCATACTCAGCCACGTGCCTACCGCAGCATAGCCCACCCCTCGGGTCAGCACTGCCCACGGCCTCCAGCATACTACAAACACCAGAAACTACTTGCAACTCCTGGACAGAGGACAAGGGTGGTTAAGAAGTCGAGAGGGGCACTTAAGCATTCCAATGCGTGGTAGTAACTGGTCATGGATCATAAACACAGAACTCAGTTCTTGAGAACAGCTTCAATGAGACAACCCACCATGTACTCCTACATGGCCTCTCACCGATACCTTTACCAAATCGTGTTCACACACTTAGCTCTCAACAGTAGGACATGTTCACACACCTCTGAATCATCCCCGATGAATCAGACCTGACTCAACTCTAAGCAGTAGTAGGAATGACAAACAAGCATAGATGAGTAGGCACATCAGGGCTCAAACAACTCCTACTCATGCTAGTGGGTTTCATCTATTTACTGTGGCAATGATAGGTCATGCAGAGGAAAGGGGTTCAACTACCGCAACAGGTAACAGTTGAATCGATGTTTTCCTAATGCACTAAAAATAGCAGGAGCAAGAGAGTGGGATTGTATCGGAATGAACAAGGGGGTTTTGCTTGCCTGGCACTTCTGAAGATATTAAAGCTCTTCATCGGTGTCATCGATCTCATCGTCGAAACCACGTCTATCGAGAGGGGACAAATACCGGCAACAGAGAAAGAAACACAATCAATGCAATGCACAATATGATGCATGATCATGACATGACAATATGAGTGTGTTGGCCTAATGCAACTACAACCAGATGGATTTGGGTCATATTGAACCAAAGGTTCAACCCCAAATTCAATTTATGAATTCAAATAGTGCCTTATCATGTTTTGCACTAAACAGCAATGTTAAGTTGTTTAAACATGCATAAAACCAGTGCAGATGGATAGATTGGATTTTTCTGATCATTTTTCATATATAATTTATTTCATTCTAAGCTACGGTTGAATTTCTATGATTTTTAGAAGTTTATACTAATTTCTGGAATTTCCTGAATTAAACTTAATCCAGGAAATGACTTATCGTCAACTTTGACGTCGAGATGACGTCAACAGGTCAACTAACGGGTCGAGTCAAACCTGACCAGTGGGGTCCAGCGTCGATGACCTGAGCTGGTTAGTGTCCTTGACAAGTGGGCTCGGTCAGCGCCACGTCGGCGGGTCAACGGCGTGGGTCCATCGGGATTAAGTTAAGTCTAACTAATTTGGTTAGTGGTTTAACTAAGCCGGTGGGGCCCGGCTGTCAGTGGCATAGGGCTTAGTTAGTGGGGTGATTAACCCCTAACAGTTGCTATCACCGGCGGCTAATCGCCGGCGTAACCAGGACGCGGCGGCGTTGCCCGTCCGGCCAACTCCGGCGACGAGAGCAAGCGGGACTGGGCTCTACGTACTCAGGGCGACGCGACGCGTCGAGTGGTGGATGCGGTAGGTGCGGAGGCTGGCTTTAGCGGCGGCGATGACGAGCTTTGGCGGCGGCCGGAGCTCGGGTTCGGTCGTGCGCGAGGCTGCGGCTTGCTAGCAAGCGAGAGGAGTAGCACCAGAGCCTTGGGGAAGCTCCAGGAGCTCGCACACATGCTTGGTTTGGTTCGGGGAGGACTGCAGCGGTGGCACGGCGGCAATGGCGGACGACGGCGCTCGGCCAAGGTGGGGAAGCTAGCTAGGGAAGGGGAACGACGGGGATTCCAGGGGGAAAAAGGAGAGTGGCTCACGGAGGGACTAGCAGAGGCGACGACGAGGTCGGGGAAGTACTGGAGCCCGCGAATCGACTGCGAGGTCACCGGCGGCCGAAGGTTGAAGATGAGGCCGGGGATGACGTTGCAGGGCTCCCGCGGTCAGATGCATCAGTGTGTAGCTCCACGGCGTCGTGGTGGAGCTCCTCGCCGCGCTGGTTGGGCGGGTTGTGGCCTATAGCCACGGCTCTGGCGGCACGGCATGCTCTCGGGCTCACAGGAGGAGAGGGAAGAGGGAGCGGAGGAGGGGGCGGTCGGAGGAGAGGGAGAGCGAGGGAGGCTCTGGGTGTCTCCATGGCGTCGCGAGGATGTCGTGGAGGCTGCCACCGCGAAGCAGGAGGTGGAGGCCTCCCCGCGTGCGCGTGCGACTTCGCCTCTGCCTACTGGCAGAGGTTGAAGATAGCCGCTCTGCAACGGTGGGCTGGGCTGGTGCAGCTAGGCCGGCTACAGGTAAGTGGCCCAGGTGGGTGTTCTCTCTCTCTCTCCTTCTCTATTAATTCTCCTTTTCTATTAATCTGTAACTGTTTGGGCTTTATTAAAAATACCCGAGCACTTCTAAAAATCCTGAAAATAACTGTGGGCACCTTTTGAAATATATGCAACAGCCCTCAACTATTTTCAGAATTATTAGAGCATTTGAAATATTTATAGAATTTAAATGCCCCAATTCAAATACAATATGAGTTAATTCAAAAATCCATAAATGGCCAAGAAACATGCTCATCATTTTTGCCAGAGGTTTTCACCTTTATCAAAAATCATGAACATTTCCAAAGGGCATTTGGGTTCATTGAAGATTATTTTAGGTTGAATCTATTTGATTTGATCTGGTGCTAGGGTTTGAACAATCCCCATTTCAGGTTTAAATGAAATTTAGACATGATGCAGCAACCAAGCTAGTCCAAGTGCATGGCAAGGCTAGGGACGTGACAACTCACCCCCACTAAACAAGAATCTCGTCCCGAGATTCAAGACGTGAGGTAGGAGGAAAATGGGTCACAAAACTATCACAATCTTCATGATCCATTTTCCCTTCTCGAAGTTGTTGATTCATTGCGTCATCTTGATCTCGATGTCTTACTTTGTGAACTTCATCCAACATGACAACGAGAAGAAAGGGAGAATTTTAGAAGAACCAATCTTCTTGAGGTTCGAGCAACTTAGGATCATATTAATGATCACAAGATCAACTCACGGAAAGAGACATAGAAACATGCATGGAGCTGATAGGCAAAACATGTATCAGGAGGAACGGCAGAAACAATTTGACGAGGATTTCAAAGTAGCGAGGAAACAATTACCATGATCCCATAACGGGGCACCTTCGAAGAGGTGACTTGTAGAGTTATTCCCTTAAGTGGCAAAAAGAATTACTTTTGATTCAGAGATCATTGAAACTCTTTCTACCAGCCTAAGGCAATTCACAACAATCATTTGGCGGAGTACAAAGGGATGGCATACCCGGACTAGAATGGATGATGTGGACTACCTTGTTGAAGACAACGCAAAGTATGATTTTGCTTTTCACCGAAAATGGATGAGACCCATGGTAGGCTAGCACAATGACGGGTGCTAGCTAGGAACAAAATGCAAATGCTGGGAATGATTCTGGTAACTGGGGAGAAACCCAACAATAGAGAGTGAGTCCATTGTTCGAAAAGTTATAGCATAACCGAGGAAAACTGGGAGCAATCCCAGTTACTGCCGATGTTAATACCTAGTGCTTGTGCGTGCTCTCGAGAACTTGAGCATTTGCATATTCATCAAGGTTTTACCAATATCCATGTCAGGGATCCTGGCAACACAACATACTACCATGACGAATACCGGTGGAGGATGCAGATACAAATGAAGATAACACTTTCTCAGATTTCACCTTAGCGGGGCCAAGGGGACAAAATCTGGATGATCGACCGAGAGACATTTAGCACTCCGCTTCTAATGTTCTCCTTGATGTGCTAGTGCAACCCATTAATTAAAATGGTTTGGTACCCAGAACATCTAGTAATAGGTCGGACTTTGGGAGCACAAAAATCCATAAGGAATAACTATGGAGTAAATCCTACGAAATCCTCATGGGGAGGTGGCCAACTTTCTGAATCAAGATACTATAATAACAGGTCTTCTGGTTGGGTGTGTTGGCCACGACATTCTCTTTACCGAGTTACAGAGAGACCAATATTATAGTTCTTGGGAGATGTTCCAACCATCATATCTACCTGAGATTCAGATCTGGTTGGTGTCAGAATATTCCAGACTCATCAAGTCTAGAAATAAAAATGAAAGTTTCCAACACAAATCGACGAGATGACGTTGCGAGATTCTCGGGAAATGAACTACGATAGCAAGCTCCAAAATATGAGCTGGTTCTGCTACGAACATGTGAGCATGTTGTCCCAGACAAACATGACCACATAGTAGTCTTATGATAAAACACTACCGAGTTCAGGTGGGGAACCATCATTGAGATAACGAAGTCTTGTGCGTGTCTGTCCGGGCCCTTCAGGATTAGCGCATGAACTTCTTTTCTTTGAACAAATCAATCAGTGGCTTGGTGTGCTAGGAAATACCGATGGGATGGAGGTAGCTAATCTCTCAAGCCATAGTATACTTCGCACGTGCATGACTAACTTGGGATGATTCCAGAGGAAGCAAAACTAACATTCTCAAATTCACGACGGCAACTTGCACCTAATGCATGTGAACTTGGAGAAAATCACTTCTTACACCAAACATATACTTCATGAACGGGGCATGAAAATAATGCTTACAAAAGTTTTCCAACACTAGCTTGATGTTCAACATGAATCATGGAGGAGACAAGATGCTCCTGATGGGCTCAATAGCAACTCATCAGAATTTCCATATCACTGGACTTCCACCATCATGTGAACATGGGGATAGCATTGGTCAGACCCAAAAGATATAATGGTGTATGCTCGAGGGATCAACCACGAGTAAGACAACATTATGAACATCGTTGGTTCTTATTTGATTTGATGATAGCCCATACTCAAATCAAAGTTTCGATACAACAATAGGTCCAACAACTGATCACAGGGACCAACCGATGAAGATATCATCTATCTTCAACACCCACAAACACAAAGATATCCCTTCAGAAAGAACCAATTTCGGCAAAGCTTTTTATCTTCCAACTCTCCAAGTTGTTGTTTTGCTTAACCAACTAGCTCAGGGGTATCCAACACAGATTCTTGGAGAAAGGGTGGTTTGGAGGAAAACCAACTTGATCACGAACTCAACATAGCGGTCAAGTGACAACCTGGTAATACTTCCGAGAAGATATTCGGAACATCACGAACCACCGATATGTTACTAAGCTCAAGAACAATCTTGCTTTTCAGAGCAAGACCATAAGATCAAATAAGCAAGGGATTGAATAATCCTAACTTATTAATCGAGGAGTGCACCAGAAATAAGGACTAGGTAGCACAACCTATCTTAGAATGATGATTCAATAACCAACACGCTAAGAATGAGAATATTGTCCATTTACTACCAAGCAACGGGGTTGCTAGGAGTATTGGTTTCACACATCACCGTTCACTTGTCGGCATTCCGGTTACAACAACACGGGACGGAAGAATGAATAATGATGGCGAGAAGTATCACTACGTCAAGAATTCATTTGAGGGTGTGTGCAATTCTCACAATACTCTTGTTATGAAAGAGGGTGATACTCCGAGGTAGAACAGAACAAAAGCTTGATTGGCATTTTGATCTGTGGGATACAACTACTTTGACCCAATCCTAGAAATGGACAAGGTACTTGAGTTTGTTTCTCCTAGTCATTCCGGAATAGAATGGCTTTACGGACCACAAGAATAATAGGCATCAATAACACGAATGCACAACTAGTCCTGATTATCAATTGGTAGACAGAGGTCAGAAAACAACTAAAGAGGGACAACTCAAAGGAACATACGATTTTCTGAGTTGTGGGTGCATAGACTAGCATGTCGAACGAGTTCAACATATTTCTTCCGGATAACCCATGCAGAAAGGTAGGACTGGCAGAGTCATAATTATGAATGGAGAACTCCTCAAGAGTACTCTGATTGTGATCTTTTGGTTCAAATAACTTCTGCCTTAATGGTTCATGGTATTTGGAAGAAGGAAAATACCACAGACCTCGAGGACTGCCGCAAGGTTACTAATAACCTAAGGGAGCTAGCAATTACTATCAACATGAGGTAAGTAGGGTGAATCTCGCGTTCAAAACCCAAGGAGTAGAATACCTACTACTAAGTGTCATCACGGGATGCTTTCGGGAATAAAGGCCCGAATCATCACACTAGGACACAAATCATGGCTAGATTACTAGATGATCCCCTAAGACACCTAGGGTCATAATAATAGCTCCAACATAAATGCTGAGGCAATGAAATACCTCAACACACTAGTTAGTGTGGTTGATCTGGCACAAAGGTTCTTCAGAACGGTAAAAAGGAATTTGCAAATGCATCAGACTATTTAGAAACCTGGGATGACTCGGACATCATAACGGCTATAAATGCTCAAAATGATTTGAGACATCCTGCAAAATGGTGGCATAACCACTTGACATCACAATATCAAAGTTCTGAGTTTAACTAACAACACACGGAAGTGGTAGAAACAGAACTGGGGCTTAAATCCAGCAATCTTATAAGTCTACGGATTAGTAACACGTGATCCTGATAGATAGATGAGAAATCCTAGTTTTTAATCCCCGTAGAAGAAAAGAGGATGACTCAGATCAGAAGGGCATAACATGAAGGAGTAAAAAGAGCCTTACGTTCCATCCCACAATCAATTCCCCTACATATAACTATAACATTTCTAGACTCAACTTCGACCGGTTTGGCTTGGTAATCCTACAGGCCGTCAGGCTCTGATACGAAAGCTGTCAGGACCCCGATTCTAGGTCACACAGATCTAGCCTGTAACACCTCATATCACTTTGCGGCCTCACGCACGGTATTCCCACGGGTGTCACCTTACCATGGCCCGGGACCGTTTGCGCCTTTTGGCTCACGTATATGATAGTGTCGCTAGCATCCATATGACAGAGAACCCGGGCCGACATGGCTAGTCATGAACCCAAAGCGGCACTAACCCATGGGGACATGCATACATGAATCAACTTCGAGCATGTCGGTCAGCAGCATGTGAATCCGGGCTGTAGCACTGGGCTAACAGGACTCCGGAAACCCGGGCTGTAGCAGGCTAGGCAGGACTCCGGATGTCACCGCATGACATTTCCCCGAAGGGACAGACATAGGAATAAAGTGAAACACATGCCGGCCAGTCAAGCGTCCTGAGCAGTGGTGCTGAGCTAGCAGGACTCTGGTGAACCGGGCTGTAGCGGACTACTATGGCTCATGGAAGCACTAGACTACATTTCCCCATAAGAGAGGCTGCCAAGGATAAACAACTAGATTGTCGGATCCCACACATACCAAGAATTTCAAACATACACACAATATGCTCGATATGTGTAAATACAACATGGCATCACAACATAATTCTATGACTCAAGTATTTATTCATTAGGCTCCGAGGAGCGAGATATTACAAACATGGGTCTCATGACCCAACATCCAGAGCATACAAGTCAAAGCACACGCGGAAGCTTAACATGTCTGAGTACAGACATCTACAAATGAAAAAGGCTGCGAAGCCTGGCTATCTACCAGATCCTCCCAAGGGTACAAGATCGTAGCTGAGGTAACAAGCTAAACGTCGAAGTCCACGCGGAATTACTAGGGAGACTGACGTCTCTCTGCAAAACTTAAAATAGGCAAACATGAGTACAAATGTACCCAGCAAGACTTACCTCAGAACTAGCTACATATGCATCAGTATCAACAAAGGGGGTGGTGGAGTTTAACTGCAGCAAGCCAGCTTTGACTCGGTGGCTATCCTAAACTACGACTGCAAGTAACTCTTTTGAGGTGGCGCACATGAGTCCACATATTCACCATATCAATACACCACTATGGATCCGCTCCCATCTCCCTACGAGAACGCCATCCATAGCACTCACACTTATCTTGCGCATTTTAGAGTATCCACTTTCACTTGTCTATGAACTGTAGAGGCAACCCAGAAGTCCTTTACTGCGGACACGGCTATTTGATTAGATCATTTATAACCCTGCAGGGGTGTACTTCTTCACACACGCTCTCACCACTTATCGCCGTTTACACGACATGTACTCGGCAACCATCAAGCGGAAGCCCAGCGAGGGTGTCGGCCACGACCTACCTAAACACTCAAGTCTCTAGTCCAGGTTATCGCCTATTCAGGTTCCATCCACAGGGAGTCCGGCCGAGGTTTCCACATACGGCCCCAAACGATGTGTACAGGGTTCCGCGACACCAAACGGGCGCCCGGCATACCCGGCCACGTGCCTACCGCAGCACCGCCCACCCCTCGAGTCCGCACTGCCTACGGCCTCCACCCTGAGCTACGGTTGAATTTCTATGATTGAATTTCTATGATTTTTAGAAGTTTATACTAATTTCTGGAATTTCCTGAATTAAACTTAATCCAAGAAATGACTTACTGCGTCAGCCTGATGTCAGTGTGACGTCAGCAGGTCAACTGACCGGGTCCAGGTCAAACCTGACCAGTGGGGTCCACTGGTCAGTGACCCAGGGCTGGTTAGTGTCGCTGACAAGTGGGCCTGGTCAACAACCACGTCAGCAGGGTCAATCTGACGCGTGGGTCCATCGGGACTAAGTTAAGTCTAACTAATTTGGTTAGTGGTTTAACTAAGCCAGTGGGGCCCAGCTGTCAGTGGCATAGGGCTTAGTTAGTGGGGTGATTAACCCCTAACAGTTGCTATCACCGGCGGCTAATCGCCGGCGTAACCAGGACGCGGCGGCGTTGCCCGTCCGGCCAACTTCGGCGACGAGAGCAAGCGGGGCTGGGCTCTACGTACTCAGGGCGACGCGACGCGTCGAGTGGTGGATGCGGCAGGTGCGGAGGCTGGCCTTAGCGGCGGCGACGGCGAGCTTTGGCGGCGGCCGGAGATCGGGTTCGGTCGTGCGCGAGGCTGCGGCTTGCTAGCAAGCGAGAGGAGTAGCACCAGAGCCTTGGGGAAGCTCCAGGAGCTCGCACACATGATTGGTTTGGTCCGGGGAGGACTGCAGCGGTGGCACGGCGGTAATGGCGGACGGCGGCGCTCGGCCAAGGTGGGGAAGCTAGCTAGGGAAGGGGAACGACGGGGATTCCAGGGGGAAAAAGGTGAGTGGCTCACGGAGGGACTAGCAGAGGCGACGACAAGGTCGGGGAAGTGCTGGAGCCCGCGAATCCATTCCGAGGTCACCGGCGGCCGGAGGTTGAAGATGAGGCCGGGGATGACGTTGCAGGGCTCCCGCGGTCGCATGCGTCAGTGTGTAGCTCCACGGCGTCGTGGTGGAGCTCGTCGCCGCGCTGGTTGGGCGGGTGGTGGCCTATAGCCACGGCTACGGCGAAGGCGTACTCTCGGGGCTCACAGGGAGGAGAGGGGAAGAGGGAGCCAGAGGAGGGGGAGCGGTCCAGAGGGAGAGGGGAGAACGAGGGGAGGCTCTGGGTGTCTCCGTGGCGTCGCGAGGGTGTCGGGGAGGCTGCCACCGTGAAGCAGGAGGTGGAGGCCTCCGTGTGTGCGCGTGCGACTACGCCTCTGCCTACTGGCAGAGGTTGAAGACAGCCGCTCTGCCACGGTGGGCTGGGCTGGTGCAGCTGGGCCGGCTACATGTAAGTGGCCCAGGTGGGTGTTCTTCTCTCTCTCCTTCTCTATTAATTCTCTTTTTCTATTAATCTGTAACTGTTTGGGCTTTATTAAAAATACACGAGCACTTCTAAAAATCCTGAAAATAACTGTGGGCACCTTCTTAAATATATGCAACAGCCCTCAACTATTTTCAGAATTATTAGAGCATTTAAAATATTTATAGAATTTAAATGCCCCAATTCAAATACAATATGAGTTAATTCAAAAATCCATAAATGGCCAAGAAACATGCTCATCATTTTTGCCAGAGGTTTTCACCTTTATCAAAAATCATGAACATTTCCAAAGGGCATTTTGGGTTCATTGAAGATTATTTTAGGTTGAATCTCTATTTGATTTGATCTGGTGCTAGGGTTTGAACAATCCCCATTTCAGGTTTAAATGAAATTTAGACATGATGCAGCAACCAAGCTAGTCCAAGTGCATGGCAAGGCTAGGGACGTGACAAAGTCGGAGAAGGTGGGAACCAGGCCCGCGATGACGCTGCTCATAAAGAAGGGGTAGAAGGTGCTATTTGAAGCCTCCGGCATGGCAGAGCCAGCCCGGAGCTCGGTCTTCCCCTTCTTGTTGCTCTCCCCCGTCATCAGCAGGCGCGTGGCGGCTAGGTTCTTCTCCGAGACGTTGGGCGTGTCTAGAGCTGGCTCGTACCAAGCAGGCGGCGCAGCGGCCTTGGCCTTTCGGGGCGCCATTGGTCGAAAGGTCGGAGGGGGTTGAAGCAGATCTAGAGGTTTCGGAAGCAAGGAGCGAGAAAGGGGATCTGGAGCAAGGCGAAGGAAAGCAATGAAGGTAAGTGTAGCCCGCGCCAACCTTTTGTCAGTCGGGCAGTTGCCGAGGCAGCGTGGGAAAGCGGAGACGCCCACGTCCAATCAATCGCCACATGTCGACCAAGGCCGTAGGCTGTTGGGGCCCGCGGCGCTCCACACTTGCCCCATGGCTTTGCCTCGACGCCAAGTTCGAGCGTCTTGGGCCCGGGGGCTACTGTCGGCGTCCTGGGAATGGGGGTCCCCAGACTTGCATGTCTGCGGCCCGCGGCATGGCTCCACCAGCGGCCTTGTACGACCCATCTTCATTAGCAAACACTCAAGACCCTCGCGAGGGGCCAAGCCTCACGAGGCGGACGACACAATACCTCCTCGGGAGCAGCCTCACCAGACTGGCTCGCGAGGGGCGGAGAGATGAAGGCAAGGGACACCTCGCGAGGTTCCTGTGACGCAAGCCATGACGACTAGAGCCAGGCGGGCGCCAGCGCACGCAGTGTCCTCGTTTCCTCTTTGGTGCTAAAGGGGAAAGCGCAGGCGAGGAGTCCCGAGGCATCAGGAAAAGGTTTCCATATCGGTGCAACGAGACCAAGACCAGCAGGATGGCAGGACGGAGGTCACCGTGGAGCCCAAGACGGCATCACCGCCAGAGCCTTTGGCAGGCAAGGACAACCTTTAGTCAGGATAACTTGTAGTAGTTGTCTCCCTTCCAATTTGGACGTTTTGGATCCCTTCCCGCTCAATATTTGGGGAGAGGACCAGGGCCTCTTTAAATAGGACTAGCCACCAAAGTAGCAGAGAGGAACTCATCCTGGACTAGATCCATCCCATCCTCACACAAGTTCACCGAGCACAAGAACACCTCTCCTCAGGAGGCTGTTCTTCCCCTGTACTGTTCATCATCAGCCCAAGAGGCAATCCACCACACCACACTGGAGTAGGGTATTACACCACAACGGTGGCCCTTATAAATCGTGTGTCTCTTGTTTCGCAGGTTCATCGAGCTAGGCTATGAGATCACGGTAAGGCTAAGGGCGTGATTAGGTAGGGGGAGATCTTAGGGCGCACCCCAGTGTTTGAACTGCAAGGGTTTTGCCGGGACCCGAAATTTGACAGCTACTATCAACTTTCAACTTAGTTTTATCTAGGAACATATCATAAATAAAACGGGGAAGCTATACGTGAGCAATTGATCTACAACATAGATATGCAAATACTATCAGGACTAATTTCATGATAAATTTAAGTTCAATTAATCATATTACTTAAGAACTCCCACTTAGATAGACATCCCTATAGTCATCTAAATAATCACGTGATCCATATCAACTAAACCATGTCCGATCATCACGTGAGATGGAGTAGCTTTCAATGGTGAACATCCACTATGTTGATCATATCTACTATATGATTCAAGTTCGACCTTTCGGTCTCAGTGTTCCGAGGCCATATCTGCATATGCTAGGCTCATCAAGTTTAACCCGAGTATTCTGCGTGTGCAAATATGGCTTGCACCCGTTGTATGTGAACATAGAGCTTATCACACCCGATCATCACGTGGTGTCTTGGCACGATGAACTGTAGCAACGCTGCATACTCAGGGAGAACACTTGTACCTTGAAATTTAGTGAGAGATCATCTTATAATGCTACCGCCGTACTAAGCAAAATAAGATGCATAAAGGATAAACATCACATGCAATCAAAACAAGTGATATGATATGGCCATCATCGTCTAGTGCCTTTGATCTCCATATCCAAAGCACCGTCATGATCACCTTCGTCACTGGCTTGACACCTTGATCTCCATCGAAGCATCATTGTTGTCTCATCAACTATTGCTTCTATGACTATCGCTACCGCTTAGTGATAAAGTAAAGCAATTACATGGCGATTGCACTTCATACAATAAAGAGACAACCATATGGCTCCTGCCAGTTGCCGATAACTGTTACAAAACATGATAATCTCATACAACAAATTATATATCATCACGTCTTGACCATATCACATCACAGCAAGCCCTGCAAAAACAAGTTAGATGTCCTCTACTTTGTTGTTGCAAGTTTTACGTGGTTGCTACGGGCTTCTAGCAGAACCGTTGTTACCTACGCATCAAAAACCACAATGATTTTCCGTCAAGTGTGTTGTTTTAACCTTCAACAAGGACCGGGTGTAGTCACACTCGATTCAACTAAAGTTGGAGAAACAGACACACCTATGTGCGAAGCACGGCAGTAGAACCAGTCTCATGAACGTGGTCATGTAATGTCGGTCTGGGCCGCTTCATCCAACAATACAGCCAAATCGAAGTATGACATGCTTGTAAGCAGTATGACTATTATCGCCCACAACTCTTTGTGTTCTACTCGTGCATATAACATCTACGCATAGACCTGGCTCGGATGCCACTGTTGGAGAACGTAGTATTTCAAAAAAAATTACCTACGATCATGCCCGATCTATCTAGGAGAAGCATAGCAACGAGCGGGGAGAGTGTGTCCACGTACCCTCGTAGACCAAAAGCGGAAGCGTTTAGTAACGCGGTTGATGTAGTCAAACGTCTTCGCGATCCAACCGATCCAAGTACCGAACGCACGGCACGTGTCGGATTTCGGGTTCCGACAAAACCCTTGAGGTTTGAACTCTGGGGTGCGCACGAAGATCTCTCCTCCCCCTAGATCACGCCCTCACCATGATCTCAAGGCTCAACATGACGAACTCACAGAACAAGAGACACAAGGTTTATACTGGTTCGGGCCACCGATGTGGTGTAATACCCTACTCCAGTGTGGTGTGGTGGATTGCCTCTCGGGCTGAGGATGAACAGTTACAAGGGAAGAACAACCTCCTGATGAGAGGTGATCCTGTGCTTGGTGACGTCCCTTGAACTCTTGATCCTGTTGATACTGAGGGAGAGTTTCATCAGCACGACAGCGCGGTGACGGTGATGATGAAGTTACCGACACAGGGCCTCGCCTAAGCACTACGACAATATGAACGAGGTGGAAAACTGTGGAGGGGGGCACCGCACACGGCTAAAGATCAACTTGTGTGTCTATGGGGTGCCTCCCTCCCCCGTATATAAAGGAGGGGAGGAGGAGGCCGACCGGCCCTAGGGGAGCGCCCAAGGGGGGGAGTCCTACTCCAAGTAGGAATCGGCTCTCCCTTTCCTAGTACAAGTAGGAGAAGAAGGAAGGAGAGGGAGACAGAGAGAGAAAGAGGGGCCGCGCCCCCTTCCCCTAGTCCTATTCGGACTCCCCTTTGGGGGGGCGCGCGCCACCTCCTGGCTTCTGCCCTCTCTCTCCCATAAGGCCCACTAAGGCCCATTACTTCCCCGGGGGGTTCCGGTAACCCCTCCGGCACTCCGGTTTTATCCGAAACTATCCAGAACACTTCCGGTGTCCAAATAACATGGTCCATGTCGGAGCTGGGGTTCCAGCAAAACCCTTAAGGTTCCAACTCTGGGGTGTGCGCGAAGTTCTTTCCCTCCTACCGATCTACGTCCTAGCTCGCTAAGATCTCATGATTTAACTCGGATTTAACTCGCAAATACGTAAAGACACGACATTTGTAATGGTTTGGGCCACCGTTGTGGTGTAATACCCTACTCTAGTGTGGTGGTGGTGCTTTGCCTCTTGGGCTGATGATGAACAGTACAAGGGGAAGAACAGCCTCCTGAGGTTGAGGTGTTCTTGTGTTTGTCGAACTTGTGGGGGTGAGGACTCGATCAGATCAGATCAAGTTACCCCCTTTGGTGGTGGCTAGTTCTACTTATATAGGCCCTGGTCCTCTCCCCAAAAATTGAGCGGGAAGGAAGCTAACAATGGCAGGCAATTTTGAAAGGGGACAGCTAGTACAAGCTATCCTGACAAAAGTGGTCTTTGCCTGTGAAAGGCTCTGGTGGTGACACCGTCTTGGGCTCCACGGTGACCTCCGTCCTGCTGGCCTGCTGGTCTTGGTCTCGTTGCACTGATATGGAAACCTTTGCTTGGTGCCTCGGTACTCCGCGCCTGTGCTGGCCTCCTTAGCACCAAAGAGGAAACAAGGACGCTACGCACGCTGGCGCCCGCCTGACGCCTGCCTGGTATCGATCATCATGGCTCACGTCACGAGAGCCTCGCGAGGTTTGCCCAGCCTTGATATCTCCGCTCCTCGTGAGGCAGCCTGGTGAGGCCCCTCTTGAGGAGGTCTTGCATCGTCCGCCTCGCGAGGGTCTTGAATGCCTTGTCGATGAAGATGGGCCGTACATGCCTGCTAGCAAAGCCACACCGTGGGCGCAGCGAGCAAGTCTGGGACCCCTGCTCCTGCACACGACAGAGCCCCGGCCCAAGGTGCACTCGGGGTTGGCTTCACGGCGAAGCCAAGGGCCAAGCGTGTAGCGCCGCGGGCTCCAAAAGCCTGCGGCCTTGGTCGATGTGTGGCGGTTGATTGGACGTGGGCGTCTCCACTTCCCCATGCTGCCTCGACAATTGCTTGCTTTGCGAAGTCCCTGCGGCATGCAAGGAAAACCATCATTACCTGTGATCGTGGGAGGTGCCGGTTGGCCTTCTTCCGCTATAAATGGGGAGGGGGGCAGAGCCCCCGTCGCCCATCCCTTCTTGGTCCACTCGCTTCTTCCTCCTTGCTCCACCGCTAGCAGCAATGGCGCCGTTGAAGAGGTTCTCCGCCGCGGAGAAAGGCAAGGCCCCTCGGGAGGGACCCGGCTCCCCCGGCGCCCAAGAAAGGACGTGGCTGCCCTCGCAAGTATGCCGCGACCCCCGCCATGGCCCCCCGCTCTCGAGGTGGCGCCGCAGTGCGCGGAAGGAGTCGCTCTGGTCGCAGTAGTCCTGTCGACGAAAGGAGACGCACTGTGGTTGCGCGGCCTCCCCGACCGTGGTTCCATGCGTCAGAGGTGCTTCTGGAGTTCGTTGTCTGGTCGGAGGATCCGGTCGGCAGCTGGCTGCAGCTCCCCCGCTTCTTTGCCGACGAGTTGTTGGCCTTCGGCCCAGGCGGGCTCTGGCTGCAGGCAGACGGTTGCTGCAGCCGGGCTTCTTGGGTCGCGGTCGAGGTCTCCGTCACGGGCAACATAGCTCTGGCCCACAGTTGGCAGACGTTCGCCCGCGCATGTGGCCTGGGCAGGCGGTGCACCCTCCACTTCAAGTTCGACGGCGACGCGAGTGAGGGAGTCCCGGACTAGGGGGTGTCCGGATAGCCAGACTATCGTCACGGCCGGACTCCAAGACTATGAAGATACAAGATTGAAGACTTCGTCCCGTGTCCGGATGGGACTTTCCTTGGCGTGGAAGGCAAGCTTGGCGATGCGGATATGTAGATATCCTACCATTGTAACCGACTCTGTGTAACCCTAACCTATCCGGTGTCTATATAAACCGGAGGGTTTTAGTCCGTAGGACGAACAACAATCATACCATAGGCTAGCTTCTAGGGTTTAGCCTCCTTGATCTCGTGGTAGATCTACTCTTGTACTACCCATATCATCAATATTAATCAAGAAGGAGTAGGGTATTACCTCCATCGAGAGGGCCCAACCTGGTAAAAACATCGTGTCCCTTGTCTCCTGTTACCATCCGCCTAGACGCACAGCTCGGGACCCCCTACCCGAGATCCGCCGGTTTGACACCGACATTGGTGCTTTGATTGAGAGTTCCTCGTGTCGCCACCGATAGGCCTGATGGCTCCTTCGATCATCAACAACGACGCGTCCAGGGTGAGACTTTTCTCCCCGGACAGATCTTCAGATTCGGCAGCTTTGCACTGCGGGCCAATTCGCTGGCCATCCGGAGCAGATCGAAGCTACGGCCCCGCCATCAGGTCAGATATGGAAGTTTAAACTATATGGCCGATATCCGCGGAGACTTGATCTTCGACGGATTCGAGCCGCAGCTGCCGCCACCACCTTGTCTCGATGGGCATGATCTAGCTCTGCAGCCGAACAAAGGCACGAGGCCGCACCGAGATCCGCCCGACCCTTAATCCGAGCCGGATTCCCGATCGAGGACGAGTGGTTGGACACCGCCTCGGGGCTACAATCTCACGGGCGATTGAGCGAACTCCATCCTGTCCTTTATGCGACCTCGACTCCGTGGTGCCGGACTCCTCTCCGGACTCCGAACCCTCCGCCCCGCCAATCGAATCCGATTGGGCGCCGGTCATGGAGTTCATCGCCATGACATCTTTCAAAGACTCGCCTTTGGTGACATCCTGAATTCACTAAAGTCTCTCTCTTTATCCGGAGAGCCCTGGCTGGACTACGGACAGAAGGTTGGGATGCGGACGACGAAGAAATTCAACGCCCACCCACCACCCACTTTGTAGCCACTGCCGATGATCTAACCGACATGCTAGACTACGACTCCAAGACATCGACGGTATGGACGACGACGCCGAGACGACCAAGACCCAGCGCCTACTGTGGCAATCGAAGGCCACCTCGCCATATGACATATATATGCCGGACATCCCAAAAGATGGGAACAACGATGGAACAACGGAGGATGACCCTCCAAGAAACAGCCAAGCGCCGACGTCAGCGGCGCCGCTCTAAATCCCGCCACAATAAAATGGTGATTCCGGCACGGGAGATAATAACACCCCGGACAGTGCCGAAGAGAACCCCCTCCAGCAGGACTCAGCGCAGGAGGAGGGAGAAGCAAGCCCGCATGACAGTGCGGCAGAAAGAGAGGTTGAGGACGATAATTATGCGCCTCCCTCCGAAGATGAGGCAAGCCTCGACGACGATGAATTTGTCTTGCCTGAGGATCCCGCCGAACAGGTGCGTTTCAAACGCAGGCCTATGGCCACGGCAAGCAGCCTCAAGAAAAAGTAGCAACAACTTAGAGCTGACCAGGATCTGCTAGCTGACAGATGGACCGAAATCCTTGCAGCCGAAGAGTATGAACTCGAACGCCCCTACAAAAGCTACCCCAAACGCAGGCCGTTGCCTCGACTAGAGGAGGAAGCACCCAAGTCACCAGTGCATGACATGGCAGACCGGCCACCCCGTGGCTGCGAGAGAGAAGCCTCTTGGCCCTCCGCTCAAGCCACACCCCGATGCCGCTCAAAAAGTAGCAAGGCACGAGAAAACGCGCCAGACTTGTGAGATATATTGGAGGATAAGGCAAAACATACAAGATCGATCTATGGATCGTGTGGGCGCCCAACGACACGGGATGATTACCGTCACGCGGATACAAAGAAACCGCCGGGCCAAACACAAGAGACAAAGCTCATATGAGCTACGCCGTGATATAGCCCAATACAGAGGCGCCAAGACACCCACTATGCTTCACAGATGAAGTAATGGATCATCAAATCCCCGAGGGCTTCTAGCCCAAACATCGAATCATACGATGGTACCACAGATCCTGCGGTCCGGATCGAGGATTATCTCCTCCATATCCACATGGCCCAAGGTGATGATCTACATGCCATCAAATACCTCCCACTCAAGCTTAAAGGACCAACTCGACATTGGCTCAATAGCTTGCTAGCGAATCAATTGGTTGTTGGGAGGACCTGAAGCCGCATTCCTTGATAACTTCTGTGGCACATACGCAAGCGACCACCGACGCCCGATGACCTTAGCCACATAATTCAGCAATGACGAATCGCCGCACAATTCTCGACTCGGTTCCTAACAAAGAAAAATCAAATCGTTGATCGTCCGGATGCAGAGGCCCTTGCAGCCTTCAAACATAACATCGACGAGTGGCTTGCCCGCACCTAGGACAGGAAAAGCCGAAATCTATGGCAGCCCTCACAACCCTCATGACTGGCTTTTGTGCGGAGAGGACAGGTGGCTAGCTCAAGCAACAACTTGGCCAAACATCCAGATAGTCCGGATACCAAGGACAGCAATGGCAGGTCGCGTCAAGAATAAGAACAATCGCCGCATCAACGGCGATAACATCAAGATACGACCGCCAATGCCGGATTCAGAGGCTCTAAACCCGGTCGATGGAAGAAGCCATTCAAAAGAAATACCAGGCCCGTCCAACTTGGACCGATACTCGATCGCTTGTGCAAATACATGGCACCCCAAAAACTAGCCAATCACACCAACAGGATTGTTGGGTGTTCAAGCAAGCAGCAAGTTTAGTGCCGAACTCAATGACAAGGGGCTGCATAGCGATGACGAGGAAGAGCCCCGCCACGAACAATAAAGGACAGAAGGTTTTCCCACACAAGTGCGGACGGTGAACATGATATACGCAACCCACATACCCAAAAGGGAGCGAAGCGTGCACTACGGGGCGATATGCGATGGAGCCAATCGCCCCAAAGTTCAACCCATGGTCTTCCCGCCCGATCACCTTCGATCGAAGGACCACCCCACTAGCATCCGCCACGGCGTTTCACCGCATTGGTTCTGGCCCAATTATTGACGGATTTCACCTCACCGTAGTCCCGATGGACGGCGGTAGCAGCCCGAACCTGCTTTATCAGATACAAGGCGCAAAATGGGCATAGACCCTCAAGGATTAAACCTACAAAGACGACCTTTAAAGGCGCCATACCAGGTGTAGAGGCCAATTGTACAGGCTCACCACACTCAAGTGGTCTTCGATCTCCGGATAACTTCGGCGAAGAGTTAATCTTCGACATCATCCAATTCCGCAGCGGCTATCATGCATCGCCGGACGAACCGCATTTTCAAAGTTCAATGCGGTGCCGCACTACGCATACCTCAAGCTCAAGATGCCAGGCCCGGAGGAGTAATCACGGTCAATGGAACACCGAACGCCTCTCCGAACGGAGGAGCATACGGCGCCCTCGGGCGGAGGTGCAAAGCAGCCTCTCACGGCATTCTCGAGTCCGCCACTAAGCGCCCGGACACCGCCAACCGCGCCTCGAGTAACCTCGCAACAAGCGCACTGCACGATCAAGCCCGAGTAGCAATCCGCCCCAACCCCAGCCCTCGCAAAATTGGCGGTTAGTATTACGCTGCATATAATTACGCCTGAGATACCATGGGCATATGGGAGGGCAAGACAACGCACGCCAAGAATGCGGCCGGACCGCACTGTGGCCCTGCTTGTGTCATTTCCTTCTTCTTTATCCTATTTTCTTCCTTTTTTTACTTTCAGGACTCTGTCTTTGAGAAGTCCTGTCCGCACTTGAATCGCCGAACTCACGATGCAACAGCCAGGAAGCGGAAAGCCACGCCGAGCTGCTCAAGTGGTCTCTATTACGAGCATTATACCTGCTTTACATATCATCCAAATAGCTTACCCTCGGAGGGGGACATGTTAGATAGTCCCATCCCTTGCTTATCGTGACTATTTGTATCGCTCGCTTCCATTGCAGTACCTTTTTGAATAAACAATACAAAGCTTTTGCTTATTATTGTTCTACTTCCTTTATATATACATATGTTCATTTCAAGACATGTTGCAACCGTACACTTTAGTACGACCAATACACCGTGGGCTTAAGTATCCCAAAATTATGGTGTGATAAGTCCTAACACTTTCACAAGTGCGGCACCTCAACTTATAGCATTATATGAATTGGCTCGAATCATGTCTTGGGTCAATAGTTGGTTTGCCCGGCCCGTGTTTTGGTACCTTACGCCCGCTATATCGGCTAAGGTAGCACCGGAGAACCATCGTGATTGTGCCCCGCTTATGCTGGGTCGAGCACCTCAAAGGAGAAAGATAAAACTAACCGTCATGATAGGGCGAGAGCCGGTCGCTGTTCGAGAGGTTTTTCGGGTCCCTAAAGACTTATGCCGCTTAGAGCGAGGAACCGAATTGTCCGCCAATGGCGTGATAGCGCCTCAACTCGGTCTTCCGAATACTAGGGGCTTCACCAAATTTAAAATTATAGAATTCTATGGCTAAGGAGAGTGTTCAAGCATTATAAGTCCGTTACCTTGTTCGCTATGCTGAGCGCCCCTAGATGGACCCAAGAATGGGAACAAGAGTGCTCAAGTTTATCCCGAACACCCCAAAGACTCGTGGCATGGGGGCTGAAACCAACGACTTGCCATCTCTCAAATTTGATAAACGGCCGCACGTAAGGTAATATTTTAAATTAACAAGCGTTGCTTAGCGATATGAACAAGTTTTCAGCGACAAGATAACAAATGCGAGTCTATTAAAAATTACATCTTTGGAGCACTCATCCGCTATTCAAGGGCACCCTTCAGAGGCCCTCATAGTACATTTCGGCGCATGATGCTCCTTGCCTTTCAAGGCCCGTCCGTCACAAGCTTCTCCGCATCCAGCTTGCCCAAGTGCACTTTAGCACGGCCAAGGGCCCGACGGACACCTTCAATTCAGACGGAGCGCTTGATGACTTCAATCTCTGGACAGGCGTCCACCAGCCGCCGCACTAGCCCAAAGTAGCTCCTGTGCATGGCTTCCAATGGCCACACCAACTATGAGGCCCTTCATGGCCTGTTCGGCGACCTTAGGAGCTCGACCAGCTGCTTCAGCTGGTCGCTTAGGGGCACCGGATGTCCGCCTCAAAGATATTGAGACCGAACACCTTCTCCGCTGAGCTCCCTCCTGGCGCGGTAGAATGCGGCAGCATCGCGACACACTACGGGGCAAATCTGCGAATGCTCCAGGAGAGCTCAGAATCTGGGTAAGTAATAGGTAATTGACTTTTACATTCTTGCTTTGCATAAAGTATGCCTTACCCGCCGCTATCTTCTTTAGTGCTTCAATTTCTTGAGGGCTTTTTGGGCCTCGGCCTTAGCAGCTTTGGCACTCTCAAGAGCCGAGGCAAGCTCGGACTCTCGGGTCTTCGAGTCACGCCCAAACCCTTGTGTTTTTTCATGAGAATCTGGAGCTCTTGCAAGACCTCCGCCACCTGCGGCTCCCCTTCTCTCGCTCGAGCGCTTCGCAGCCGCTGAGCTTTTTCCACGGACACACGCTTCCTTCAGTGGTCGCCACCTGCTCGTGGCCCCCGCAGCACTCCAAGTTATCCTCATTATCTTTTTGCAACCAAAACCTTTTCTATAAGGTATTTTCTTTAATAAGGTGTTACTTACCTTCCTTTTCCTCGAGCTGCTTCTTGGCTTGTCCGAGCTCGTTCTCGGACCGCTCGAGGTTCTGCTTTAATACATTGACCTCCGCAGTCAGTGCGGCAGAGGTCAGCAACGCAGCCTACATTCCCATATTGACATACTTATGTTAGACTCATGCGTATATCTTTTTAGATCCTTAGTCCGGCTTTTCTTTTCGATCACCGAACTAAGCATCAGGGGCTACTGTCTATGCGGTTATATTTTTACATATTCTAAAACTTACCTCAAAGCCTGTTAGAAGGCTGGTATAAGCTTGGTCATCCGCTCTTGGCGGATTGAACTGTCCGGATCACCGCACTCATAACAGTTCGGTGTTCCTCCTCGATGGAAGCGCTGTTAAGCGCCTCCTGTAAGCTATCTGGTGCCTCCGGTTGGACGGAGGACACCGGTGTCTTACCCTTCTTGCGAAGGATCCGCTGGCCGGACTTCGGAAACGCTGATGGTTCCGGCATGGAGTCCGGACGAGGGTCGGGCTTAGAGCCCCTGGGGGTCTTGCCCCCCGCGCGCCTGGAGTCCGGGAGGTTGCCTTGTGGCACCTCCGGCGCTACCTACTCTTGACCAAGCCCCCCTTCGGGCCCCACCGCGACGTCATCCGCGGTGTGAGGCGAGGAGGCGGTCGGAAGCGAAGTACTCTCCATTTCTGACGAGCCTAGGGACCCGCTCGATGAATCGACGAACTCGTCCTTAGGCGGGCTGCACGGTTGTTCGACATTAGAGAACACTGCAATAATAAAAGCCATGGGTATCCGGACACTTACGATCTCGCCAGGCTTGGCCTTGTAGGCCAATCCTCCTCGTCGTCGCCGACGCAGGTGGAGAAGTCCAAAGGAAGGGTTCTTCCTTCTGATTCTCCGCCTCCCGGGCTGGGGCGGCCTTCCTTTTCTTCTCGTTCCCGCTGGGGAGGAGCTTCTTCTTCTTCCTCCTCGCCTTCGTGGAGAAGATTCTTCCTCGAACGACAAAGACTCGCGCCGGAGCTCCTTCGATTTCCGTGGCCTCCTTCTTGGCCTTCTTCTCGGCACCACGTGACGGCGCCGAGCCAGAGTCTCCTGGCAATCAAGGCGTCCTCCGGATCTTCCGCAAAGGAGCCGACGGTTAATCTGTCCGGACGCCTTCACCAGTCCTGTCAAAGATTAGGAGTTTTAGATCCCACATAGAGTCAATCTATGAAAAAGAGTCCCGTAAAGGGTAAATAACTTACCTCGCCAGCTTGACGCTGCGAGCTGTACCCGCGATCTTTGGTAGCGGATGTTTGTGTGCCGGCGCCTTTGAACAGCACCTTCCAGCGCTTTTCAGACGTAGTGTCAAGAGCCGGCTCAAGGTTCGTGTCAGTGCGGATCGAACTCCCACAAGTTAAAGGCCCGTTGTTGGCATGGGAGAATCCGCGGATGAGCATCACCGGATTACGCCGACAAGCCTAAGATTCTTGGCCACCAGGTTTGGACGCATGTTTGAAGTCCGGATGTCTCGTCCAATTCCCCACGCCGAGCCCGTCTCTTTCAATGACGAGCCGTGTGGGGAAGCCAGATCTGAACTCGGGGGCCGCCACCCATTTGGTGTTGCAGGGCTCGGTGATGTAGAACCACCCCGATTGCCACCCCTTTATTGTCTCCATGAAGGCGCCTTCGAGCCATGGGACTTTGGCCATCTTGCCAACCATGGTGCCTCCGCACTCTGCTTGACGGCCCCCACTACCTTCGGTTGATCGTTGAAGATCTTCAGCCATAAGTCAAGTGGGGCTGGATGCAGAGGAAAGTTTCGCACACGACGATAAACGCCGAGATGTTGAGGATGAAATTCGGGGCCAGGTCGTGGAAGTCCAGGCCGTAGTAGAACATGAGCCCCCGGACAAATGGGTGAAGAGGAAAACCTAGTCCGCGGAGGAAGTGGGGGAGAAACACCACCCTCTCATGGGGTCCAGGGGTCGGAATGAGCTGCCCCTCATCGGGAAGCCTGTGCGCGATGTTACCTGACAAGTATCCGGCTTCCCGTAGTCTTGTGATGTGCCCCTCCGCGACGGAGGAGGCCATCCACCTGCCTCCCGCTCCTGACATGGTTGGAGAAGGTTGAGGTGGGATGTGCGGACTGGGGCGCTGGAGCTCGAGTGCGCGGAAATGGATAAGCAAAGGAGGAATAAGGCGTAGGTGAAAAGGTGGATCCTTATCCCCTTATATGGACGGACGACGCTATGCGTCCCCCACCAGCCTGGTAAAACTCGCTTATTTCCCAAGCGCCGTAATCAATGGCGCGGATGGGTTACCCACGTCCGTATTGATGAGGATCCCGGAATAAGGGGGCACGATCTATGGTTTGATAGGACGTGCCAAGGAAACCGCCTCGCTAAACACGCTGAGGTGGAACAGTAAAAACCGATTCATATAAAGGCCTGGCCGTGGTGTGATGTCACGCCGCGGAATACGTCAGCAGATCTGTGCAAAAATTATTCTCTCTACGGTGTTATGTGGAACTTGTTTTGCAGAGCCGGACACTATCCTTGTGTTCATGACCTTCTATGAAGTATACGGAGGAGGAACCCGCCTCGCAATGCCGAAGACGATCAACGCGCCGGACTCATCGTCATTGAAGCCTGGTTCAGGGGCTACTGAGGGAGTCCCGGACTAGGGGGTGTCCGGATAGCCGGACTATCATCACGGCCGGACTCCAAGACTATGAAGATACAAGATTGAAGACTTCGTGCCGTGTCCGGATGGGACTTTCCTTGGCGTGGAAGGCAAGCTTGGCGATGCGGATATGTAGATCTCCTACCATGGTAACCGACTCTGTGTAACCCTAACCTATCCGATGTCTATATAAACCGGAGGGTTTTAGTCTTTAGGACGAACAACAATCATACCATAGGCTAGCTTCTAGGGTTTAGCCTCCTTGATCTCGTGGTAGATCTACTCTTGTACTACCCATATCATCAATATTAATCAAGAAGGAGTAGGGTATTACCTCCATCGAGAGGGCCCGAACCTGGGTAAAAACATCGTGTCCCTTGTCTCCTGTTACAATCCACCTAGACGCACAGTTCGGGACCCCCTACCCGAGATCCGCCGGTTTTGACACCGACAGCGACCCTCTACGTGAGGATGTTCGGGGAAGACGGTCGCTGTGCAGGATGCTGTCCCGAGGTGAACGACGACGAGGAGGTGCTTGGCCTTGGCGATGGCCGGGACGAGGTGGAGGGCGAGCCCGCCGGCCGCGCCTCGTCTGGCTACGGGGCTCCTCCCTTGGTGACAGTTCCAGCAGCGGCGGCCTTGACCAGCCGTCGCGCCCGCTTCGAAGGTGGTAGCGGGTCGTCTCGTCGCTGCGCGTCGGTGAAGCGCGAGGAGGGGTCCGACTAGACCCAAGACGCCGCCAAGGCCCTGCCTCCGTCGGCTACTGCAGGGGCGAGCACCGCTTTTGTTATGTTTCCCTTTTTCTTCCTGCATCGAAATGAAACCAGTATGGGCCCGGAGGGGCGTGTATCGAATCATAACTTATTAACCATTATGTTACGCTTGTTGTTTCAGTGTTGTGTGGCTATTTTGTGCAATGATAACTTAGCCTGGTGCATTCGGGGCACCCTCCTCCTTGTGAGGCGTTTATTTCCTTGTGTCCATCTTGACCTTGTGGTCTGCGATTGCTCAGGAACTGCAAAAAATCGTTAGGGAGTTTGCCAGGAGATTTGTCACTCACCCAAGCCTTGACTCGACACTTTGTATCACGGTACCCGTGGGGCACGGATTAGGAGAGATGCGTCAGCTTTTGGGCTCGAACGAGGGTGGCTCGCGAGAAGGCAAAGAGAAGAAAAACGCTCGCGAGGGCACCTGCCTAGCCCCCCTCGCGAGGTACGCGAGAGAGAGAACACGAGCGAACCAGAGCCAGAAAATGCGGTAAGAGGCGAGGGAATCGAATTAGCAAGGAACACCCAAATCAAACTTCAATTAAGGAAAAGCGAGCCAACCACAGAAAGCAAATGAAAAGCCGCGTCCGGCATCTAATCTAGTCTTCAAGTCTTCTCATCAGCGCGGAGCTAAGTGTTGCCACTAGGCGTGGGAGGGAGCCCCAGGGCCTGAGGCCGGCGCTCCTGAGACTCCGGGGTGTGTACAGCCCCACTCATTATTACGTGAGAGTATCATGGGCGGCGATTATTCACAGACACCGGGCCTTGCTTCATGATTAGAACTTCTGGAGGTGCTGGATGTTCCAGGTGTTCTGGATGGGTATCCCGTCCTGCATCTCCAGGCGCACGGCGCCAGGCCTGGAGATGTGGACGACCTTGAACAGGCCCTCCCACATGGGTGAAAGCTTATGCAGCCCTTCCCTGGAGAGGACCCGCCTCAGGATGAGGTCACCTGTCTCGAGCATCCTGGAGCGGATGTTACGGCAGTGGTATCGCTGCAGCGCCTGCTGGTACCTTGCCGCCCTCGCAGAAGCCACGATGATGCTCCTCCTCAAAGACGAGGTCCATCCTCGCATGGCGCCCCGCTGCGTTCATCGAACGCCAGACCTGCAGAGCGATGCTTGACCTCATGAGGAAGGACCGTTTCAGCTCCATAGACAAGGAAGAATGGGGTCTCGCCCGTTGGCTTGGTGGAGGTGGTGCGAATGGACCACAACACGGACTGGAGCTCGCCGTGCCAGCCCCTGCCACAGGCCTCGAGCTTCTTCTTGAAGGTCCAGGTCTTGAGGCCCCTAAGGACCTCTCACATGCTGCTCGGCCTGACCATTGCTCCTGGGTGCGCCATCAAGCATAGCAAATCTGCGTTCCAAGGTTAGCACAGTAGGTTTTGAAGAGGTTACTGGTGAACTGCGAACCGTTATCGGTGATGATGCGGTTGGGGACTCCGAAACGGCTCACGATGCCCCTGATGAACTTGACCCCGGACCCGGCTGGGATGGTGTGAACAGCTTCCACTTCCACCCACTTGGTGACCTTGTCGAGGGCGACGTACAGGTAGCGGTAGCCCCCAAGATGTCCAGCCCCCAGACCGGGAACGACCACGTGAGCGGAATGGTCTGGAGGCCCCGAGCCGGCTGATGGATTTTCTTGGCGTGGAACTGGCAGGCTTCACAGGACTTCACCAGCTCAGCTGCATCATTGAGCGCAGTGGCCCAGTAGAACCAACTACAGAATACTTTGCCGACAAGGGTCCGTGATGATGAGTGGTGCCCGCAGTCCCCATCGTGTATGTCAGTTAGCAGCTCCTTCCCCTGGTCCCTGGAAATGTAGCGCAGGGAAACGTTGTTTGGCCGCTTCCTGTGCAACTCACCATCCTGGATGCAGTACACCGTGGGTTGCCGAACCACACGCTCTGCGTCCTCTTCCTTCTCCGGAAGCGTCCCTTGCATCAGGTACTCCTTGAATTCCTTTGTAACGCCCCGGATTCGATGCGCCAGGTGTCTGCCAGTTATTCGCCGTCTTTGCCATGTCATTTGCTTGCGTGTTGCACTTTGCCTTGTCATCATATGCATTTCATATAATGTCATCATGTGCATCGCATCTTGCATACGTGTTCGTCTCATGCATCCGAGCATTTTCCACATTGTCCGTTTTGCAATCCGGCACTCCTATGTCTCCCGCGCCTCTTTTACCTCTTTTCATGTGCGGGTGTTAAACGGTCTCGAATGGACCGAGGTTTGTCAAGCGGCCTTGGTATAGCACCGTAGACCGCTTTACAAGTTTCGGATCATTTGAGGTCGTTATACTCCAACGGTTAACCGGTAACCGTGAAAGCCTCTTTTGTTGCAGCCCAACTCCCCTTTCTAAGTGGCCCAAAACCCAGCAAACTCCCCTCCATGCTCTCGGTCGTTCGATCACGATCGCATGGCCGAAAACCGCACCTCGTTTGGACTCTCCTAGCTCCCTCTACCTATAAATATGTGATCCCCTCCGGATTTTCGCGCAGTCCAGCCCTAGTCTACTCCTCCTCTCGCCCGGCGGACATGTCCGCGCCTGCCGGACACTCCGCGCCGCCGCGTCTGCACCAATCCCGCCTTGCCACGTGGGCTCCCGCCGCCGCCCACCACCGAGGCCGCCGGGGGCCCGGGCTGGCCAGGGTCTGCTCTGCTCGTTCGCTGCTGCTTCGAAGCGCCCCTGCGCCCGAGCACCTCGCTTCGCCCGCCGCCGCCGCCGTTGCCGGCAGCTGCGCCGCCGCCCGCGCCGGCGTTCGCCGCCGCCCGCCCGGCCGGGCTGTCGCCACCTGTCCCTCGCCAAGCGCCGCCTTGCGATCGCCGCGCCGCCAGGCCGGCCTCGGCTTTCTCCGCTGCCGCCTCCTCCTCCTCGCCCGCCGCCGCCGCCTCCATGGCTGCCGCCGCTGGAGTTCCGCCCCGGCCGATCCGCCTGCCATCAAGGCCCTCGCCGCTGCCGGTCCCGCCCGGCCGGATCCGGTGGCAGGCGGCGGATCCGCCTCTCCGGTCCTTCTCCGCCCTCCCGCCTCCTCCCCGATCTCCGGCGAAATTCGCGAGGTCCGCCCTGCATCAAGTCCGTGCCTCGGTTGACTTCTTTCCTCCTCTCTGAAAATCCACTAAGTCCTGTTTCGTCAATATTTTATTGCATTTTCGTCGATCATAACTCTGTCATCGTTGTTCGCTTTATGCATGTAATATGTCGAAATGTTCGCCTCGATGAGTAAATCATTTCATCTCATTGCATCATTTTCATTTGAGCTCATCTTGATGCCCGAAATGCTGTTGGAAGAGTGCTATGTGATGTTAGTTTCTGATTTTTATCAGAACATGCACTTTTGTCATTTTTGCCATGATTGATGTGTGCACCCTATGATCTTGAGTTCTACATGTGTTTTGTAATATGCCATGCCATCTTTCCAGGGGTGTATGCCATGTATTTTTGTGATCTCTATGGTGACTAGCACAAGCATGCAAACTAGGTGTCTTGATGTTGCTGATTTCGGCCCTGCTTTGCTGATATTTTGATGTCATGTTTACTTGATGCTACCGAGAGATCCATGCATATTTTGAGATACTTAATTAAGGATGTTTTGTTATACATGTCTTTCTATATCCATCCATGTCCTTGTTTGCAATTATGGAGTGCCATAGCTTGTGTCAATCGAGCTCTACTTTTGCTATAAAATGTTTCCTGGCAGATTGTTTACATGTTATTCAATTTTGCCAAGGTTGTTGTAGTTGATCCAGGCATGCTATGATGTTGTTATTGCCATGTATAGCTTCTATGCCATGTCTTCTTACTGTTGATTGCCTTTCCATGTCATGTTATGCTCTGTGGTGAGTGGTTCAAGCTCACCAACATGCCTACTCATCGTTGTTCCTGCCATGTTTGAATATGTAATATAACTTGCCATGTTTACGTGGGTGCCATCATATCTTCTGATCCTTTTTGGCTTTTGGTCAGTAAGGGACTTTTGTTTTATGCAATTAGTAGATTCATTCCATGCCTTTGTTTGCCATGATAAGTTCCTGTAACATGTTGTTTGATAGCTCTAAACATTGCAACCTGATGTTATTTCCTGCCAAGTCTGAAACTGTTATTATTTGCAATCTTGCCATGTGTGTTTGAGCATGTTCTAGTCATTTCTGGAGATAGCTCAGTGTTCATGTTTTGTAATTCTTTACCTGTAAATCATGCCCATGCCTATTGTTTTCATGTTAAGTTGCTGTAACATGTTGTTTTGATGCTTGCAATATGCCTACTTGCTGTTTTGGACAGATTGTTGTCATAACTTGTATATGGTGTATGTGTTGAACCGCTGTTCCGCTTTTGAGTGTGCTCTATATGGAACTTGCTTGATTTTGCATGTAGTTTCATATTATCATGTTGCATCCTTGTTTTGAGGTGTTTGCTTGATGTTTGGGTGCATTTTGCTTCAATGCCATGTTTAACTTGTTTTGCTCATATCTTCTAGGCCGAGTCTCAATCTAATGAACTTTATATGTAACTTGACTAGAATTTCGTAGATCATCGTGGTGCATCTTAACTTGCTGTTTAACAACTTGAACATAAGGTTTATTCAGATCTGGACCAATTTCGAAATTTGCATATGAGGACTTACCGGAATTGTTCTATGTTGTTCCCGGCCTCATTTAAACTTGCTTTGATGTGTTGCTCTTGTTTGCATCATCTCTTGCCATGAGTAGCTCCATGTAGCTTTGTCATGCATCATGCTTGTTGTGCATCATTTCTTGTTCATGTGGTGTGTTTACTATGTTGTGTGCTTCTTCTTGTTATTTCCTGTTTCGTTGCGATCGTGAGATTCGCTCGCTCACGCTTGGTTCGGCTTCATCCGCTCATCTTCTTCATGGACTCGCTCTTCTTCCTTATGGATTTCAGGCAAGATGACCGCTACCCTGGATCTCACTACTATCATTGCTATGCTAGTTGCTTCGTTCTATCGCTATGCTGCGCTACCTATTACTTGTTTATCAAGCCAACCCAAATTGCCATGTCAGCCTCTAACCTTTTTCACCCTTCCTAGCAAACCGTTGTTTGGCTATGTTACCGCTTTGCTCAGCCCCTCTTATAGCGTTGTTAGTTGCAGGTGAAGATGAAGTTTGTTCCTTGTTGGAACATGGAGATGTTGTTCCTTGTTGGAACATGTTTACTTGTTGGGATATCACAATATATCTTATTTAATTAATACATCTATATACTTGGTAAAGGGTGGAAGGCTCGGCCTTATGCCCGGTGTTTTGTTCCACTCTTGCCGCCTAGTTTCCGTCATATCGGTATTATGTTCCCGGATTTTGCGCCCCTAACGCGGTCGGGTGATTTATGGGACCCCTTGACAGTTCGCTTTGAATAAGACTTTTCCAAAGAAGGCCCAACATTGGTTTTACCATTTGCCTCGACCTATCACCTTTTTCCTTGGGAGTCGCGCTCAAGGGTCATCTTTATTTTAGCCCCCGGCCAATGCTTGTCTAAGTGTTGGTCCAAACTAGAGCCACTTGCGGTGCCGCCCGAGGCAACTTGGGGTATCGCTTGTTGTCAGTCGTCTGCTCATTCGGTCGTGGCTCGAGACGAGATACGCCGCAGCTACTATCGTGGTGTCGGCACGCCGGAGGTCTTGCGTGTCTTGTTTTATTGCTGTGAAATGTCTTGTAGCCGGATTCCGAGACTGATCGGGTCTTCCAAGGAGAAGGAATATCCTTCGTTGATCGCGAGAGCTTATCATGGGCTGTTGGGACACCCTGCAGGGTTTGAACTTTCAAAGCCGTGCCCGCAGTTATGTGGCGATGGGAATTTGTTAATGTCCGTTGTAGAAAACCCAAGTGGATCTCAATTAAAATACACCAACCGTGTGCGTGAATCGTGAGTGTCTCTTTTCGGGTTGATCAAGAGGAGAACACGGTTTCGGGTTATGTCTCGACGTAAGTAGGAGTTCAGGATCACTTCTTGATCATTACTAGTGACGACCGCTCCTTTGTTTCTCTTCTCGCTCTCTTTTGCGTATGTTAGCCACCATATATGCTTAGTCGCTGCTGCAACCTCACCACTTTACCCCTTCCTTTCCCATTTGAGCTTTGCTAGTCTTGATACCCATGGTAATGGGATTGCTGAGTCCTCGTGGCTCACAGATTACTACACCACCAGCTTGCAGTGTACAGGTTTGCGATGATCATGACGCGAGAGCGATGCTTGCCTGTCTTGAGTTCTTCTTCTGCTTCTTCTTCGATCAGGGGATAGGTTCCAGGTCGGCAGCCTGGGCTAGCAGGGTGGATGTCGTTTGAGTTTCTGTTTATGTTTCATCCGTAGTCGGATGTTGTTCTCTTGTATGTGATGTTGATGTATTCTTGTGGCATTTGTGCCTTATGTATGTATCCCTATGTATTATGTAGTGTTGATGTAACGATATCCACCTTGCAAAAGCGTTTCAATATGCGGGTCTATCCTTGGTGGGACCGTCGAGTTCCTTTTGGATAGGGTCGCATATTGGGCGTGATAAGTTGGTATCAGAGCCTCGACCGACCCTAGGAGCCCCCCTTGATTGATCGTGTAGTTTGGCCGTTGTTGAGTCTAGAAGAAAACTGTTTTCAGAGTCTAGTTATATCGGAGAGTAGGAATTCTTTTTACTCCTTAGCCCCTTCGTCGCTCTGGTGAGAAATCTTGACGTAGGTGTTTTGAATTACTTCTCTTCCCCTTCAAATCTTCTTTAGGGTCACGCAGTTGGTTTTTCGATCATTGGTTCTCATCTCTTTTCATCCGGTGCATTCCTCATCAAGTTGACTCGAGCCTCTTCATCGTTGCCAAGTTCAATCCTCAGCTATTTTCGATCGATGTTGTTTCCCGTCCGGTTGTCTTTGTTTTTCCCACCTCCTCCCTGTTCTTCTTCTCGAACCGAGTCCGAATCGAGTATCCATTCTACTCGTATAAGTCTTTGTTTTCTTTCATCAATTATTTCAACCGTGTTTTCTCTTCAAATTGTTCGCCGGTTTCCTTCCAAGTTGCCTTTTGTTTTCCGCCTCCCACCCTATTATTCCCGGAGTTAGAGTTTCTTCCACCATCAATTTCATTCATGTGGAGTCTCTTCAGTCTTCCCTCAATTATTTCAACCGGTGAGTTCTCGTCTCGTTCGTCATTCTTCATCCCTTTATTTTACCGATGCACTCAATTCAAGTTTTTCGGTGTTGATCATATTCTTTCCTTGGATCAAGTGTTCTCCTTGCTCATTTGCCTCACGCCATTCAATCATTCTGGAGTTCCGAAGTCATCTCAGGAGATTTGTCGGTGTTCCAATTAATTCGAGGTTGTCACCTCAGTCAAATATTTCAGTTCTTCCGGTGCATCATCTATCTGCTCAACATCCCTTTCCAACGGTGTTATCTCTTCAAGGGCCCTAACCCACGTGTCTTTTCCTGTGATCTTACCCGACTCTTCTAATTTCCTGAGCTATTCTCAATTCTTTTCAAAGTGTGACGAAGTATGTATTTCATCACCGATGCTTTTCCAAGATCGATTTCAATCATTTCATTGTTGGCTCAACCTCTCTGCTTTTCATTCTCCGAGTATCTCTTTAATTTTGGTGGTGTTTCTAGTCGCCATTTGAAGACCGAGTAGAGTTCCTTCTAAATCTTGTCCATTCTCCCGAGATTCATGGTGATAGCTCGATGTTATCCTATCTAATTGTTTCTAGTCGTGCAAATTCTTTTCATCAATCCGAGTATTTCAGGTGTTGCTTTCCTCTCGATCATCCGGAGGCCATCTTTTCGAAGATTTCTTCGCTCCAAGTTTTCAGATTCGCTCTCCAATTATTCTATATCCGTGCCGCTTCGCTCGCTTGAATATTATCCCGTGCTTCGCTCAAGTGTTCTTTAATCAGCTCATTATCTCTTTGTTCTTTGGGTCTAAATCCCTCACGCATAATTGTTCTTCTAATTCTTCCGTGATTCATTCTCTTTCATCACCATTTCCGAATTCTTACGGTGGTTCGCTCAAGATTTTTTCCATCACTATCATTTTAATCCATTCGTTCTTTCAATCCTACCGTGGTTCAGAAGATCTTCTCAAGTTTATGCTATATCTCTTCTCAATCCTTTTCAAGAAGAATAAGTAGTATGCAAATCCATTGCTTGTCATCAATTTAATTTGATGAAGGATAAGCATAACATAAATCTTATTCTTATTTCATCCAAATGAGTAATCCCTTCCTTCGGAGTTTGCTCTTGATGAATAAAATCTAGCTCGAAGTGTTTTCATCTTTTCTTTTCCGGAGTTCAATTTCCTCGGCCATTTCGTCGGAATCCTCCATCTAATTCATCGCACGCTCATCTATTCTTTCATCCTTCATTTTATCTCGTCATCCTTTTGTTACCGGAGTTCTTCATGGTGGTTCTTCATGATTTAATTCATTCTTCAAGAGTTCATCTATGTTCTTTTGGAGGAGCTCAAGTATCTTTCTTCTTGCATATCAAAGTGTAATTAATTCTCCGTATTCTTTAGAATTGGAGTTTTGCATTTCTTTGTTCTTCTCAGATATTCAAATCCATTCAATCCTTCCTTCTAAGTTCTTCTCATTCAACCTTTTCAATTCTTTCCGGAGGTTTTGTGTCATGTCTTCATCAAGTATCATTCCATCCTCTCAAGTTCATGTTCTAATCCGTCCTTTTTCAGCAGGAGTGCTGCCTAAATCCTTTGAGTCTTATTCGTTTCTTTTCTCATTCTAATCACTCCGGTTAGAACGAGTTGTTTCATAGTCTATCTGATTCAGTGAGCTTTTGATTCTCAACATTCTCGTCGTTTCCCTCTTCTTCTCGAGTACTCTCGATTCTTTGATTCTTCGCTTGAGTTCTTGTTTCACCTCATCCCTTTTTCTCTTCCGTCTCGGTCCTAAGATCTCGGGACGAGATCTCTTGTTAGTGGAGGAGTGTTGTAACGCCTCGGATTCGATCGCCTGTGTCCGCCGCTTATTCGCCGCCTTTGCCATGTCATTTGCTTGCGTGTTTCACTTTGCCATGTCATCATATGCATTTCATATCATGTCATCATGTGCATCGATCTTGCATACGTGTTCGCCTCATGCATCCGAGCATTTTCCACGTTGTCCGCTTTTGCAATCCGCACTCCTATGTCTCTCGGCGCCCCTTTTACCTCTTTTCATGTGCGGGTGTTAAACGGTCTCGAATGGACCGAGGTTTCTCAAGCGGCCTTGGTATAGCACCGTAGACCGCCTGTCAAGTTTCGGATCATTTGAGGTCGTTATACTCCAACGTTAACTGGTAACCGTGAAAGCCTCTTTGTTGCAGCCCAACTCCCTTTCTAAGTGGCCCAAAACCCAGCAAACTCCCCTCCATGCTCTCGGTCGTTCGATCACGATCGCATGGCCGAAAACCGCACCTCGTTTGGACTCTCCTAGCTCCCTCTACCTATAAATATGTGAGCCCCTCCGGATTTTCGCGCAGTCCAACCCTAGTCTACTCCTCCTCTCGCCCGGCGGACATGTCCGCGCCTGCCGGACACTCCGCGCCGCCGCGTCCGCACCAATCCCGCCTTGCCACGTGGGCTCCGCCCCACCACCGAGGTTCGCTGGGCCGGCTGGGCCACAGGGCCCGTTCGCTCCGCCCTGCCTGAAGCGCCCGGCGCTGAGCCTCGCTCGCCGCCGCCCGCTGCTGACCGCCGCGCTGCTGCCGCCGCCCAGCAAGGCCGGCCAGCGTTCGCCCGCCCCGCCCGGCCGTATTGTCGCCACCGTCCTCAAGCGCCGCCGCCGCCGGTCGGTCGCCGGCGCCCGCCGCCTCCCAAGGCCTCTCCGCGCTGCCTCCTCCTCCCTCGCGCTGCCGCCGCCGCCTCCATGGCCGCCGCCTGCTGGCTTCGCCTCGGCCGATCCGCCTGCCATCAAGCCCTTGCCGCCGCCTCGGTCCCTGGCCCGGCCGGATCCGGTGGCAAGCGGCCGGATCCGCCTCTCCCGTCCTTCTCCGCCCTCCCGGCCTCCTCCCGATCTCCGCGAAATTCGCGAGGTCCGCCCTGCATCAAGTCCGTGCCTCGCTGACTTCTTTCCTCCTCTCTGAAAATCCACTAAGTCCTGTTTCATCAATATTTTATTGCATTTTCGTCGATCATAACTCTGTCATAGTTGCTCCGTTTTGCGCGTGTAATATGTCGAAATGTTTGTCTCGATGAGTAGATCATTTCATCTCATTGCATCATTTTCATTAGAGCTCATCTTGATGCCCGAAATGCTGTTGGAAGAGTGCTATGTGATGTTAGTTTCTGATTTTTATCAGAAAATGCACTTTTGTCATTTTTGCCATGATTGATGTGTGCACCCTATGATCTTGAGTCCTACATGTGTTTTGTAATATGCCATGCCATCTTTCCAGGGGTGTATGCCATGTATTTTTGTGATCTCTATGGTGACTAGCACAAGCATGCAAACTAGGTGTCTTGATGTTGCTGATTTCAGCCCTGCTTTGCTGATATTTTGATGCCATGTTTACTTGATGCTACCGAGAGATCCATGCATATTTTGAGATACTTCATTAAGGATGTTTTGTTATACATGTCTTGCTCTATCCATCCATGTCCTTGTTTGCAATTATGGAGTGCCATAGCTTGAGTCAATCGAGCTCTACTTTTGCTATAAAATGTTTCCTGGCAGATTGTTTACATGTTATTCAATTTTGCGAAGGTTGTTGTAGTTGATCCAAGCATGATATGATGTTGTTATTGCCATGTATAGCTTCTATGCCATGTCTTCTTACTGTTGGTTGCCTTTCCATGCCATGTTATGCTCTGTGGTGAGTGGTTCAAGCTCACCAACATGCCTACTCATCGTTGTTCCTGCCATGTTTGAATCTGTAATATAACTTGCCATGTTTACGTGGGTGCCATCATATCTTCTGATCCTTTTTGGCTTTTGGTCAGTAAGGGACTTTTGTTCTATGAAATTAGTAGATTCATTCCATGCCTTTGTTTGCCATGGTAAGTTCCTGTAACATGTTGTTTGATAGCTCTAAACATTGCAACCTGATGTTATTTCCTGCCAAGTCTGAAACTGTTATTATTTGCAATCTTGCCATGTGTGTTTGAGGATGTTCTAGTCATTTATGGAGATAGCTCAGTGTTCATGTTTTGTAATGCTTTACCTTTACATCATGCCCATGCCTTTTGTTTTCATGTTAAGTTGCTGTAACATGTTGTTTTGATGCTTGCAATATGCCTACTTGCTGTTTTGGACAGATTGTTGTCATAACTTGTATATGGTGTATGTGTTGAACCGTTGCTCCGTTTTGAGTGTGCTCCATATGGAACTTGCTTGATTTTGCATGTAGTTTCATTTTATCATGTTGCATCCTTGTTTTGAGGTGTTTGCTTGATGTTTGGGTGCATTTTGCTTCAATGCCATATTTAACTTGTTTTGCTCATATCTTCTAGGCCGTAGCTCCGAATCTAATGAACTTTATATGTAACTTGACTAGAATTTCGTGTAGATCATCGTGGTGCATCTTAACTTTCTGTTTAACAACTTGAACATAAGGTTTATTCAGATCTGGACCAATTTCGAAATTTGCATATGAGGACTTACCGGAATTGTTCTATGTTGTTCCCGGCCTCATTTAAACTTGCTTTGATGTGTTGCTCTTGTTTGCATCATCTCTTGCCATGAGTAGCTCCATGTAGCTTTGTCATGCATCATGCTTGTTGTGCATCATGCCTTGTTCATGTGGTGTGTTTACTATGTTGTGTGCTTCTTCTTGTTAGTTCCTGCTTGCTATGATCGTGAGGATTCGCTTCGCTCACGCTTGGTTCGGCTTCATCCGCTCATCTTCTTCATGGAATCGCTCTTCTTCCTTGCGGGATTTCAGGCAAGATGACCGCTACCCTGGATCTCACTACTATCATTTCTATGCTAGTTGCTTCGTTCTATCGCTATGCTGCGCTACCTATTACTTGTTTATCAAGCCAACCCAAATTGCCATGTCAGCCTCTAACCTTTTTCACCCTTCCTAGCAAACCGTTGTTTGGCTATGTTACCGCTTTGCTCAGCCCTCTTATAGCGTTGTTAGTTGCAGGTGAAGATGAAGTTTGTTCCTTGTTGAACATGGAGATGTTGTTCCTTGTTGGAACATGTTTACTTGTTGGGATATCACAATATATCTTATTTAATTAATGCATCTATATACTTGGTAAAGGGTGGAAGGCTCGGCCTTATGCCTGGTGTTTTGTTCCACTCTTGCCGCCCTAGTTTCCGCATATCGGTATTATGTTCCTGGATTTTGCGTCCCTAACGCAGTCGGGTGATTTATGGGACCCCTTGACAGTTCGCTTTGAATAAGACTTTTCCAAAGAAGGCCCAACATTGGTTTTACCATTTGCCCGACCTATCACCTTTTTCCCTTGGGAGTCGCGCTCTCAAGGGTCATCTTTATTTTAGCCCCCCTCCCGGCCAATGCTTGTCTAAGTGTTGGTCCAAACTAGAGCCACTTATGTGCCGCCCGAGGCAACTTGGGGTATCGTCGGTTGCCGTCAGACGCATCGCTCATCCGGTCGTGGCTCGAGACGAGATACGCTGCTACTATCGTGGTGTCGGCACGCCGGTCTTGCTGGTCTTGTTTTATTGCTGTGAATGTCTTGTAGCCGGATTCCGAGACTGATCGGGTCTTCCCGGGAGAAGGAATATCCTTCGTTGATCGCGAGAGCTTATCATGGGTTGTTGGGACACCCTGCAGGTTTGAACTTTCAAAGCCGTGCCCGCGTTATGTGGCAGATGGAATTTGTTAATGTCCGGTTGTAGAAAACCGAAGTGGATCTCAATTAAAATACACCAACCGTATGCGAATCGTGAGTGTCTCTTTTGGGGTTGATCGAGAGGAGAACACGGTTTCGGGTTATGTCCGACGTAAGTAGGAGTTCAGGATCACTTCTTGATCATTACTAGTCGACGACCATTCCTTTGTTTCTCTTCTCGCTCTCTTTTGCGTATGTTAGCCACCATATATGCTTAGTCGCTGCTGCAACCTCACCACTTTACCCCTTCCTTTCCCATTTGAGCTTTGCTAGTCTTGATACCCATGGTAATGGGATTGCTGAGTCCTCGTGGCTCATAGATTACTACACCACCAGTTGCAGGTACAGGTTTGCGATGATCATGACGCGAGAGCGATGCTTGCCTGTCTTGAGTTCTTCTTCTGCTTCTTCTTCGATCAGGGGATAGGTTCCAGGTCGGCAGCCTAGGCTAGCAGGGTGGATGTCGTTTGAGTTTCTGTTTATGTTTCATCCATAGTTGGATGTTGTTCTCTTGTATGTGATGTTGATGTATTCTTGTGGCATTTGTGCCTTATGTATGTATCCCTATGTATTATGTAGTGTTGATGTAACGATATCCACCTTGCAAAAGCGTTTCAATATGCGGGTCTATCCTTGGTGGGACCGTCGAGTTCCTTTTGGATAGGGTCGCATATTGGGCGTGATATCCTTGGTCTAACATGCCTCCTGAGGTTCGAGCGCGAAGAGCAACCGAGCTCCTGAGGTCGGGCCACAGGCCGAGGCTCCTATGGCAGGAGGATGTGGGAGCTCCTCCCGAGGCTGAGCTGTGCTTGATAGTGGAGGTGTCGCCGATGGCTTGAAGAGCCGCTCCATGAAGACGCTAGGCTCCTGGGGCTGCCGCTTGGATGCTCTCCTGGCGATGTCATCGACTTCCTTGTTGGTGCCCCGGGGCACATGTTGCACCTCCAGTCCCATGAAATGTTTTTCCATCTTACGCACCTCTGCGAGGTAAGCCTCCATGTGCTCGTCCTTTGGCTCGTACACTTTGTTGGAGAAGTTGACGAGGAGCTGCGAGTCTCCCTAACCAACAAGGCGCTTCACCCCCAGAGCTGCTGCTGCCTTGAAGCCAGCTATGAGGCCCTCGTACTCTGCGATGTTGTTGGATACCTTCTCGCACTGCTGAAAGCAGAGCTGCACGGTGTAGTAGAGCTTGTCCCGAGTGGGCGAGATGAGTACTACCCCTGCCCCCGCACCCTGATGCGCGAAGGCGCCGTCGAAACACATGACCCAGCCGTCCGGCGCCTCGCTTCCCGGTGAGGTGGACTGGTCTTCGCCTACTTCAAGTGCCGGGGCATCCGTCCATTCCGCCACGAAATCATCAAGTGCGGCTCCCTTGATGACCCGGGTAGTGCTGAACTCCAGCTGGAATGCTTGCAGCTCGATGTTCCACTCAGCGACCCTTCCAACAGAGTTCGGGCTCCTGAGCACTCTCTCCAACGGGTAGGCTGAGATGACCTTGATGGGGTGGCCCAGGAAGTAGTGTCGCAGCTTGCGCGAGGCCACCAAGAGCGCGAGCAGGAGCTTCTGAGGCATGGGGTATCGTGCCCTTGCGTCCCGCAATACCGTGCTGACAAAATACACCGGGTGCTCGACAAGGGCTGGCGTGTTGGTGAGGCTTGTGTCTTGCGGGGGCCCGGACGTCTCCTGAGGTGGTGGAACTCCTGGTGCCTGGTCGCCTGCGGGGGTCTCTACGACGTCGTCCTGCCGAGCTTGGTCTTCTCTTGACGCTGCTGCGACTCCTTCCTGATCTTGCGTCATTTCAGTTCTAGCTCGGCGCAACACGCCCTTGGCTTGGCGCTCCTCCCGAACCGCCACCAGCGCTGCGATGGCAGAGTACGAGGTAGCGGCCAGGTAGAGCACCAGGGGCTTGAGAGGCCGTGGTGCCACCATCACCGGTGGTCTAGTTAGGTATCTCTTGAGGTAAACTTGGTCGGCCTTCGGGGTCCAATCAAACGGGCCTTTCTTCTTCATCAGCTTGAAGAAGGGCAAGGCACGTTCTTCCCGCTTGGAGATGAAGCGTCCCAATGGAATCACCCGACCGGCCAACTTCTGCATTTCACTGAGGGTCTGCGGTGGGCTCATGTCCTCGATGGCCTTTATCTTCTCTGGATTTTCCTCGATCCCTCTGTGGGACACGAGGAAACCCAGCAGCTTGCCGGAAGGGACGCCAAACATGCACTTCTCCGGGTTGAGCCGCAAGTTCACTTGGCGCAGGCTCTCGAAGGTCTCTTCCAAGTCTCGAATCAAGGTCCTTGCCTCCCGAGACTTCACCCCAATGTCGTCGACGTAGGCCTCTGTGTTTCTTTCGTGTTGTCGCCCTAAGGCGATGTGCATCAGTCATGAAAGGTTGTGCCCGCGTTGCGCAATCCAATGGGCATGCAAGTGTAGCAGTACACCCCACTCGGTTCAGGAAGGCTATCTTCTCCACGTCTTCTACCACCATCTTGATCTGGTGATATCCTGAGAACGCGTCCAAGAAGCACAGCAGGTCACACTCGGCAGTGGAGTCGACGATCTGATCGATGCGTGGGAGCGGGAACGGATCTTGGGGGCAGGCTTTGTTAAGGTTGGTGAAGTCGACGCACATCCGTTCCTTCCCGCCTTTCCTCGGCACTACGACGGGGTTCGCCAGCCATTCGGGATACCGAACCTCGCGAAAGGCACCCGCAGTTTCCAACTTGCGGGTTTTTTGGGCGATGTAGGCCTGCTTCTCAGTGGACTGCCATCTCGCCCGCTGCTTCACGGGGCGTACATTGGGGCATACCTTTAAATGATGCTAAATCACCTCTCTCGGGACTCCTACCAGCTGATTGGGCTCCCACGCGAATATATCCTTGTTTGCACGCAAGAACTTCACCAATGCTTCCTCTTGCCCTGGGTCGAGGCTGACACCTATGGTAAAGGTGGCTCCTGAGGGCTTGTCCTTGTTGACCGGCACCTGCTTGGTTTCCACCTTGTCTTGTGTGAACAACTGCTTCTTCTTGGCCGGCATGGCTCCCTTGGGCTCGGAGGCGCCCACGTCGGCGGTCTGCGCAGACGCGGCGGTTTTGAGGGCGAGCTTGAGTGTCGTCACGGCCTCGTTGGTGTCCCCCTTGATGGTGAGGACGCTTTTGCTCCCAGGCATCTTCATGAGGTTGTAGGCCGGATGAGTCGCCACCATGAACTGGGCAAGAGCTGGGTACCTGAGGATGGAGTTGTACGGGAGGCCGATGCGGGCGATGTCAAAGTCGACCGGCTCGGTGCGGCTGTTGTCGCGCATGCCGAAGGTGACAGGGAGGCAGATCTGACCGAGAGAGTGGGCAGTGCCGCCACCAACTCCTGAGAAAGGCTTGCTGAGGCTGAGCCACTCGAGTGGCACATGAAGAAGGCTGAAGGCCTCTACAGAGAGCAAGTTGAGGCCTGCACCGCCGTCGATGAGGGTCTTGGTAACAGCCGCATTGCACATGGTGGGCGTGCAGAACATTGGGAGCTTGCCCGAGCCGGCGGTAGAGTTGGGGTGGTCTGCTGAGCTGAAGGTGAGGTCGGCCTCTGGCGCAGCCCAACCCGGCGGAGCCCCCCGGGCGCTTGGAAGCGACACCAATCTGACGGAGGAACGGCTTGACATGGCGATCTGAAGGCGGTGCTTGAGAGCTGCCCAACAGGGCTGCGACCGCGTGGTGCGCCAGCACCGCGTAGCGAGGAATGAAGAGGTCGCTGTAACGCCCTCGATGCGGCTATATCTCCCACGTGTCGAGGCACGACTTAGAGGCATAACCGCATTGAAAGCAATGTCGCAAGTGAGGTAATCTTCACACAACCCATGTAATACATAAGGGAAAGAGATACATAGTTGGCTTACAGTCGCCACTTCACACAATACATAAATAAACATCCATCATTCAGAGTACACTCAAGGTCCGACTACGGAACCAAAATAAAAGAAGATACCACAAATGCTACACAGATCCCGATCGTCCCAACTGGCTCCACTACGATCATCGTGAAAAGACACATAGTAACGACCACGCCCTTGTCGAACTCCCACTTGAGCTCGGTTCGCCACCTGACCGCATCATCGGCACCGCAACTGTTTTGGTAGAATCTGTGAGTCACGGGACTCAGCAATCTCACACCCGCGAGATCAAGACTATTTAAGCTTATAGGAAGGACAGGGTTGTAAGGTGGAGCTGCAGCAGCGACTAGCATATATGGTGGCTACTTCGCAAAAGAGAGCGAGAAGAGAAGCAAAGCACGGTCGTGAAGCTAGTAGTGATCAAGAAGTGATCCTGAACTACTTACGCCAAACATAACTCCAACATCGTGTTCACTTCCGGACTCCGCCGAGAAGAGACCATCACGGTTACACACGCGTTGATGTGTATTTTAATTAAGGTCAACTTCGGTTTTCTACAACCGACATTAACAAATTCCCATCTGCCTCATAACCGCGGGCACGGCTTTCAAAGATAATACCCTGCAGGGTGTCCCAACTTAGCCCATTATAAGCTCTCACGGTCAACGAAGGATATTCTTCTACCGGGAAGATCCGATCAATCTCGAATCCCGGACTACAAGACATTTCGACAGCAATAAAACAAGACCAGCAAAGCCACCCGAATGTGCCGACAAATCCCGATAGGAGCTGCACATATCTCGCTCTCGTGGCACACCGGATGGGCAAGACGTCGGGTTGGCATAGACCTCTGGATTGCCCAGGGGCGCCGGACATCGTCTAGTTGGGCCAGCACTCAAGGAGCACCGTCCGGGGTTTAAATAAGATGACCCTCGGGCTCGCGAAAACCCGGGAAAAAGGCTTAGGTGGCAAATGGTAAAACCAAAGTTGGGCCTTGCTGGAGGAGTCTTATTCAAAGCGAACTGTCAAGGGGTCCCATAAATCACCCAACCGTAAGGAACGCAAAATCAAGGAACATAACACCGTATGACGGAAACTAGGGTGGCAAGAGGGAACAAAACACTGGCATAAGGCCGAGCCTTCCACCCTTTACCAAGTATATAGATGCATTAATTATAGAAGATATATATTGTGATATCCCCAACAAGTAAACATGTTCCAATAAGGAACAACATCTCCATGTTCCAACAAGGAACAAACTTCAACTTCACTGCAACTAGCAACGCTATAAGAGGGCTGAGCAAAGCGGTAACATAGCCAATCAACGGTTTGCTAGGAAAGGATGGTTAGGGCTGACATGGCAATATGGGTGGCATGATATAGCAGGTGGTAGGCATCGAGGATAGGCATAGCAAAAGAGCGAGCAACTAGCATAGCAAAGATAGAAGTGATTTCGAGGGTATGGTCATCTTGCCTACAATGTTCTCGAGTTGTCGAAAGCTTGATCCTCGTAAGCGTTCTCAACAGGTTCCTCGTTCACGCACTCGCCTCCGGCTCTACCCAAAGCAAGAACACAAACAAAGGAACCACAATAAATCACGGTGCAATGCACAAGCAACATGAGGCAAAACATGACATGATATGCGGATGTGATATGCAATGCGATAAAGGCCCGAAGGTAAATGATGAACCAGGCATCAACTTGGCAAACCAAGTATGCCACTGAAATATGAGATGATTTCGTTGAAATCGATATAAAGATCACCGAATCGGATGCACGGTTTGCAAATGACAAGCAAAACAAGAATGGCACAAATCGCCATTAACAAAGATGATGCCACTTAGCAAGCAACAAGAAATTAAGCTACTGCACCCAAACGTACCAACAAAGTATATGGAAGTGATCTAAACAAGATGCTTGCCAAAAGATGAACACTGAGCTTTGGCTAAATCACATCATAACAGGTTCAAACAAGCATGGCAAAAGTGCACAAAATATCAGTCGACATGGCAATAACATCGGGTAGCAATGTTCAGAGCAACAAAACTACATGCTACAGGAACTTATAATAGCAAAACAAGGCATGGCATGAATCTACTCAACGCATAGAACAAAAGTCCCTTACTGACCATAAGCCAAAAAGGATCAGAAAATATAGTAACACCCTTGTCAATATCGCAAGTTTCGTTAACAGATTCAGCAACATGACATGTCAAAAACTGATAACAAGTAGGCATGTTTGAGAGCTCAAAGCACTCACTACAGAGCCCTAAATGATAAACTAAGCATACCTACATCAAGAAGACATGACATAGAAGATATACATGGCAAGAGCAACATCATAGCATACATGGATCAACCACAACAACCTTGGCAAAATTGAATAACATGTATACAATCTGCCAGGAAACATTTGATAGCAAAAGTAGAGCTCGATTGAATCAAGCTATGGCACTCCATAATTGCAAACAAGGGCAAGGATGGATAGAGCAAGACATGTAGCACAAAACATCCTTACTGAAGTATCTCAAAATATGCATGGATCTCTCGGTAGCATCAAGTTAACATGGCATCAAAATATCAGCTAAACAGGGCTGAAAACAGCAACATTAGGACACCTACTTTGCATGCTTGTGCTAGTCACCACATAGATCACAAAAATACATGGCATACACCCCTGGAAATATGGCATGGCATATTACAAAACACATGTAGGACTCAAATTCATAGGGTGCACACATCAATCATAGCAAAAATAACAAAAGTGCAAGTTCTGTTAAGAAACAGAAACTAACATCACATAGCCCTCTTCCAACAGCATTTCGTGCATCAAGATGAGCTCAAATGAAAATGATGCAATGAGATGAAATGATCTACTCTTCGAGACGAACATTTTGATATATTAAACGCACAAAATGGAGCTACAGATGCAAAGTTATGCTACATAGAAAATGCCACGGAATATTCTCAGAATTAACAACTTAGAAGAATTAGAGGGGGGAGAAGTCAACCTCGCTAGATCCGATCGGGATCCAGACCGATCGAGCGACGGCGGCGGTGCGGCGGTGGGCAGCTCCGGTGGCCGGTCCGGCGAGGAGTAGGAGGCGGTGCCGGGTCCGCGGCGAGGCGAGGCGGCCGGCGCAGGCTTGGCGGCGGGCGGCGAGGTTCGGTGGCGGGCGGCGGAGGCGCTGGCCGAGGGGCGCTGGGCGGCGCCGCCGGGCGAGGGAGGCGGCGAGGCGGCGGAGGAGGCGCGGGCTCGGCGCCCATGGGCGAAGCGGCGTCAGCGACCCGGCCGGGATGGCCTCGCTGGCTCCGGCGGGCCGGGCGCGAGGGGCGATGTGGGGACCGGGCCCCACGTGGCGCTGGCCAGAGAGGCTGCGGCGCGGCGGACGTTGTCCGGTCCGCTCCGGACACGTCCGGCGGCGGCGGAGGGGATTCGTCTAGGGTTTCGGGGAGGATGATCCGGGATTTGAAGGGGGAGATGTATATTTATAGTTTCTGGGAGCTAGGAGAGTCCAAATGAGGTGTAGTTTTCGCCCACACGATCGTGATCGAACGACGGAGAGCATGGAAGTGACTTAGATGGGTTATTGGACTATTTTGAAGGGGTGTTGGGCTGCAACTTAAAAGAGGCCTTTGCGAGAGTCACGGTTAACCGCTGAGTACCAAACGAACTCCAAATGACCGAACTTGACCGTGGTCTACCAGTGGTATACCAAGGCCACTTGACAAACCTCGGTCCATTCCGAGAAAGTTTAGTACCCGCACACGGAAAAACGTAAAAGGGGCCGCCGGGGGAGATAGGAGTGCCGGATTGCAAAACGGACAACGGGAAAAATGCTCGGAATCAAGAGACGAACACGTATGCAAATGCGATGCACATGATGCCATGATAAAAAAAATGCATGACATGGACAAAATGCAAAAAGGAGAAAACCCAACCACGGAGGGAATATCATATCACAATGCCGAAAATGGCAAGAGTTGGAGTTACAATTATGGAAAGTTACATCCGGGGTGTTACAACACTCCACCACTACAAGAGGATCTCGTCCCGAGATCTAGGACTGAAAGAACTCCGGATATTCGGAACGGAGGTGATCCTCACGCTCCCACGTGGCTTCTCGGTCGGAATGGTGTGACCACTTCACTTTCAGGAACTTGATTGACTTGTTGCGAGTCTTGCGCTCGGTTTCTTCAAGAATAGCAACGGGGTGCTCATGATAAGAGAGATCTTCTTGAAGGTCAATTTCTTCGAAGTTGATAGTGCGTTCAGAGTCTTGAAGCACTTGCGGTTGTGACACGTGAAACTCATCGTGCACGCTCGCGAAGTTGGACGGAAGCTCGTTGATAGGCGAGATCGCCTCTTTTGCCAATGATCTTGAAAGGACCCATGTATCTAGGGGCAAGCTTCCTTTGATACCGGGTTTACGAGTGCCTTTCATTGAGAGACGCGGAGGTAGACATGGTCTCCGATTTCAAAAGCCACATCACGGTGCTTATCATCATAATAGTTCTTCCGCGCGATTATGCGGCTTTGAGATTCTCACGAATGACTTTGCACATTTCTTCCGCTTCGTGATCAAGTCATTGCCAAGAAGTTGGCGCTCACCGTCTCGCACCAATTGAGAGGAGTACGCACTTTCGCCATAGAGAATTTCAATGGGGCCTTGCCCGAACTCGCTGGAAGCTGTTGTTGTAGGAGAACTCGCATATGGAAGACAATCTTCCCACTTCATACCGAAAGAAATGACACAAGCCCCGAGCATATCTTCAAGGATTTGATTAACTCGCTCAACTTGGCCACTTGTTTGAGGATGGAAAGTTGTCTGAAACGAATGTTGGTGCCCATGGCCTTCTCAAAAGAATCCCATAACTTGGAGGTAAAGATGCTGCCACAATCAAGAGATCACTTGTGGAATGCCGTGCAAGGAGACAATCCTCGAGGTGTATAGCTCGCCAACCGAGCTGCTGTGATAGATTCTTTGATAGGAAGAAAATGAGCCACTTTAGTAAGCTTGTCAATGACAACGAAGATAGCATCATTTCCACGCTTGACTTTGGAAACCAGTCACGAAGTCCATTTCAATATGATCAAACTTCCATTCGGAATAGCAAGAGGTTGGAGGAGACCAGCTGGTCGTTGGTGTTCTGCTTTCACTCTTCTGCAGACATCACATTCATTCACGAATTGAGCAATTTCTCGCTTCATTCGAGTCCACCAATATGATTGCTTGAGGTCCCGGTACATCTTCGCATTTCCGTGATGAATGGATAGAAGCGAATTGTGAGCCTCGCTCATAATGACTTTTCTCGATCACCCTTAGGAACCACAATCCGTCCTCAAAGAAAAGAGTATCTTTGTCATCAATGTGGAAGCACTTGTACTTGAAATGCCCTTGTCGATACCACGCTTCACCTTTTTCACCATGGCATCCAGGAGTTGAGCCTCACGAATCTGATCTTCCAAAGTAGGAGAGACTATGAGGTTGGCATGAAAGCCTTGAGGAACAACTTGAAGATTCAGCTTATGGAAAGCTTCACAGAGATCCGGTTGGAAGGGCTTGAGGATTAGACTGCTGCAAGAAGCCTTCCTGCTCAAAGCATCTGCAATGACATTGGCCTTGCCCGAGTATATTCAATACTTGGGTTGTACTCTTGAATCATTTCGACCCATCGAGTCTGCCTCGAGGTTGAGGTTGGGCTGAGTGAAGATATACTTGAGACTCTTGTGATCGGTGAAAATGTCCACTTTCCTTCCCAACAAGAGATGTCTCCATGTTATCAATGCATGGACAATCGCCGCCAACTCAAGATCGTGAGTGGGGTAGTTCTTTTCGTTGGGCTTCAATCAAGAGAGGTATAAGCCACAACTCTCTTCTCTTGCATTAACACAGACCGAGACCTTGAAGAGAAGCATCACGTAAAACTTCAAATGGCTTGGATTCATCAGAGGAGTCAAGACAGAGCTGTGGCGAGTTTCTCTTTGAGAGTATTGAAAGCAACGTCACACTCAGGTGACCAGACATACTTCACATGCTTCTGGAGGAGGTTGGAAAGAGGCTTTGCAATCTTGGAGAAATTTTCAACGAATCTCCGGCAATAGCTTGCAAGACCAAGAAAATCATGGAGCTGCTTGACATTCCGAGGAGGTTCCCAATTCACAATTGCGGACACCTTCTCGGGATTAACAGCGATGCCCTTGGCGGAGATGATATGACCAAGATAAAGCACTTCATCAAGCCAAAATTCACATTTGGAGAACTTCAGATAGAATTGATGCTCTCTCGAGCTTGTCTAGCACCAATCGCAAATGTTTGGCATGATCCTTCTTATTCTTGGAGAAGACCAAAATATCATCAAGATAGACCAAAACGAATTCATTGGTGTAGGGTTGAATATGAAGTTCATCATCCGAGAGAATGTTGGAGGAGCATTGACAAGGCCGAAAGACATGACAAGATATTCATAAGAACCAAAGCTTGTTCAATGCTATCTTGGGAATATCTTGTTCACGAATGCGAATCTGATGATAACCCATACGAAGGTCAAGCTTGGAGAACACTTTAGCACCTTTGAGTTGCTCGAAAAGCTCATTGATGTTGGGAAGTGGATACTTGTTCTTGATTGTCTTCTTATTCAATGGACGGTAATCGACGCAAAGTCGGTCCGCGCCATCCTTCTTCCGGACAAAAGAACACCACAACCCCAAGGAGATGAACTCGGTCCGATCAAACCTGACACTCTTGTTCATCGAGCTGCTTCTTCAATTCCTTCAGCTCATCAGGTCCAAGCTTGTAAGGACGCTTGCAAACGGGTTCAAGCGGTGCTCAAGATCGATAACGAATTCAATCGGCCGATGAGGAGGCATACCCGGAAGCTCTTCCGAAAGACATCTTGGTACTCACAAACGACTAGAATCGAGAGATAGCATCCAATTCGCCCTTCTCATTGAGAGAAAACAACCAATGGTTTCATCACGAAGCGCATAGATGATCACATCATTAGAAGAGTGAGTCAATTGAATTTCCCTGGCAGCACAATCAAGCTGAGCTTTGTGCAGAGAAAGCCAGTCCATCCCAAGAATAAGATCAATGTCCGAGTCACCAAGAACCATTGGTTTAGCGAGAAATCTGTAATCGCCCATCTTGATAGAAACATCCGAGCCATCATTTTGTATTCATGAACAAACCCGAGAGGAAACCGCTATCGGCTTAGGCAGATCGACAAGATGCAAATTGTTCATGGATGCAAAAGGTCTTGATATGAAAGAAATAGATGCACCAAAGATCAAATAAGACTTTTGCAGAATATCATTAATCGAGAGATTACCCATTATCACATCGAAGATTCCTCCGCTTGAGCTGCATTCATCATATTCACCTTTGCGACTTGGGATTATGCTTGACCACCGCATTGCCGGAAGATTTCACAGAGGAGGAGGCGGAAGGCGCTTTGGTTGAAGCACTTGTTCGCATAGTGACCTTTCTCACGACATTTGTTGCAAGTCACCTCGTAGAGCGGACGGTGGTAAGGAGCACTTGACCTTGGAGCCCGAGAATTAGACTTGTTCTCGATAGCCTGGGTTGGGTGGGTGGGAAGATCCACGCCACCTGAGTTCTTCTGCTGATAAGGCCGACGGAACGGAGGAGGATGAAGGTAGAACTTCGCTGCTTAGCTGCCACTTGAGAGGAAGAAGAAGACTGAACTGCATCCCCGATTCTCTTCTTAGAAGCCTCACATTTGAGCTGGGCAGCTTCTTGCTTCAAAGCCATGTTGTAGAATTCATCATACTTTTCTCGCTCAAAAGCACAAGAGCTAATTGCAGATCTTCTCTCGCACCACCCCTGAATTGATAGATCATACTCTTTTCATCGTGGACGCCTTGCTTAGCAAAGCGAGTGAGTTTCGAACTGGATATTGTATAGATAGACGACATGTTGCCTTGCTTGAGATTGCGGAACTCCTCACGCTTGCTCTCAACAACACTTCTCGAATGTGGTGAGCTCAAATCTCGGCGAACTCATCCTGTAATGACACGACCTCCTCTCGAATCTTTGTATTGTCGGTACCACTCAGCAGCTTGATCCTTGAGTTGAAACGATGCAAACTTGACAAAGTCCTCGTGTCCGACATTGCTACAATCAAAATGCTTGCAGATGTCCACAAGCCAATCGTCGCCGTCGTGGCCTCAACACGTAAACCGAAAGACTTCGCTGATTAGCGAGGAACCGATCGAGAGTAGCAAAGTGCGGCTGGTTGTTGCCTTGACCTTGATTTCCTTGATTGCCTTGCCCTCGAGTACGCTTCTTGCAAGAGCTGCAAAATCATCTCGAGCATTGGCATTGGTGGCTGCCATGATAGTTGCCAGCCTCCGGAGGCGGAGGTGGAGGTGGAGGGTTCGACGATTCCCATCATTGCGTTCCGGATTCTGACGCGTTGGCGGAGCCATCCTGAAGAGGGTGACATCCGTTAGTCCTTTGATAGACAAGTAGTCAAGTTGAATCAACGGATAGAAATTGCAACATATAGCCTTCACAATAAACATTCGAACAATGATGAACGAATGAATTCCAAAAGTTAATCATCACACGACCATTAAGGTGAGAAGCCACTTGATTAAGGGTTGATGAAAACAATAACAAGGTAAGGCTGGAACAAATAAGTGGTAAGTATTACCCAATCAGGAACCAAATATCTGCGGGAAGAAATTCTAGGAGCTACTTGAATCCCACCTATAAACTCCTGAAACTTTCTGGTTATGCAATTTGGTGTTGGGGATACAGGGGACACAAAATATATAACCCAAACTAACAATACCTAGATCCAGTTGTATCCATCCGTCAACACATAACCAAGAAATCCTCGGAAATCGTGTACCTCGACCTTCGAAAAACATCCGTTATACAAGTCATGGCAATACTCCCGAGCTCGCCTCAAAGATCGGGTTATAGGGTTATCTCACCAACAACTGCACAAAAGAGATTTCGATGTCGGTAAAACTCGGTATTCCGAATCTGCAACGATAAAATTGTGACGACAACACCTCGGAGCTCAACTCCCGGACACCGCCACAACCCCTAAATGTCGAGGCACCAAGAACAATGTTCTCGCCACAAAACCATCGAACGATCCCAAGATACCCGTGATCCTAAATTTTTTTAGTGAAATTTGAGGAGAGAAGAGTCAAAACTCTACGTCGATACCTCACCAGAGCGACGAAAGGACCGGGAGTAAAAGAATCCTACTCTCCGATATATATAATCCTAAGACTCAAAACATTTTCCATTCTAGACTCAACAATGCCAGCAAACAACCAAGTAGGGGGCTCCTAAGTCGGGGAAGGCTCTGATTACCAACTTGTAACGCCCTCGATGCGGCTATATCTCCCACGTGTCGAGGCACGACTTAGAGGCATAACCGCATTGAAAGCAATGTCGCAAGTGAGGTAATCTTCACACAACCCATGTAATACATAAGGGAAAGAGATACATAGTTGGCTTACAGTCGCCACTTCACACAATACATAAATAAACATCCATCATTCAGAGTACACTCAAGGTCCGACTACGGAACCAAAATAAAAGAAGATACCACAAATGCTACACAGATCCCCGATCGTCCCAACTGGGCTCCACTACTGATCATCAGGAAAAGACACATAGTAACGACCACGCCCTTGTCGAACTCCCACTTGAGCTCGGTTGCGCCACCTGACCGCATCATCGGCACTGCAACTGTTTTGGTAGAATCTGTGAGTCACGGGGACTCAGCAATCTCACACCCGCGAGATCAAGACTATTTAAGCTTATAGGAAGGACAGGGTTGTAAGGTGGAGCTGCAGCAAGCGACTAGCATATATGGTGGCTACTTCGCAAAAGAGAGCGAGAAGAGAAGCAAAGCACGGTCGTGAAGCTAGTAGTGATCAAGAAGTGATCCTGAACTACTTACGTCAAACATAACTCCAACACCGTGTTCACTTCCGGACTCACCGAGAAGAGACCATCACGGTTACACACGCGTTGATGTGTATTTTAATTAAGGTCAACTTCGGTTTTCTACAACCGACATTAACAAATTCCCATCTGCCTCATAACCGCGGGCACGGCTTTCAAAGATAATACCTGCAGGGTGTCCCAACTTAGCCCATTATAAGCTCTCACGGTCAACGAAGGATATTCCTTCTACCGGAAGATCCGATCAATCTCGAATCCGGACTACAAGACATTTCGACAGAATAAAACAAGACCAGCAAAGCCACCCGAATGTGCCGACAAATCCCGATAGGAGCTGCACATATCTCGCTCGTGGCACACCGGATGGGCAAGACGTCGGTTGGCATAGACCTCGGATTGCCTGAGGGGCGCCGGACATCACCAGTTGGGCCAGCACTCAAGGAGCACTGTCCGGGGTTTAAATAAGATGACCCTCGGCTCGCGAAACCCGGGAAAAAGGCTTAGGTGGCAAATGGTAAAACCAAAGTTGGGCCTTGCCGGAGGAGTCTTATTCAAAGCGAACTGTCAAGGGGTCCCATAAATCACCCAACCGTAAGGAACGCAAAATCAAGGAACATAACACCGTATGACGGAAACTAGGTGGCAAGAGGAACAAAACACTGCATAAGGCCGAGCCTTCCACCCTTTACCAAGTATATAGATGCATTAATTATAGAAGATATATATTGTGATATCCCCAACAAGTAAACATGTTCCAATAAGGAACAACATCTCCATGTTCCAACAAGGAACAAACTTCAACTTCACCTGCAACTAGCAACGCTATAAGAGGGGTTGAGCAAAGCGGTAACATAGCCAATCAACGGTTTGCTAGGAAAGGATGGTTAGGGGCTGACATGGCAATATGGGTGGCATGATATAGCAGGTGGTAGGCATCGTAGCATAGGCATAGCAAAAGAGCGAGCAACTAGCATAGCAAAGATAGAAGTGATTTCGAGGGTATGGTCATCTTGCCTGCAATGTTCTCAGAGTTGTCGAAAGCTTGATCCTCGTAAGCGTTCTCAACAGGTTCCTCGTTCACGCACTCGCCTCCGGCTCTACCCAAAGCAAGAACACAAACAAAGGAACCACAATAAATCACGGTGCAATGCACAAGCAACATGATGCAAAACATGACATGATATGCGGATGTGATATGCAATGTGTATGTGCGCCCGGAAGGTAAATGATGAACCAGGCATCAACTTGGCAAACCAAGTATGCCACTGAAAGATGAGATGATTTCGTTGAAATCGATATAAACATCACCGAATCGGATGCACGGTTTGCAAATGACAAGCAAAACAAGAATGGCACAAATCTGCCATTAACAGCATGATGCCACTTAGCAAGCAACAAGAAATTAAGCTACTGCACCCAAACGTACCAACAAAGTATATGGAAGTGATCTACACAAGATGCTTGCCAAAAGATGAACACTGAGCTTCGGCTAAATCACATCATAAGAGGTTCAAACAAGCATGGCAAAAGTGCACAAAATATCAGGCTGGACATGGCAATAACAGCATCAGGTAGCAATGTTCAGAGCAACAAAACTACATGCTACAGGAACTTATAATAGCAAAACAAGGCATGGCATGAATCTACTCAACGCATAGAACAAAAGTCCCTTACTGACCATAAGCCAAAAGGATCAGAAAATATAGTAACACCCATGTCAATATCGCAAGTTTCATAATGATTCAGAACATGACATGTCAAAACTGATAACAAGTAGGCATGTTTGAGAGCTCAAAGCACTCACTACAGAGCCCTAAATGATAAACTAAGCATACCTACATCAAGAAGACATGACATAGAAGATATACATGGCAAGAGCAACATCATAGCATACATGGATCAACCACAACAACCTTGGCAAAATTGAATAACATGTATACAATCTGCCAGGAAACATTTGATAGCAAAAGTAGAGCTCGATTGACTCAAGCTATGGCACTCCATAATTGCAAACAAGGGCATGGATGGATAGAGCAAGACATGTAGAACAAAACAGCCTTACTGAAGTATCTCAAAATATGCATGGATCTCTCGGTAGCATCAAGTTAACATGGCATCAAAATATCACCTAAACAGGCTGAAAACAGCAACATCAGACACCTACTTTGCATGCTTGTGCTAGTCACCACATAGATCACAAAAATACATGGCATACACCCCTGGAAATATGGCATGGCATATTACAAAACACATGTAGGACTCAAATTCATAGGGTGCACACATCAATCATAGCAAAATAACAAAGTGCAAGTTCTCATTAAGAAATGTAAACTAACATCACATAGCCCTCTTCCAACAGCATTTCGGGCATCAAGATGAGCTCAAATGAAAATGATGCAATGATATGAAATGATCTACTCTTCGAGGCGAACATTTTTTGATATATTAAACGCACAAAATAGAGCTACAGATGCAAAGTTATGCTACATAGAAAATGCCACGAAATATTCTCAGAATTAACAACTTAGAAGAATTAGAGGGGGGGGGGAGAAGTCAACCCCCGCTAGATCCGATCGGGATCCGGCCCGATCGAGCAACGGCGGCGGTGCGGCGGTGGGCAGCTCCGGTGGCCGGTCCGGCGAGGAGGAGGAGGAGGCGGGGCCGGGGTCCGGCGGCGAGGGAGGCGGCACCGGAGGGAGGCGGCGCTGGCGAAGCGCGCCGGTGGCGGCGGGCGGCGAGGTTCGGTGACCGGGCGGCGGAGGCGCTGGCCGAGGGGCGCTGGCGGCGCCGGCCGGGCGAGGGAGGCGGCGAGGCGGCGGAGGAGGCGCTGGGCGGGCGCGCCGGGCGCCATGGGCGAAGCGGGCGGCGGGCGACTCCGGCCGGGAGGGCTCGCTGGCTCCGGGCCGGGCGCGGAGGGGCGGCTATGTGGGGACCGGGCCCCACGTGGCGCGCTGTGAGAGGCTGCGGGCGCAGCGGACGTTGTCCGGTCCGCTCCGGACACGTCCGGCGGCGGCGGAGGGGATTCGTCTAGGGTTTCGGGGAGGATGATCCGGGATTTGAAGGGGGAGATGTATATTTATAGTTTCTGGGAGCTAGCAGAGTCCAAATGAGGTGTAGTTTTCGCCCACACGATCGTGATCGAACGACGGAGAGCATGGAAGTGACTTAGATGGGTTATTGGACTATTTTGAAGGGGTGTTGGGCTGCAACTTAAAAGAGGCCTTTGCGAGTGTGCGTTAACTGCTGAGTACCAAACGAACTCCAAATGACCCGAACTTGACCGGTGGTCTACCGTGGTATACCAAGGCCACTTGACAAACCTCGTCCATTCCGAGAAAGTTTAGTGCCCGCACACGGAAAAAACGTAAAAGGGCCGCGGGGAGATAGGAGTGCCGGATTGCAAAACGGATAACGGGAAAAATGCTCGGAATCAAGAGACGAACACGTATGCAAATGCGATGCACATGATGCCATGATAAAAAAATGCATGACATGGACAAAATGCAAAAAGGAGAAAACCCAACCACGGAGGGAATATCATATCACAATGCCGAAAATGGCAAGAGTTGGAGTTACAATTATGGAAAGTTACATCCGGGGTGTTACAGTCGCGGAGTTCCCCCCAGGACGCCACCGTGGATCCAGGGAGGTTGAGCAGTCAGGCGCGCGGCTCACCGGCGAGGGCCATGGGGAGCCAGTTGGCCATGACCTTGTCGTCGCCCCTGGCCTCGAGGACGGCCTCCTCGTATGCCAGCAGGAATGCCGACGGGTCCGCCGCACCGTCGTAGTGCGGCGGCATCTCCGGCCTGTACTTGGCCTGCCATCGCACCTGCCGAAGGGCGCAGGCCAGGGCTCGGAGCCCCCTGGCCCCATCTTCAGCACCGGCCATTGGAGCCGGTGGCGGGGCGCCTGCCATGAGGGCGAAGCACATATCAACGGAGGAGAAGCTACAACGCACCCCTACCTGGCGCGCCAAATGTCAGATCTGGGGTTCTGGCAAAACCCTTAAGGTTCGAACTCTGGGGTGCACACGAAGTTCTTTCCCTCCTACCGATCTACGTCCTAGCTCGCTAAGATCTCGCGGACGAACTCGACAAACTCGCAACACAGAAAGACACGAGATTTATACTGGTTTGTGCCACCGTTGTGGTGTAATACCCAACTCCAGTGTGGTGGTGGTGGTGGATTGCCTCTTGGGCTGATGATGAACAGTACAAGGGGAAGAACAGCCTCCTGAGGTTGAGGTGTTCTTGTGTTTGTCAAACTTGTGGGGGTGAGGACTCGATCAGATCAGATCAAGTTACCCCCTTTGGTGGTGGCTAGTTCTACTTATATAGGCCCTGGTCCTCTCCCCAATAATTGAGCGGGAAGGGATCCAACAATGGCGGGCAATTTTGAAAGGGGACAACTAGTACAAGCTATCCTGACAAAAGTGGTCTTCGCCTGCGAAAGGCTCTGGTGGTGACGCCTTCTTGGGCTCCATAAATGCGTCTTGTCCTATAATACAAGCGATAAGCTCAGGGTACTTTACGCCTTTCCACCTCCTGTGTGCCACTGTGGCAGCCCCTTCCAACTATAAAAGGAGGCCCATGGCATACTGGAGAAGGATTCGGCTCTTTCGAACCGCGCACTGACCACAGCTAGTTCGAGAGCTCAAGAAATATCAGAAATACACCCACCAAAGCAGGACTAGGGTTTTACGCATCCTCGCGACCCGAACCTGGGTAAACGACCCCTGTGCTGTCTACTAGCCCTGCTCTCCTCGCAACCCTGCGCCCCGGCAACCGTAGTAGGGATTCTTGTGATCCCATAGGTGTCGTTCCACACCGACAACTAGCACCCAAATGACACAAAGCATAGCATTCATGATCTTTAATATTAATAGTAGGTTCCCACTCATCATAAAGTTTTCTAGGGATAGAAACTTCCGATTCAAGCTTTTCTTCATAAGATTGCATTAAAGCATCAATGATATGTTTAGTAAAAGCCTTATTTTGACTATAAGCATGCGGAGAATTTAGCACGGATTGCGACAAGGAAATACAATATATTAAAGAACAATTATCATAATTAAATTCCTTGAAATCCAAAATAGTGGGTTCATTGCTATCTAAAATTTTGACCTCTTCAATCCCACTTTTACCAAATTTTGCATCAAGATCTTAGACTCCGAATCATTGGGACGCCTTTTAACTAAAGTTGACTCATCTCCAGTCCCATCATTATCAAGATTCATATTGCAAAACAAAGATTTAATAGGGGACACATCAATTACTTTTAGATCTTCATCCTTATTATCATGAAAACTAGAAGAACACGCTTTTACAAAGCAATCTTTCTTAGCACGCATCATAGCGGTTCTTTCTTCGCACTCATCAATGGAAATTCTCATGGCTTTGAGAGACTCATTGATATCATGCTTAGGAGGAATAGATCTAAGTTTCAGAGAATCAACATCAAGAGAAATTCTATCCACGTTCCTAGACAATTCATCAATCTTAGGCAATTTTTCTTCAAGCAAAGCATTGAAATTCTTTTGAGAAATCATAAATTCTTTAACACTAGTCTCAAAATCAGAGGGCATCTTATTAAAATTTCCATAAGATTTGTTGTAGGAATTACCATAATTATTAGAGGAATTACTAGGATACGGCCTAGGATTAAATTTTCCTCTATAAGCGTTGTTACCAAAATTGTTCCTACCAACAAAATTCACATCCATAGATTCATTATTATGCTCAATCAAAGTAGACAAAGGCATATCATTAGGGTCAGAAGAAACACTCTTATCAGCAAACAATTTCATAAGTTCATCCATCTTTCCACTCAAAACATTAATTTCTTCAATTGCATGCGCCTTTTTACTAGTACATCTTTTAGTGTGCCATTGAGAATAATTAACCATAATATTATCTAGGAGTTTAGTAGCTTCTCCTAAAGTGATTTCCATAAAAGTGTCTCCCGCGGCCGAATCTAAAAGATTTCTAGAAGCAAAATTCAATCCGGCATAATTTTTTTGTATAATCATCCATAAGTTCAAACCATGAGTAGGGAAATTACGTATCATTAATTTCATCCTCTCCCAAGCTTGTGCAACATGTTCATGATCAAGTTTCTTAAAATTCATAATATCGTTTCTAAGAGAGATGATCTTAGCGGGAGGAAAATACTTAGAGATAAAAGCATGGTTGCACTTATTCCAAGAATCAATACTATTTTTAGGCAAAGACGAAAACCATGTTTTAGCACGATCTCTAAGCGAAAACGGAAATAGCTTCAATTTAACAATTCATTGTCCACATCTTTTTTATTTTGCATATCACACAAATCAACAAAGCTATTTAGATGGGTAGCGGCATCTTCACTAGGAAGGCCGGTGAATTGATCTTTCATAACAAGATTCAGCAAAGCAGCATTAATTTCACAAGATTCAGCATCGGTAAGAGGAGCAATCGGAGTGCAAAGTAAATCATTGTTGTTGGTATTGGATAAGTCACACAATTTAGTATTGTCTTGAGCCATCGTGACAAGCAAGCAATCCAACACACAAGCAAACAAGAAGCAAGCGAAAAAGAGGTGAACGGAAAGAGAGGGTGAATAAAACGGCAAGGGTGAAGTGGGGGAGAGGAAAACGAAAGGCAAATGGCAAATAACGTAATGCGAGGGTTGAGAGTTTGTGATGGGTACTTGGTATGTCTTTACTTGTGCGTAGACTCCCCGGCAACGGCGCCAGAATGTCAGGACCCCGATCCTAAGTCACATCGATTGTCAGTGTCAAAACCGGCGGATCTCGGGTAGGGGGTCCCGAACTGTGCGTCTAGGCGGATGGTAACAGGAGACAAGGGACATGATGTTTTTACCCAGGTTCGGGCCCTCTCGATGGAGGTAATACCTTACTCCTGCTTGATTAATATTGATGATATGGGTAGTACAAGAGTAGATCTACCACGAGATCAAGGAGGCTAAACCCTAGAAGCTAGCCTATGGTATGATTGTTGTTCGTCCTACGGACTAAAACCCTCCGGTTTATATAGACACCGGATAGGTTAGCGCATACGTAGTCGGTTACAATGGTAATAGATCTACATATCAGATCGCCAAGCTTGCCTTCCACGCCAAGGAAAGTCCCATTCGGACACGGACGAAGTCTTCAATCTTGTATCTTCATAGTCTTGGAGTCCGGCCGTGATGATAGTTCGGCTATCCGGACACCCCCTAGTCCAGGACTCCCTCAATAGCCCCTGAACCAGGCTTCAATGACGACGAGTCCGGCGCGCATATTGTCTTCGGCATTGCAAGGCGGGTTCCTCCTCCGAATACTTCATAGAAGGTTTTGAACACAAGGATAGTGTCCGGCTCTGCAAAACAAGTTCCACATACCACCGTAGAGAGAATAACTTTTGCACAGATCTGCTGACGTATTCCGCGGCGTGACATCACACCGCGGCCAGGTCTTTATATGAATTGTTTTTTACTGTTCCACCTCAGCGCGTTTAGCGAGGCGGTTTCCTTGGCACGTCTTATCAAAGCATAGATCGTGCCCCCTTATTCCGGGATTCCCATCAATACGGACGTGGGTAACCCATCCGCGCCATTGATTACGGCGCTTGGGAGGTAAGCGAGTTTTACCAGGCTGGCGGGGAACGCATAGCTTCGTCCGTCCATATAAGGGGATAAGGATCCACCTTTTTCACCTATGCCTTCTTCCTCCTTTGCTCATCCATTTCCGCGCACTCGAGCTCCAGCGCCCAAGTCCGCACACCCCACCTCAACCTTCTCCAACTATGTTCGGAGCGGGAGGCAGGTGGATGGCCTCCTCCGTCATGGAGGGGCACATCACACGACTGCGGGAGGCCGGATACTTGTCCGGCGACATCGCGTGTCGGCTACCCGACGAGGGGCAGCTCATCCCCACCCCCAGGCCCCATGAGAGGGTGGTGTTCCTCACCCACTTCCTCCGCGGACTAGGTTTTCCACTTCACCCATTTGTCCGGGGGCTCATGTTCTACTACGGCCTGGATTTCCACGATCTGGCCTCAAACTTCATGCTCAATATCTCGACGTTCATCGTCGTGTGCGACTTCTTCCTCTGCATCCAACCCCACTTCGGTTTATGGTTGAAGACCTTTAGTGTCAAGCCGAAGATAGTGGGCGGCCGACAGGCGGAGTGCGGAGGCGCTATGGTGGGCAGGATGCCCAATGTCCTTTGGCTCGAGGGCTCCTTCATGGCGACAATAAAGGGGTGGCAATCGGGGTGGTTCTACATCACCGAGCCGCGCGACTCCAACTGGGCGGCGGCCCCTGAATTCAGATCTGGCTCCCCCACACGGCTCACATCATGGAAAGAGACGGGCCTGAAGTGGGGTGATTCGGAAGAGCTGACCGGACTCCAAACCTGTGTCCGAAACCTGGTGGACAAGAAGCTCAAGCTTGTCCATGTAGTCGACGTCATGCTCATCCGCCGGATTCTCCCATGCCAGGAACGGGCCTTTTATTTGTGGGAGTTTGATCCGGCACAGCACCGAACCTTGAGCCGGCTCTTCGACACTACGCATTTAAGATGCCCGAAGGTGCTGTTCAAGGGCGCCGGCTCCGCATCCGCTAACAAAGATCGCGGATATAGCTCGCAGCGTCAAGCCGGCGAGGTAAGTTATTTTACCCTTTACGGGACTCTTTTTTCATTGGTTGACTCTATGTGGGATCTAAAACTCCCTAATCTTTGACAGATCTGGCTGAAGACATCTCGACAGATTAACCGTCCGGCTTTTGCCGGAAGACCCAGCGGACGCCTCGATTAGACGGGCTGCTGGCTCCGCACCCCATGTGGTGCCGGAGAAGAAGGCTAAGAAGGAGGCCACGGAACTTGAAGGAGCTCCCGACGCCAGTCTTGTCGATTCTCAAGCAGAATCTTCTCCACAAAACGAGGAGGAGGAAAAAGCCTCTCCCCAGCCGGGAGGAGAGGAAAGGAAGGCCGCCTAACCGGGAGGCCGGAGGGTCTAAGAAGGAAGGACCTTCCTCCGGACTTCTCCACCAACGCCGACGACGGGAGGAGGAGGGCCAACGAGGCCAAGCCTCGCGAGATCATAAGTGTCCTGGATACCCATGGCTTTTTATCATTGCATAGTGTTCTCTAATGCCGAACAATCATGCAGCCCGCCTAAGGGCGAGCTCGCCGCTCGACGAGCGGGTCCCTGAGTTCGCTGGAAATGGAGAGTACTTCACTTCCGCCGCCTCACCTCACGCCATGGACGACGCCGAGGTGGGGCCCCAAGGGGACCTGGTCAAGAGGAGTTGGCACAGAGGCGCCGCAAGGCGACCTCCCTGACTCAAAGCATGGGGGCGAGACCCCAGGGCTCTAAACTCACCCTTGTCCGGACTCCATAACGGAACCATCAGCGGTTCCAAGTCCGCAAGCGGCCCTTCAGAAGAAGGGTAAGACGCCGTGTCCTCCGTCCCAACCGGAGGCACCGGATATCTCTTCGAGGCGCTAACAGCGCCTCCATCGAGGAGGAGCACCGCACTATTATGAGTGCGGTGATCCGGACAGTTCAGTCCGCCAAGAGCGGGCTGACCGAAGCCTGTAGCAGCCTTCTAACAGGCTTTGAGGTAAGTTTTAGAATTTGTAAAAATATTACCGCATAGACAGTAGCCCCTGATGCTTAGTTCGGTGTTCGGAAAGAAAAGCCGGACTAAGGATCTAAAAAGATATACGCAGGAGTCTAACATAAGTATGTCAATATGGGAATGCAGATGCGCTGCGACCTCTGCCAAGACCGATCATGGAGGTCAATGCATTGAAGCAGAGTCTCGAAGGTCCAAGAACGAGCTCGGCCTTGTCAAGAAGCAGCTCGAGGACAAGGAAGGTAAGTAATACCTTATTAAAGAAGTACCTTATAGAAAGGTTTTGGTTGCAAAAAATAACAGGAATAACATGGGTACTGCAGGGGCCACGAACGAGGTGGCGACCCTGAAGGAAGCGGTGTCCGTGGCCGGAAGCAAAGCGGCCGCGGAGCGCACCGAGCGAGAGAAGGGGGAGGCGCAATTGGCGGAGGTGCGGCAAGAGCTCCAGGCTCTCGTGAAAAAACACGAGGGTTTGGAGCGTGACTCGAAGACCCGAGAGTCCGAGCTTGCCTCGGCTCTTGAGAGTGCCAAAGCTGCTAAGGCCGAGGCCCAAAAAGCCCTCCAAGAAATTGAATCATTAAAGAAGATAGCGGTGGGTAAGGCATTCTTTATGCAAAGCAAGCATGTGAAAGTAAATTACCTATTACTTACCCGGATTCGGAGCTCTCCAGGAGCATTCACAGATCTGCCCCGTAGTGTGTCTGATGCTGCCGCATTCTACCGCGCCAAGGAGGGGAGCTCAACGGAGAAGGTGTTCTGGTCTCAATATGCTGAGGCCGGACATCCGGTGCCCCTAAGCGACCAGCTGAAGCAGCTGGTCGAGCTCCACAAGGTCGCCGAACAGGCCATGAAGGGCCTCATAGTTCGGCTGTGGCCATTGGAAGCCATGCCTGGGAGCTACTTTGGGCTAGTGCGGCGGCTGGTGGACGCCTCTCCAGAGATTGAAGTCATCAAGCGCTCCGTCTGAATTGAAGGTGTCCGTCGGGCCCTTGGCCGTGCTAAAGTGCACTTGGGCAAGCTGGATGCGGAGAAGCTTGTGACGGACGGGCCACCGAAAGGCAAGGAGCATCGCACGCCCGAAATGTACTATGAGGGCCTCCTGAAGGGTGCCCGCCGAATAGCGGATGAGTGCTCCAAAGATGTAATTTTTTAATAGACTCGCATTTGTTATCTTGTACGCTGAAAACTTGTTCATATGCGCTAAGCAACGCTTGTTAATTTAAAATATTACCTTCTGTGCGGCCGTTTATCAAATTTGAGAGATGGCAAGTCGTTGGTTTCAGCCCCCATGCCACGAGTGCTGGGGTGTTCGGGATAAACTTGAGAACTCTTGTTCCCATTCTTGGGTCCATCTAGGGAGGCGCTCAACGCAACGAACAAGGTAACCGAACTTATAATGCTTGAACACTCTCACTTAGCCATAGAATTCTATAATTTTAAATTTCGTCGAAGCCCCTAGTATTCGGAAGACCGAGTTCGGGGCGCTATCCACGCCTTGGCCGGACAATTCCGGTTCCTCGCTCTAAGCGGCATAAGTCTTTAGGGACCCGAAAAGACCTCTCGAACAGCGACCGGCTCTCGCCCTATCATGACGGTCAGTTTTAGCTTTCTCCACTGAGGTGCTCAACCCAGCTCAACCGGGGCACAATCGCAGTGGTTCTCCTAGTGCTACCTTAGCCGATATAACGGAACGTAAGGTACCAAAACATAGGAGCTGGGCAAACCCAACTATTGAACCAAGACATGATTCGGAGCCGATGCATATAATGCTATAAGTTCGGGGTGCCGCACTTGTGAAAGTGTTCGGACTTATCACACCATAATATTGGGGTACATAAGCCCCTGGTGTATTGGCCGTACCAAAGTGTACGGGTGCAACATGTCGTGAAATGAACATATATATAAATAAAGGAAGGAGTGCAATAATAGGCAAAAGCTATGTATTGTTTATTCAAAAAGGTACTGCAATGAAAGCAGAACGATACAAATAGTGCGATAAGCAAGGGATGGGACTATTTAACATGTCCTCTCCGTGGGTAAGCTTCGGGATGGTATGTAAAACAGATATAATGCTCGTAATAGAGACCACCAACACTCGATGTAGCTTTACGCTTCCTCGGCTGTTGCATCGTGAGTTGGGCGATTCTAGTGCGGACAGACTTCGGAAAACGGAGTCCTGAAAAAAGAAAAAGAAAAAGAAAAAGAATTACACAATCGGAGCCCACAGTGCGGTTTAGCCGCATTCGGGCATGCCGTGGTCGTGCCCTCCCTTATGCCCATGGTATCTCCGGAGCGTAGTTATGTACGCGTAATCGCTTCGCAAATTCGCGAGGGCTGGGGTTAGGGCGGATTGCTACGCGATGCTTGGATCGTGCTAGGTGGTTTTGTTGTAGGTTACTCCGGGCGCGCTTGACAGTGTCCGGGCGTTTAATGGCCGGACTCGAGAATTGCTGCGAGAGGCTGCTTTGCCCTCCGCCGCGAGGGCCGCCGTGTGCTCCTCCGTTCGGAGAGAGCGTTCGGTGTTTCCATTGACCGTGATTACTCCTCGAGGGCCTGGCATCTTGAGCTTGAGGTATGCGTAGTGCGGCACCGCATTGAACTTTGCAAATGTGGTTCGTCCGAGCAGTGCGTGATAGCCTCTGCGGAACGGGACTATGTCGAAAATCAACTCTTCACTTCGGAAGTTATCCAGGGATCCGAAGACCACTTCGAGTGTAACTGAGCCCGTACAAATGGCCTCTACACCCGGTATGACGCCTTTAAAGGTTGTCTTTGTATGTTTAATCCTTGAGGGGCCTATGCCTATTTTGCGCACTGTATCCTGATAAAGCATGTTCAGGCTGCTACCGCCGTCCATCAGGACTCTGGTGAGGTAAAATCCGTCAATAATTGGGTCAAGAACCAATGCAGCGAAACCGCCGTGACGGATGCTAGTGGGGTGGTCCCTTCGATCGAAGGTGATCGGGCAGGAAGACCATGGGTTGAACTTGGCGATCGCTCCATCGCATATACGCCCCTAGTGCACGCTTCGCTCCCTTTTGGGTATATGGGTTGCGATATCATGTTCACCGTCCGCACTTGTGTGGGAAAACCCTTCATCCTCTATTATTCGGCGGGCGGGCTCTTCCTCGTCATCGCTATGCAGCCCCTTGTCATTGAGTTCGCACTTAACTTGCTCGCTTGCTTGAACACCCAACAATCCCTGTTGGTGTGATTGGCTGGTTTTCGGGTGCCATGTATCCGCACAAGCGATCGAGTATTCGGTCCAAGTTGGACGGGCTCTGGGTATTTCTTTTGAATCGCTTCTTCCGCTGACCGGGTTTAGAGCCTCCGAATCCGGCATTGACGGCTGTATCTTCAGCATTATCGCCATTAATGCGGCGCTTGTTCTTGTTGTGACGCGACCTGCCACTGCTGTCCTTGGTATCCGAACTATCAGGGTGTTTGGCCAAGTTGTTGCTTCGAGCTAGCCAGCTGTCCTCTCCCGCACAAAAGCGGGTCATGAGTGTTGTGAGGGCTGCCATGGATTTCGAATTTTCCTGTCCTAGGTGCCGGGCAAGCCATTCGTCGCGGATGTTATGTTGGAAGGCTGCAAGGGCCTCTGATCCGGACGATCAACGATTTGATTTTTCTTTGTTAGGAACCGTGTCCGAATTGTCCGCCGATTCTTTTGGCTGCTGAATTATATGGCTAAGGTCATCGGCGTCGATGGTCGCACATATGTGCCCCGGAAGTTATCAAGGAATGCGGCTTCCGTGTCCTCCCAACAACCAATTGATTCTGGCCGGCAAGCTGTTGAGCCAATGTCGGGCTGGTCCTTTAAGCTTGAGTGGGAGGTATTTGATGGCGTGTAGATCATCACCGCGGGCCATGTGGATATGGAGGAGATAGTCCTCGATCCGCACCGCAGGATCTGTGGTACCATCGTATGATTCGATGTTTACGGGTTTGAAGCCCTCGGGATTTGATGATCCATTACTTCATCTATGGAGCATAGTGGGTGTGTGGCGCCTCAGATTGGGCTATATCACGACGTAGCTCATATGAGCTTTGTTCATCGTGTTCGCCCGCCGGGTTTGTTGTATCCGCGCGACGGTAAACATCCCGAGTCGTTACGCCCACGCGATCCGTAGATCGATCTTGTATGTTTTGCCTTATCCTCCAATATATCTCGCAAGTCCGGCGCTTTTCCGTGCCTTGGTACTTTTTGAGCGGCGCCGGGTGTGTCTTGAGCGGAGGGCCGAGAGGCTTCTCTGTCATGACCACGGGTGGCCGATCTGCCATGTCGTCTTGCGCTGGTGACTTGGGTGCTTCCTCCTCCGACGAGGCAACGGCCTGCGCTTTGGGGTAGCTTTTGGAGGGCGTTCGAGTTCATACTCTTCGCTGCAAGGACTTCACCCATCCGCTGCCTAGCAGGTCTTGGTCAGCTCTAAGCTGTTGCTGCTTTTCTTGAGGCTGCTTGCCGTGGCTATAAGCCCGCGTTTGAAACGCTCCTGTTCGCGGGATCCTCGGGCATTACAAATTAGCCGTCGCCGAGGCTTGCCTCATCTTCGGAGGGAGGCGATAATTATCGCCCTCGACCTCTCTTTACTGCAGACCGTCGTGCGGACTTGCTTCTCCCTCCTCCTCCGCTGAGTCCTGCTGGAGGGGGTTGTCTTCGGCACTATCCGGGGTGTTATTATCTCCCGTGCCGGAATCACCATTTTTGCTGTGGCGGGATTTAGAGCGGCGCCGCTGACGTCGGCGCTTCGCTTGCTTCTTGGAGGGATCATCCTCCGTTGTTCCATTGCCGTTCCCATCTTTTGGGATGTCCACCAAGTATATGTCGTATGACGACGTGGCCTTCTAGTGCCCTGTAGGCGCTTGGTCTTGGTCGTCTCTGGCATAGTCGTCCATACCGTCGATGTCTTCGGAGTCGAAGTCGAGCATGTCGGTTAAATCATCGACAGTGGCTACAAAGTGGGTGGTGGGTGGGCGTTGAATTTCTTCGTCGTCCATATCCCAACCTTCCTGTCCGTAGTCTGGCCAGGGCTCTCCGGATAAAGAGAGAGACTTTAGTGAATTCAGGATGTCGCCAAAGGGCGAGTGCTGAAAGATGTCCGCGGCAGTGAACTCCATGACCGGCGCCCAATGGTTCGGAGTCCGGAGAGGAGTCCGGCACCCTGGAGTCAAGGTCTTCGCAAAGGACAGGGATGGAGTTCGGCTCAATCGCCGTAGAGATCGTAGCCCCCGAGGCGGTGTACAACCACTTGTCCTCGATCGGGAATCCGGCCCGGATTAAGGGTCGGAGGGATGCTTTGCGTGCGGCCTCGAGCACTTTGCTCGCGGCAGAGCTAGGTCATACCCATCGAGACAAGGCGGCACGCTCGGTTGTGGCTCGAATCCGTCGAAGATCAAGTCTCCGCGACATCGGCCGTATAGTTCAAACTTCCAAATCTGACCTGATGGCCAGGGGCGTAGCTTCGATCTGCTCCATATGGCCAGCTTAATTGGTCCGCAGATGCAAAGTCGCCGAATCGAAGATCTGTCCGGGAGAAAAGTCTCACCGGACTGCGTCGCTGCCGATGATTGAAGGAGCCATCGGGCCTATCGGTGACGACATACGAGGAACTCTCAATGAAAGCACCAATGTCGGTGTCAAAACCGCGGATCTCGGTAGGGGGTCCCGAACTGTGCGTCTAGTCGGATGGTAACAGGAGACAAGGGACATTATTTTTTTACCTAGGTTCGGGCCCTCTCGATGGAGGTAATACCCTACTCCTGCTTGATTAATATTGATGATATGGGTAGTACAAGAGTAGATCTACCACGAGATCAAGGAGGCTAAACCCTAGAAGCTAGCCTATGGTATGATTGTTGTTCGTCCTACGGACTAAAACCCTCCGGTTTATATAGACACCGGATAGGTTAGGGTTACACAGAGTCGGTTACAATGGTAGGAGATCTACATATCCATATCGCCAAGCTTGCCTTCCACGCCAAGGAAAGTCCCATCCGGACACGGGACGAAGTCTTCAATCTTGTATCTTCATAGTCTTGGAGTCCGGCCGTGATGATAGTTCGGCTATCCGGACACCCCCTAGTCCAGGACTCCCTCACCGATCTAGCATGTAACACATCATATCACTTTGCGGCCTCACGCACGGTATTCCCACGGGTGCCACCTTACCTGGCCCGGGACCGTTTGCGCCTTTTGGCTCACGTATATGATAGTGTCGCTAGCATCCATATGACAAAGAACCCGGGCCAACATGACTAGTCGTGAACCCAAAGTGGCACTACCTTACGGGGACAGGCATACATGAACCAACATTGAACGTGTCGGTCATCAGCTTGTGAATCCGGGCTGTAGCAACTGGGCTAACAGGACTCCGGGAACCCGGGCTATAGCAGGCTAGCAGGACTCCGGAGGTCACCGCGTGACATTTCCCCGAAGGGACAGACACAGGAACGAAGTGGGTCACATGCCGGCCAGTCTAAGTGTTACGGAGCAGTAGCAACTGGCTAGCAGGACTCCAGTAAACCGGGCTGTAGCAGACTACCATGGCTCAATGGAAGCACTAGACTACATTTCCCCATAAGAGAGGCTACCAAGGATAGACAACTAGGTTGTCGGATCCCACACATACCAAGCATTTCAATCATACACACAATATGCTCTATATGTGCAAATACAACATGGCATCACGACATGACTCTACAACTCAAGTATTTATTCAATAGGCTCCCAGGAGCGAGATATTACAAACATGGGTCTCATGACCCAACATTTAGAGCATACAAGTCAAAGCACATGCGGAAGCTTAACATGTGTGAGTACAGACATCTACAAATAAAAAGGCTGAGAAGCCTGCCTATGTACCAGATCCTGCCGAGGGCACAAGATCGTAGCTGAGGTATCAAGCTAAACGTCGAAGTCCACACGGAACTACTAGCGATACTGAAGTCTCTCTGCAAAAACATAAATTAAGAAAACGTGAGTACAAATGTACCCAGCAAGACTTACATCAGAACCGACTACATATGCATCATTATCAGGAAAGGGATGGTGGGGTTTAACTGCAGCAAGCCAGCTTTGACTCAGTGGCTAACCTGAACTACTACTGCAAGTAACTCTTTTGAGGTGGCGCACAGAAGTCCACATATTCACCATTTCAATACACCACTATGGATCCGCTCCCGTCTCCCTACGAGAACGCCATCCACAACACTCACGCTTATCTTGCGCATTTTAGAGTATCCACTTTCACTTACCTATGAACTATACAGGCAACCCAGAAGTCCTTTACCGCGGACACGACTATTCGAATAGATCATTTATAACCCTGCAGGGGTGTACTTCTTCACACACGCTCTCGCCACTTACCACCATGTACTCGTCGTGTATCTCGGCAACCTTCAAGTGGAAGCCTGGCGAGGGAGTCAGCCACGACCTGACTAACCACACAAGTCTCTAGTCCAGGTTTATCGCCTATTCGGGTTCCATCCGCGAGGAGATCCGGTCGGGGTTTCGCTCACAGCCCCAAATGATGTGTGTAGGGTTCCCAAGACACCAAACGGGCGCCCGGTACACCGTGCCACGGTGTATCTACCGCATCATAGCGCACCCCTAGGGTCAGCGCTACGCACGGCCTCCAACACATATCCTACAAACACCAGAAACTAGTTGCAACTCCTGGACAGAGATCAAGGCGGTTAATAAGTCGAGAGGGTCATTTGGTTTCGGCCCCAACGCGTGGTAGTAGCTGTTCGTGGATCACAAACAAAGAACTCAATTCCTAAGGACGGTTTCAATGAGACAACCCACCATGTACTCCTACATGTCCTCTCACCGCTACCTTTACCAAATCGTGTTCACACACTTACCTCACACACAGTAGGACATGTTCATCACCATTCCAATTCATTCCTGATGAATCAGACCTGGCTCAACGCTAAGCAGTAGCAGGCATGACAAACAAGCATGAATGAGTAGGCACACCAGGGCTCAAACAACTCCTACTCATGCTAGTGGGTTTCATTTATTTACTGTAGCAATGACAGGTCATGCAGACGATAGGGGTTCAACTACCGCAACATGTAATCGTTGAATCGTTGTTGTCCTAATGCAGTAAAAGGGAGCAGAAGCGAGAGAGCTAATGCAACTAAGAACAGAAAGGTTTGAGCTAATTTGAACCAAGGGTTCAAATTCAAACTCAAGTTGTGAATTTATAATGTGCATTATCATGTTTTGGTCTAACAGTAAGGTTAGGTTGTTTAGACATGCATGAAACCAGTACAGAGGGATAGATTGGATTTTTCTTATAATTTTTCATATATAATTTATTTCAATCTGAGTAACAGATTATTTTCTATGAATTTTTGAAGTTTTGGACATTTTCTGAAAATAAATAAATCAAATAGATTTATTTAAAATCCAGAAAATCATTACTACGTCATCACAGGGTCAACATGACGTCAGCAAGTCAAAGGCGCTAGCCTAGGTCAAACCTGACGGCCGGGACCCACTTGTCAGTGAAACAACTAATTAACAGGGTTAAGTTAATACTGACTAAACTGTGAGTGGGCCTAGGCCCACATGTCAGTGACTTAGTGGGTTAACTAAAAGTTAATTAGCGCTAAGCTAAAATTAGTAGGGCTCTAGGCCCACCTATTGTTGACCCAGGGGAGTCAAACCCCAGGTCAAACGAGGTCAACTCACCGGCGGCTCGACGCCGACGACGACAGGCGCGACGGAGGGGCTCGGAAATGAGCCACAGGGCATCATTTTGGCCGCGGTCTGTTGTGTTCGAACGCACACAGTGGCGTGCATTAAGTGGTGGCAGCGCTAGGTGCTGGGGTGGCCGGAAAAGTGGCCGGGGACGATGTTCAGCGGCGGCAGCAGCTCGGGCGTCCTCGGGGTGGCGCTACAGATCACGGGAGGAGGCGCTGCGGGTGTCTACGGGCTCATGAGATCGTGTTGAGCACGATAGTGTTCTCGGGCACGAGCTGCGGTGGCTGTGGCCACGGCGGCGAGAAGTTTGGCAGCGGCGCGGGTCAGTCTCCGGCGGAACGACGGCTATGCTGTGAAAACGAAGCGCAGAAGAGGGGAGGGGGGTTTGGGGAAGGAGCTCACGGAGAGTGCAGGGGCGTCGAAGCGGGCTCGGGGAAGGCTAGGAGCAGACGGCACGTCCATGGTGATCTCGGCTTCCCGAGGTTGAAGACGACGACGGGGAGAGCGTTCAGGGGCGTCCGGCATCGCGTGGGTCATCAAGGAGGCGTAGACGACGGAGGCAGAGCTCGTGGACGTGTCGAGGGGGCGAGGGGAAGGCGGTGGCTGCGGCTATGGCGAACGGCGGCAACGGCTGCGCTCGGGAAGAGAGCGGAGAGGGGAGGGGAGAGAGCTGCGAGGAGGGAGGAGGTGCAGAGGGTCGAGGGGGGTGCGTGGCGCCCTCGGGGGAGTCCAGCGGCGAGCAGGCAAGCATGAGGTGGCCGGCGCGTGCGCGCGCACGTCGAGCACACGCCCTCCTGCCTACTGGCAGGAGGTTGAAGACGGTGGAAGTTGCGGTGGCCTGGGCCGCCAAGTGGACTGGCCAAGTGGGCTACACACGAGGTAAGCCCAGGTAGGTTTCCTTTCTCTCTCTCTCTTTTCCTTTTGTTTCAGTTTTTCTATTTCTTTTATTATGTTTTTGATTTAGCAGAAATACTAAACCATTTTCAAAACTCCTGAAAATATTTGTGGGCACTGTTGAAATTATTCCCAACAGCCCTCAACTAGTTTCGGAATTATTAGAGCATTTAAAATATAAATAGCATTTAATTGCCCCAATTCAAATACTTTATGTTTTAATCAAATGATCCAAAATATTCCCCAAAAATGTTCACTATTTTTGGTTTGGAATCAAAGCCTTGCCAAAATTATTAAACATTGTTGAAGGCATTTTGGGATCATTGAATGCATTTTCTCAAAGCTAGACCTATTTGGATTTCAAAGTGCTAGGGTTTGATCATTCCCCATTTCAAGTATAATTGAAACTTAAGTATGATGCAATACAAGACTAGTCCACAAACAAAGATGAAGCTAGGGCTGTGACACAGAAATCCTTCTTGTTACTTCTTGAGCATGCGTTGGTTTTCCCTTGAAGAGGAAAGGGTGATGCAGCAAAGTAGTGTAAGTATTTCCCTCAGTTTTTGAGAACCAAGGTATCAATCCAGTAGGAGGCCACACGCAATTCCGTCGTACCTACACAAGAAAATAAGAACCTTGCAATCAACGCGATAAAGGGGTTGTCAATCCCTTCACGACCACTTGCAAAAGTGAGATCTGATAGAGATGATAAGATAATATTTTTGGTATTTTTATGATAAAGACTAAAAGTAAAGAAAACAGAATAAACGCCGCCAGAAGTAGCTAGTTGACGGAAGATTAATATGATGGAAAATAGACCCGGGGGCCATAGGTTTCACTAGTGGCTTCTCTCAAGATAGCATAAGTATTACGGTGGGTGAACAAATTACTGTCGAGCAATTGATGGAAAAGTGCATAATTATGAGAATATCTAGGCATGATCATGTATATAGGCATCACGTCCACGCCAAGTAGACTGACTCCTGCCTGCATCTACTACTATTACTCCACACATCGACCGCTATCCAGCATGCATCTAGAGTATTAAGTTCATAAGAACAAAGTAATGCATTAGGTAAGATGATATGATGTAGAGGGATAAACTCAAGCAATATGATATAAACCCCCATCTTTTTATCCTCGATGGCAATAATACAATACGTGTTGTTTCCCCTACTGTCACTGGGATCGAGCACCGCAAGATCGAACCCAAAGCTAAGCACTTCTCCCATTGCAAGAAAGATCAATCTAGTAGGCCAAACCAAACTGATAATTTGAAGAGACTTGCAAAGATAACCAATCATACATAAAAGAATTCAGAGAATATTCAAATATTGTTCATAGATAATCTTGATCATAAACCCACAATTCATCGGTTCTCGACAAACACACCGCAAAAAAGAGTTACATCGAATAGATCTCCAAGAAGATCGAGGAGAACTTTGTATTGAGATCCAAAGAGAGAGAAGAAGCCATCTAGCTAATAACTATGGACCCGAAGGTCAGTGGTAAACTACTCACACATCATCGGAGAGGCTATGGTGTTGATGTAGAAGCCCTCCGTGATTGATGCCCCCTCCGGCGGAGCGCCGGAAAAGGCCCCAATATGGGATCTCACAGGTACAGAAGGTTGCGGCGTTGGAAATAGGTTTTCGTGGTGCTCCTCGATGGTTTTGGGGTATGTAGGTATATATAGGAGGAATAAGTAGGTCGGTGGAGCCACAAGGGGCCCACGAGGGTGGAGGGCGCACCCAGGGGGGCTAGGCGCGCCCCCTGCCTCGTGTCCTCCTCGTTCGTTTCTTGACGTCCACTCCAAGTCCTCTGGATCACGTTTGTTCCAAAAATCACGCTCCCGAAGGTTTCATTCCATTTGGACTCCGTTTGATATTCCTTTTCTGTGAAACACTAAAATAGGCAAAAAAAACTGCAATTTGCATTGGGCCTTGGGTTAAAAGGTTAGTCCCAAATATAATATAGAAGTGTATAATAAAGCCCATTAAACATCCAAAACAGAATATATAATAGCATGGAGCAATCAAAAATTATAGATACGTTGGGGACGTATCAACAATACAAGGGAAGAACAGCCTCCTGAGGAGAGGTGTTCTTGTGCTCGGTGAACTTGTGTGAGGATGGCATGGATCTAGTCCAGGATGTGTTCCTCTCTCCTACTTTGGTGGCTAGTCCTATTTATAGAGGCCCTAGTCCTCTCCCCAAATATTGAGCGGGAAGGGATCCAACAACAGCCAAATTCGAAGGGAGACAACTAGCACAAGTTATCCTGACTAAAGGTGGTCTTTGCCTGCCAAAGGCTCTGGCGGTGACGCTGTCTTGAGCTCGATGTTGACCTCCGTCCTGCTGGTCTTGGTCTCGTTGCGCTGATATGGAAACCTTTGCCTGATGCCTCAGAACTCCTCACCTGCGCTTGCCTCTTTAGCACCAAAGAGGAAATGAGGACACTGTGCGCGTTGGCGCCCGCCTAGCTCTAGTCGTCATGGCTTGCGTCACAGGAACCTCACGAGGTGTATCTTGCCTTGATCTCTCTGCCCCTCGCGAGCCAGTCTGGTGAGGCCGCTCCCGAGGAGGTCTTGTGTCGTCTGCCTCGCGAGGCTTGGCCCCTCGCGAGGGTCTTTACTGTTTGCTGGTGAAGATGGGCCGTACAGGGCCGCTGGTGGAGCCACGCCAGGCCACAGTGAGCAAGTCTGGGACCCCGTTCCCTGTGACGCCCGGCAGAGCAATGATGCGGACTAGGTCTGTGATTTGAGGATTATCCTCATTGCTGTATAGAACAATTATGTCCTTGATGCACCGCCAGGTGACAGAATTATTGCAAGAGCAAATGCAGACGTTATGAACGTTTGACAAGCTCGGTATGATGACTACTTGATAGTTTAGTGCACCATGCTTTACGGCTTAGAACCGGGACTTGAAAAATGTTTTGAAATGCGATGGCACATATGAGATGTTCCAAGAGTTGAAATTGGTATTTCAGACTCATGCCCGAGTCGAGAGGTATAAGTCCTCTGACAAGTATTTTTGCCTACAAGATGGAGGAGAATAGCTCAACCAGTGAGCATGTGCTCAAAATGTCTGAGTACTACAATTGCTTGAATCAAGTGGGAGTTAATCTTCCAGATAAGATAGTGATTGACAGAGTTCTCTAGTCACTATCACCAAGTTACTGGAACCGTGATGAACTATAATATGCAAGGGATGACGTAAATAATTCCCCGAGCTCTTCGTGATGCTGAAATCGCTGAAGGTAGAAATCAAGAAAAGCATCAAGTGTTGACGGTTGACAAGACCATTAGTTTCAATTAAAAGGGGAAGGGAAAGAAAGGGAACTTCAAGAAGAATGACAAGCAAGTTGCCACTCCCATGAAGAAGCCCAAAGCTAGACCCAAGGTTGAAACTGAGTGATTCTACTACAAAGGAAATGGTCACTGGAAGCGGAACTGCCCCAAATACTTGGTGGATAAGAAGCATGGCAAAGTGAACAAAATTATATATGATATACATGTTATTGATGTGTACTTTACTAGTATTCATAGTATCCCCTGGGTATTTGATACTGGTTCAGTTGCTATGATTAGTAACTTGAAACAGGAGTTATAAAATGAACAGAGACTAGTTGAGGGCAAGGTGACGATGTGTGTTGGAAGTGATTCCAAGATTTATAAGATCACCATCGCACACTCCCTTTACCTTCGGGGTTAGTGTTGAACCCAAAATAAATGTTATTTGGTGTTTGCATTGAGCATAATATGGTTGGATCATGTTTATTGCAATAGGTTATTCATTTAAGTCGAAGAATAATTGTTATTCTTTTTACATGAATAAAACCTTCTGTGGTCATACACCCAAGGTGAATGGTTTATTGAATCTCGATTGTAGTGATACACATATTCATAATATTGAAGACAAAAGATTCAAGGTTAATAATGATAGTGCAACTTATTTGTGGCACTGCCGTTTAGGTCATATTGGGGTAAAGCGCATGAAGAAACTCCATGCTGGTGGGCTTTTGGAATCACTTGATGCTTGCGAACCATGCCTCATGGGCAAGATGACTAAGACTCCGTTCTTCGGAACAATGGAGCGAGCCACTTACTTATTGGAAACAATACATACCGATGTATGCGGTCCGATGAGCGTTGAGGCTCGTGGCGGGTATCATTATTTTCTGACCTTCATAGATGATTTGAGCAGATATGGGTATATCTACTTAATGAAACACAAGACTGAAACATTTGAAAAGTTCAAAGAATTTCAGAGTGAATTTGATAATCATCGTAACAAGAAAATAAAGTTTCTATGATCTGATCGCGGAGGCGAATATTTGAGTTACGAGTTTGGCCTTCATTTGAAACAATGTGGAATAGTTTCGCAACTCACGCCACCTGGAACACCACAGCGTAATGGTGTGTCCGAATGTCGTAACCGTACGTTATTAGATATGGTGCGATCTATGATCTCTCTAACCGATTTACCACTATCATTTTGAGGTTATGCATTAGAGTTAGCTGCATTCACGTTAAATAGGGCACCGTCTAAAAATCCATTGAGACGACACCATATGAACTATGGTTTAGCAAGAAACCTAAGCTATTGTTTCTTAAAGTTTGGGGTTGCGATGCTTATGTAAAAAAGTTTCAGCCTGATAAGCTCAAACCCAAATCGGAGAAGTGTGTCTTCATAGGATACCCAAAAGAAACTATTGGGTGCTCCTTCTATCACAGATCCAAAGGCAAGATCTTTGTTGCTATGAGTGGATCATTTCTAGAGAAGGAGTTTCTCTCGAAAGAAGTGAGTGCGAGGAAAGTAGAACTTGATGAGGTAATTGCACCTTCTCTCGAATTGGAAAGTAGCTCATCATTGAAATCAGTTCCAGTGATGCCTACACCAATTAGTGAGGAAGTTAATGATGATGATCATGAAACTTCAGATCAAGTTACTACTGAACCTCGTAGGTCAACCAGAGTACGATCCGCACCATAGTTGTACGGTAATCCTGTTCTGGAAGTCAAGTTGCTAGACTATGATGAACCTACGAACTATGAGGAAGCGATGATGAGCCCAGATTCGGACAGATGGCTTGAGGCCATGAAATCTGAGATAGAATCCATGTATGAGAACAAAGTGTGGACTTTGGTGGACTTTCCCGATGATCGGCAAGCCATTGAGAATAAATGGATCTTCAAGAGGAAGACGGACGCTGATAGTAGTGTTACTATCTACAAAGCTTGACTTGTCGAAAAGGGTTTTTAACAAATTCAAGATGTTGACTACGATGAGATTTTCTCACTCGTATCGATGCTTAAAGTCTGTCCGAATCATGTTAGCAATTTCCACATTTTATGAAACCTGACAAATGAATATCAAAACTGCATTCCTTAATGGATTTATTAAAGAAGAGTTGTATATGATACAACCATAAGGTTTTGTCAATCCTAAAGGTGCTAACAAAATGTGCAAGCTCCAGTGATCCATCTATGGACTGGTGCAAGCATCTCGGAGTTGGAATATACACTTTGATAAGTTGATCAAAGCATATAGTTTTATACAGACTTGCGGTGAAGCCTGCATTTACAAGAAAGTGAGTGGGAGCACTACATCCTTTCTGATAAGTATATGTGAATGACATATTGTTGATTGGAAATGATGTAGAATTTTCTGGAAAGCATAAAGGAGTGTTTGAAAGGAGTTTTTCGAAGAAAGACCTCGGTGAAGCTGCTTACATATTGGGCATCAAGATCTATAGAGATAGATCAATACGCTTGATAAGATTTTTCAATGAGTACATACCTTGACAAGATTTTTGAAGTAGTTCCAAATGGAACTATCAAAGAAGGAGTTCTTGCCTGTATTGCAAGGTGTAAAATTGAGTAAGACTCAAAACACGACCACGACAGAAAATAGAAAGAGAATGAAAGTCATTTCCTATGCCTCAGCCATAGGTTCTATAAAGTATGCTATGTTGTGCACCAAACCTATTGTGTACCTTGCCATGAGTTTGGCAAGGGGGTACGATATTGATCTAGGAGTGGATCACTTGACAACTGTCAAAATTATCCTTAGAAGACTAAGGAGATATTTCTCGGTTATGGAGGTGATAAAGAGTTCGTCGTAAAGAGTTACGCCGATGCAAGCTTTTACACCGATCCGGATGACTCTTTGTCTCAATCTGCATACATATTGAAAGTGGGAGCAATTAGCTAGAGTATCTCCATGTAGAGCATTGTAGACATGGAACATTTGCAAAATACATACGGCTCTGAATGTGACAGACCCATTAACTAAGCTTCTCTCACAAGCACAACATGATCACACCTTAGTACTCTTTGGGTGTTAATCACATAGCGATGTGAACTAGATTATTGACTCTTGTAGAACCCTTTGGGTATTAGTCACATGGCGATGTGAACTAATCACATGGTGATGTGAACTATTGTTGTTAAATCACATGGCGATGTGAACTAGATTACTGACTCTAGTGCAAGTGGGAGATTGAAGGAAATATGCCCTAGAGGCAATAATAAAGTTGTTATTTATATTTCCTTATATCATGATAAATTTTTATTATTCATGCTAGAATTGTATTAACCGGAAACATAGTACATGTGTGAATACATAGACAAATAGAGTGTCCCTAGTATGCCTCTACTAGACTAGCTTGTTAATCAAAGATGGTTAAGTTTCCTAGCCATAGACATGTGTTTTCATTTGATGAACGGGATCACATCATTAGAGAATGATGTGATGGACAAGACCCATCCATTAGCTTACTATGATCGTTTAGTTTATTGTTATTGCTTTCTTCATGAGTTATACATGTTCCTATGACTATGAGATTATGCAACTCCCGAATACCGGAGGAACACTTAGTGTGCTATCAAACGTCACAACGTAACTGGGTGATTATAAAGATGATCTACAGGTGTCTTTGATGGTGTTTGTTGGGTTGGCATAGATCGAGATTAGGATTTGTCTCTCCGATTGTCGGAGAGGATCTCTAGGCCCTCTCGGTAATGCACATCACTACAAGCCTTGCAAGCGGTGTGACTAATGAGTTAGTTGCGGGATGATGCATTACGGAATGAGTAAAGAGACTTGCCGGTAATGAGATTGCACTAGGTATGAAGATACCGACGATCGTATCTCGGGCAAGTAACATATCGATGACAAAGGGAATAGCATATGTTGTTATGTGGTTTGACCGATAAAGATCTTCGTAGAATATGTAGGAGCCAATATGAGCATCCAGGTTCCGCTATTGGGTATTGAGCAAAGATGTGTCTCGGTCATGTCTACATAGTTCTCGAACCCATAGGGTCCGCACGCTTAATGTTTGATGACGATTTGTATTATGAGTTGTGTGATTTGATGTACCGAAGTTTGTTCAGAGTCCCAGATGAGATCACGGACATGACGAGGAGTCTCGAAATGGTCGAGACATAAAGATTGATATATTGGACCATGTTATTCAGACACCGGAAGTGTTCCGGACAGTTTCGGATAGAGCCGGAGTGCCGGAGGGGTTACCGGAACCCCCCCGAGGAAGTAATGGGCCTTAGTGGGCCTTAGGGGAGAGAGAGGGCAGCAGCCGAATAGGACTAGGGGAAGGGGGCGCGGCCCCTCTTTCCCTCTCCCTCTCCCTCTCCTTCCTTCTTCTCCTACTTGGACTAGGAAAGGGGGGGAGCTGATTCCTACTTGCAGTAGGACTCCCCCCCCTTGGGCGCGCCCCCTAGGGCCGGCCGGCCTCCTCCTCCCCTCCTTTATATGCGGGGGAGGGGGCACCCCATAGACACACAAGTTGATCTTTAGCCATTTGTGGTGCCCCCCCCCCCCACACAGTTTTCCACCTCGGTCATATTGTCGTAGTGCTTAGGCGAAACCCTGCGTCGGTAACTTCATCATCACCGTCACCATGCCGTCGTGCTGAAGAAACTCTCCCTCGGCCTCAATTGGATCAAGAGTTCGATGGACGTCACCGAACTGAACGTGTGCAGATCGCGGAGGTGCCGTGTGTTGAGTACTTGGATTGGTTGGATTGCGAAGACGTTCGACTACATCAACCACGTTACTAAACGCTTCCGCTTTCGGTCTACGAGGGTACGTGGTCACACTCTCCTCACTCGTTGCTATGCTTCTCCTAGATAGATCTTGCGTGATCATAGGTAATTTTTCTGAAATACTACGTTCCCTAACAGTGATCATGGAAGCTGACAATTCCAAAGTCTTCGAATGCTTCAGGAGAGGAGATTTGTATATTGTTGATTTCTCTACAGGACCACAACCTGCCACATGTCTACTTGCAAAAGCTTCAGAAGGCTGGTTATGGCATCGATGACTAGGTCATGCTGGCATGAGGAACTTGCACACACTTGCGAAGAAGAAGCACGTCATTGGCATCGTGGGTGTCAAATTCCTCAAGGACCATATGTGTGGAGCTTGTGAAGCTGGAAAGATGACCAAGGCCCAGCATTCCTCAAAGACCATTGTCGGTGTCAAAACCGGCGGATCTCAGGTAGGGGGTCCCGAACTGTGCGTCTAGGCGGATGATAACAGGAGACAAGGGACACGATGTTTTTACCCAGGTCCGGGCCCTCTCGATGGAGGTAAAACCCTGCTCCTGCTTGATAAATATTGATGATATGGGTAGTACAAGAGTGGATCTACCACGAGATCAGAGAGGCTAAACCCTAGAAGCTAGCCTATGGTATGATTGTTGTTCGTCCTATGGACTAAAACCCTCCTGTTTATATAGACATCGGATAGGGTTAGGGTTACACAGAGTCGGTTACAATGGTAGGAGATCTACATATCCGTATCGCCAAGCTTGCCTTCCACGCCAAGGAAAGTCCCATCCGGACATGGGACGAAGTCTTCAATCTTGTATCTTCATAGTCTAGGAGTCCGTCCAACAGTGATAGTTCGGCTATCCGGACACCCCCTAATCTAGGACTCCCTCAGTAGCCCCCGAAACATGCTTCAATGGCGATGAGTCCGGCGCGTAGATTGTCTTCGGCATTACGAGGCGGGTTCTTCTCCAAATTCCATATACTTGTCGAATAGTGTCCGGCTTCTGATAAATGCTGCGCTCCTTGGCTTCCACGCCCAATAATGGCCATCTTCCACGTGTTTGAATGAATGAGAAAAGCCAGGGTATTTTTACACTTATCCCCCTAGCTGCGCAAATGAGCTGTCTATAAAAGAGACGAGGATCTAGATCTGAGTCACACCATCCCCCCTCCGCGAGCTTTCATCGGAGCGCCTCTGACAAAAATCCATTCCATCATGGACGGTCGTGACGCGCTCCTCCTCTCGCTCCCAGCCCTCAGCCTGGAAATTGGGAGAGATGCTCAGTCCCGCATAGCGAGCTAGTGACACTCCAAACCAAGAGATTTCTTCCCCCGACCTTCATGGTTCCGGTTCGAGCCGGACTCGCCACCTATAAGGGTGGAAAGCAAGCGGAGAGTGTCCCCGATCCCTCCAAAGGAGAGCGGGTATGCTTTATCTCTTATCTAGTAAGAGGACTCGGATTTACAATTCATCCGTTTCTCCGGGGGCTCATGGAGTTCTACGGCCTCTAGTTGCACCACCATACGCATGCCTCCATTTTGCACATAGCGCGCTTCGTGGCCCTTTGCGAACTGTTCTTGGGCGTCGAGGCTCATTTTGCGCTGTGGAAGAGATTATTCTGCCTTGTACCCCGTTCTCATGAGGGGTCAATATATCAAGTGGGCGGAGCGAGCTATGGCGCATCGCCGGGACGGATATCTATTCGAACCCCAAGAAGGCGTCCAAGACCGCCTTGAGAATGGTTTTATAGAGAGGACGTCCGCTGCGGATCTGTTCGGATCGGTCTCCGGAGTTCAGCAATGCTCCTTTGAAGAAACGCTGAGTTGGCGCCCATGAGCTCCTGGAGGGAAGATGACAGGGGCGTCCTTTACGATGAGCCGAATAAGATTGTTAGCTCATTCCGGACTAACCATGATCGGTGTCATGGCCACATGTATTATGCGGGGGGTGCAGCCGCTCCAGTATAGGGGCCACCCCATGTGGTATTTCAACGGGGAGGACGATGCCACCCGTCATGGCCGTAAGGGGACGGGATTGGTCACCGATCTGGTGAAGATCTTGTCCGCGCTGTACAAGGGAGAAGAGGAGGATTTTCTCCGCTTCAGTCCATTGAACGGATTTTCTATGAACAATCCTCGAAGCTGGGTAAGCGGACATTTCTTTTTTGCACATCCGATTCGTATTCCCATGGTTAGGTATCTCATTTTGTGATTTTGACGTAGGAACTGCGCCAGGCCGTAAAAGACATAAACAGCCCGCCTCCGCAACCCGAGGATCCGGAACGGCTCCTCGATCCGGCCTCCTAAGAGGATCCGGACATATTGGTGGAGCTGATTGATGGGGTATTTCACCAACTGAGCATCGATAATGCCTTGGTTGCCATTACGGCCGATTACCCCGGAATACTTCCAGCCTCACAGGTAACTGAGACCGAGGTCCCAACACTCTAACAATGACCCATCCGTGCTTATTTTTTATCACCGTATACCAATGGTGTTTCGCAGAGAGTGCCTTCGAGGCAGGAGGCCGAGCCCGCGGCGACTAGCCAACAAGGGGCAGCACGGCCCCGCAGGCTAAAAAGAAGTGCGGTCCGGATCGAAACGCCGCCGCAACGGTATGGCGTGTCACCATATTCCCAGGATTGATTCCTAGAAGGCGTACTAATGCTGGTGCTCTTTTCAGGAAAAAGAGCGCTCACCGGACTGTGTCCGGAGAGGTTGCCAATCGAGCGTCCGCCAACCAGGCTCCAAAGCCGGGTCCAGAAGCGGAGGCGAGCACGAGGCGTGCGTCGGATGCTCCTCCGACAGAGGATGCCGACAGATTGTCCGCCACCAACTCCGATGTGGAGAGCGCCATGAATCACAGGCGCCGCTGGACAGTTCTTCGTGATGCATGTTTCTCCCAAGAGGCATTGAATGCCTTCAATTCAGGAGATGCGCACCTTCGTGCCGCTCAAGATGGTCTAGCCAGAGCCACGGAGCAGTATGTAAAGGACATACGGGTGAGGAAATTTGACTGTTATATATACCAGTAGCCCCCGAGACTTAAAATAGTTAGAATAACTGATTTAAGGATCATTTGTTATGCAGGATCTTACAAAAAAGAATACCCGACTATCCTGGGGCTTGAAGAATGCAAGGCCCAACTTGAGGCCGCACTAGCCGCTACAGGGGGAGCCACAGAGACCCCCTCTGGTAATATATGCTTCAAAAGATAAGTAGTTTGTGAAGTGCGGCGTGTGTGTAAATCTGACAATACTATTGCAGATGGCGCCGAACTAGATCCGGACAAGCAACAACACTTGCGCCGGTTGAAGGCCGGCGAGAATGTGCTTACAAGGGTGAGGCAAGAGAAAAATAATCTCCAGGATGCCAACACCCAGCTGGGTGAGGAACTAAAGGATGTTCGTGCCCAGCTGTCTGACTCCGTGAAGGAGAATCGGCGACTTCGTCGCGGCATTTATAGTAAGTGCTTGGCGAACTTTGAAAAAGAGTTGGCGAGGAAGTCAAATAACGAGTTATGTCTCAGTAGGTATGCTCACGGGTCGTCCCGCGGAGGAAATGCCCTGGTTCTGGGTGACCTTCTTCGAGCTATTGCAACTGCATTGAACGAGTTTGGCGGTGATGAAAGGCGTCGCACAGGCCTTGTGGCCATCTATCTCCCTGCCGAAGGCCTTGGAGAGCTTGTAGAAAGCTTGAGGGAGCACGGCGGCGCTTCCGACTATGGAAGATATCGGCCTGTCGTCAAAGCGCGAGGAGGCCTGGGCCATGGTGAAGACGCGGTACAGCGGACCCAAACCACATGGCGAGGTCGGACTGTGGGGCCCGACAGGAAGGAGATCCTGTGAGTTTAGTGTACGGCCAAGTAGAGTTGGCATAAAGTATTCAGCAGGACTGTAAACTAGACAACCTATTAGATGGCATTGAAGAGGAATACAATCAGTCAATTTGACTATGTAATTTAAAATGACATGTAAAATGCCTTCTAGCGGATTGTAGATTGTTTGTCGTGGCGGACGTTTTAGCTTCAACCTCGGGACCCAATAGTCCGGTGTGTCCGAATACCCTCGCGGTTATGTAAAAACAGGGCATGCGTGGAGACCAGGCGTAGGGGTCATGAGTGCTTTATCGGACAAGTGCCCAACTAGTTATGTTATATTACATGGTTAGTAAGAAACATCTTCCAGGAGAATAGTTCCGTTAGGGGTTCCTTTCCACAGGAGGCATGCCCTAAAGTGCATGTCGGACTGCATCAGAAAAAAGCATCAAAGCATCCGGGGCAGATAAAAAGAAAAATAAAAAATCATCTTTTAGTTCACCGACCGAATATTCCCTTAAGAATGCTAGCTTTCGGCTTCACCCAGTCTGAGGTACACGTCCGGCTGACCCGGCGGTAATAATCGCAGAGGTGCTCCCTTTACCACCTAGCCGAACAATTGGGAACGTAGGGGTAAGCACAGGAGCCAGGCAACCCAGCTTGGCCAAAACTTAAGTCATATCGATGCATATAATGGTGAATAAAAGGTACATGCGGAAGTGTGACACGTGTGTTGGGCACAAAGCCCGTATAAATAAGCTTCTGTTAAAGAAGCCCCCAGGTATAATGAGCGTGGATATCGCGTCAAGTGTGTGCGAACAATGCGCAAACGAGCCTTTAACGGCTTCGGAAAAAAGGAGGGAGAAGGAGAGAACTAAAGGACAGCTTAAAGTATAAAATATAGACGGGGGAAGGGGACGAACTCAGAATCCAGCGCTAGGCGTAGAATCTTCAGAGATGGGCTGCGTTCCATGGGTTCGGCTCGAGTCAGTTATCCGATGCGTTTCGCAGACGGTACGCTCCGCCGGACAGGACTTGGTCGATGATGAAGGGACCCTCCCATTTTGGCTTGAGTTTCTCCTTTTTCTTGCCCGGCAGGCGTAGAACTAGTTCGCCAACATTGTAAGCTTTGGCCTGTACTTCCCTGCTTTGATATCTTCGAGCCTGCTGTTGATAGAATGTGGAACGAGTTTTTGCCACGTCATGCTCCTCCTCCGAGGCGTCCAAGCTGTCCTGCCGATCGAGCTCGGCTTCTCTTTCTTCGTACATGCGCACGTGAGGTGAGTCATGAATTATGTCGCAGGGCAAAACTGGCTCTGCGCCGTATACCATAAAAAATGGTGTCAATCCGGTAGTGCGATTCGGCGTGGTCCGCAGCCCCCAGAGTACGAAGTCGAGCTCCTCTACCCAGTGCGTGTTAGATTCCTTGAGGGACCGCACTAGTCTGGGTTTAAAGCCGCTCATGATTAGACCGTCTGCTCGCTCGACTTGACCGTTAGTTTGGGGGTGATAGACTGAAGCGTAATCGAGCTTGATGCCCATGTTTTTGCACCAGAGTTTGACCTCGTCGGCCGTGAAGTTCGTGCCGTTATCAGTGATGATGCTATGGGGGACGCCGTAACGGTGTACTACCCCGATATGAAGTCTATCACGGTCCGGATTCGCCGTCTTTACTGAGCTTGGCCTCTATCCATTTGGTGAATTTATCCACCATGACCAATAGGTATTTTTGCTTGTGGGTTCCTCCTTTAAGGGGTCCAACCATGTCAAGCCACCAGACCGCGAAGGGCTAGGTGATGGGTATAGTTTTAAGGGCGGTGGGTGGCATGTGGCTTTGATTAGCAAAGAGCGGGCAACCGACGCATCGTTGGACTAAGTCCTGAGCATCTGCCCGGGCTGTCGGCAAATAAAATCATGTACGGAAGGCCTTGCCTACAAGGGCCCGGGCTGCGGCATGGTGCCCACCAAGTTCGGCATGAATTTCAACCAGGAGATTCCGCCCTTCCTCTTCGGGGATACACCTTTGAAGGACTCCGGTTGTGCTTTTCTTATAAAGCTCTCCCTCATGGACCTTATAGGCTTTAGACCGCCACACTATGCAGCGGGCCTCGTTTTGGTCCTCGGGAAGTTCCTGCCTAGTTAGGTAGGCTAGGAATGGTTACATCCACGGGCGATGACTGCCATTATTGCGTGGGCTGACGGTGTTATTTCGTTGGCGGGACCACCAACTATGTCGGAATGTTGGTGTGGGGCGGTGTGGTTGGGTCCGGGTTGTTATTTCGGACTCTCCTCCCATAGTACGGATGGCTTGAAGAGCCTCTCTAGGAAGATGTTGGGGGGCGGATCGCTTATGCCAATGCGTGCTAACACGTCCGCTGCTGGTTGTTATCCGTGCTATATGGTGAAATTGAGCCCCTCAAACTGAGCTGACATTTTTAGGACGGCATTGTGATAAGCTGCCATTTTCAGATCCTTGGCATCAAATTCCCCATTTATTTGGGATATCGCGAGGTTCAATCGCGCACCTCTAGGCGTTGAATGCCCATGGAGACGCCATCCGGAGACCATGTAGAAGGGCCTCGTGTTCGCTGCGTTGTTGGAGTCCGTGTACATTATTTGAAGTACGTATTGGACTGTATCTCCGGTTGGGGACGTCAGAACGACGCTAGCCCCCAGGCCGGCCAACATTTTGGAGCCGTCGAAGTGCATGATCCAGTTGGAATATGTGCCGTACTCTTTAGGGAGTTCGGCTTCTGTCCATTCGACGACGAAGTCAGCCAAAACTTGCGACTTAATAGCTCGTAGTGGCTTGTAGGTTATGTCAAATGGGAGGAGCTCAATGGACCATTTAGCGATCCGGCCCGTTGCGTCGCGGTTGTTTATAATGTCATTAAGAGGTACTTCGGAGGCTACTGTTATCGAACACTCTTGAAAGTAGTGTCGCAGCTTCCGGGATGCCATGAACACCGCGTATGCTATCTTTTGATAATGCGGGTACCATGACTTGCATGGAGTTAGGATAGTGGACACGTAGTAAACTGGTTTTTGGAGAGGGAACTTGTGTCCTTCCATTCCTCGTTCGACAACGAGCACCGCGCTTACAACTTGATGGGTTGCTGCGATGTATAATAGCATTGGTTCGTCCATGTTGGGTGCGGCCAGGACCGGATTTGCAATATGGATTTGATTTCTTCGAGTCCGGCATCAAAGTCCCCATTTTTCGAATGGTTTCCTTGTAGATGAGGTTTAATCCGCTGCCGCCGTCCATGAGTACCTTGGTAAAGGCGAAGTCAAATCCACTATTGGACCGAGGACCAATGCGGCCGGTGCTCGGGCTGTTGAATTTAGGTTAAATCCTTGGCGTTAATGGTAATAGCCGTGTCCTCCATGGATTTATTGTTGCTATCTGGTAGACTTGACAAGGCTGCGAGTGTTCGTTTCGCATATTATTTGATGTGAAAGTCTCGAAGACTGTTAATACCGTACTGGTATTGCTGGGCTGGTGCTCTGGAGCTAAGAGCTCTTCGCCACTTTTGGCCACCTGCCATAGTATCCAACATGCTCTAAGGCTATGAGTTCGAGTGGCGCCCTCTGTGCTATGAATTTTGTAGGGTCCATTGAGCCATCCCTCCAGTACGGTTCCATGCCCTTTGGGGTTTTTTTGCTTTTTGGTATGTAACCCAGGTGCCTGGTGATGATGCACCCTTTTATTTCGGACTAGGGTCATATTCGAGGCTGGATTATCCCAAAATTTGATTTCGGTTTTCCAGGCGCTCTCCATCGTGCAGTACTTTCGTACTATGGACGCCAAGTCAGCGAAGCGTCTAATTTCACGATGACTTATGGCCTTTAGGATTCCCTTGTCCGTGCAATTATTGCAGAAGAATGAGATTGCGTCCTCCTCGCGGCAATCCTTTATCCTGTCCATAACCAGGAGGAATCTGGCCCAGTAATGATGTACTGTTTTACCGGGATCTTGCCGGATTTGGGATAGATCGCTTATGTTTGGGTGGGCGGGTGGAATAAATTCCGAACCCCGTCCAATCTAAGATTCAGGGGCCAGGAAGTTTCCGAACTTGGAAGCTTGGGTTCTTGGAGGTTGTCCAATGAATCTAGCCCGCTGCCTGACTTTAAGTTCAGGGCTTGAGTGGTGTCCTCCCCTCCGCGGGAATCCGGCATGGAGGGGTCAGGAATCCGGACATAGCTAGTCCTTAAGGTAGGAGAAGAGTCGCCGTATTGTTCCTCTACCACAACAACGTGGTGGGTAGCCTGGGGAGAGTTGATCTCTCTCTGATAGGTTTTAGGCCCAATCTGATCGTAGTCATGGCGACTCCCGAGCGGCGATGCGATCCAAGAGCTCGTTCAAGGAAGAGAGCTCCATCGGATCTAACTGCTCGGCGAGTTCCGAGTTAACGTGAAGATTGCTTTCGATGACTCGAGAAGTCATCGTCGGCGCGGCGGTCGAACAAGCGGTCATAAGAAAACCGCCTAGCCGGAGAGTTTGGCCGGTGGCCAAAGCTCCTTTAGCAACGGTGCCGTCTTTAAAGACGGGATGAGGCATCCTTCCTGACAGCGACGACACAGAGGAACTCTCAATGAAAGCACCAATGTCGGTGTCAAACCGGCGGATCTCGGTAGGGGTCCCGAATCGTGCGTCTAGGCGGATGGTAACAGGAGACAAGGGACACGATGTTTTTACCCAGGTTGGGCCCTCTCGATGGAGGTAAAACCCTACTCCTGCTTGATTAATATTGATGATATGGGTAGTACAAGAGTGGATCTACCAGAGATCGAGAGGCTAAACCCTAGAAGCTAGCCTATGGTATGATTGTTGTTCGTCCTCTGAGACTAAAACCCTCCGGTTTATATAGACACGGATAGGGTTAGGGTTACACAGATTCGGTTACAATGGTAGGAGATCTACATATCCGTATCGCCAAGCTTGCCTTCCACGCCAAGGAAAGTCCCATCCGGACACGGGACGAAGTCTTCAATCTTGTATATTCATAGTCTAGGAGTCCGGCCAGCGGTGATAGTTCGGCTATCCGGACACCACCTAATCCAGGACTCCCTCAACCATCATGACTACCACTCGTCCATTTGAATTGCTCACATGGATCTCTTTGGCCCTACTCACTATGCCACATTCACTAATGATGCATCTTTATATGGCTTTGTTATTGTTGATGACTATTTTCGTTTCACATGGGTGCATATCATCACTTACAAAACTGAAGTGCAGGAAGTCTTCAAACAATTTTCCTCAAGGACTTCAACAAACTTTGGTGTAAAGATCAAGCACATCATAAGTGACAATGGGACCGAGTTCAAGAATACTAGTCTTGATGACTATCTTGATGAACTTGGTATTACTCACGAGTTATCTTCTCCTTATACTCCTCAGTAGAATGGCGTCGTGGGGTGCAAGAACAGGACTCTTGTTGAGATGGCTCACACTATGCTTGATGAATATAAGGCGCCTCCTTGCTTCTGGCATGAGGCAATTGATACTGCGTGCCACATCATCAACAGGGTATATCTTCACAAATTCTTCAAAAAGACCTCATATGAACTCCTCACTGACAAGAAACCCAATGTGAGTTATTTCAAAGTCTTCGGTGCTAAATGCTGGATTAGAGATCCTCATCACAATTCTAAATTTGCACCGAAAGCACATGAAGGTTTTATGCTTGGTTAAGGAAAGAACTCGCACACCCACAGAGTCTTCAACACCTTTCACCACAAGGTTGTTGAAACTGTAGATGTGCGGTTCGATGAAACTAATGGCTCGCAAAGGGAGCACCTACCTCCTGTGCTAGATGAAATGTCACCAGAGGAATCCATTAAGTTCAAGGCTACTGAGGATGTCATACCTACCAAAGAATCTGCTGAAGAAGTCATTCCAGAACATGAAGAACATCATGCTGGTGCACCTGAGGAAAATGGCTCTGAAGAAAATGCTGAGCCCACTCAACGTCGCCAACCCGCTCATCCTCGTGTCGCAAATGAAGTGCAGATTGAGAAAATCATTGACGACATCAAAGCACCAGGTCCTCTCACATGCTCAAGGGTTTCTCATTTGTCTAACTTTTGTGGGCACTTTGCTTTTGTCTCTATCACAAAGCCCACCAAAGTAGATGAGGCATTTCTGGAGCCTGAGTGGATTCAAGCGATGCAAGAGGAATTACATCAATTCGAGCTCAACAATGTCTGGGAACTTGTCAAGCGTCTAGACCCATGCAAGCTCAATATCATTGGTACCAAATGGATCTACCGCAACAAGCAAGATGAAAATGGCCTTGTGGTGAGGAATAAGGCTCGTCTTGTATCTCAAGGCTACACACAGGTTGAAGGAATGGATTTCGACAAAACTTTTGCACCTGTTGCTAGACATGAGGCTATTCGCATTTGCTTGCTTATGCTAACCATCATAATTTCATCTTATATCAAATGGATGTGAAAAGTGCATTCCTCAATGGTAAGCTTGAGGAAGAAGTATATGTTGCTCAACCCCAGGTTTTGAAGATCCTAAGCATCATGACGAAGTCTTCAGACTCAATAAGGCCCTATATGGCCTCAAGCAGGCCCCTCGGGCGTGGTATGATAATTTGAAGGAATTCCTCATGAAGAAAGGCTTCAAACCCGGTTCACTTGACCCAACTCTTTTCACCAAAACCTTGATGATGAATTATTCGTGTGCCAAGTATATGTTGATGATATTATCTTTGGCTGTACTAACCAACGTTATAGTGATGAATTTGCCTATATGATGAGTGAGGAATATCAAATGTCTATGGTGGGAGAACTGAAATTCTTCTTAGGTCTTCAAATTCGTCAATAGCGCAATGACATCTTCATATCTCAAGAGAAATACCTCAAGGATGTGTTGAGGAAATTCGGCATGCAAGGTTGCAAAGGCGTCAAATCCCTATGCCCACAAATGGTCATCTATATATGCACTGATGACAATTGTATAGACTTCGATCAAAAGGTATACCTCTCCATGATTGGCTCTTTATTGTATCTATGTGTATCTAGGCCAGATATTATGCTTAGTGTTTGCATGTGTGCCCGTTTTCAAGCTACACCGAAGGAATCACACCATAAGGCTGTGAAGCATATTCTTCGATATCTAGCTCACACTCCAACAGTTGGATTATGGTATCCCAAGGGCTCGGCTTTTGATCTCATTGGATATTCTGACTCTGACTATGCTGGTGATTGTGTGGACCACAAGTCAACATCAGGAACATGCCATTTCCTCAAACAATCCTTGGTATGTTGGTACTCGAAGAAGCAGAACTGCGTATCACTCTCTGCTGCTGAAGCTGATTGATAACCCACAAGTATAGGGGATCGCAACAACTTTCGAGGGTAGAGTATTCAACCCAAATTTATTGATTCGACACAAGGGGAGCCAAAGAATATTCTCAAGTATTAGCAGTTGAGTTGTCAATTCAACCACACCTGGATAACTTAGTATATGTAGCAAAGTGTTTAGTAGCAAAGTAATATGATAGTGGTGGTAACGGTAACAAAAGTAACAGAAGCAAAAGTAATATTTTTGGTGTTTTGTAGTGATTGTAACAGTAACAACAAGAAAGTAAATAAGCATAAACTAGTAGATGGAAAGCTCATAGGCATTGGATTGGTGATGGATAATTATGCCGGATGCGGTTCATCATGTAACAGTCATAACATAGGGTGACACAGAACTAGCTCCAATTCATCAATGTAATGTAGGCATGTATTCCGAATATAGTGATACGTGCTTATGGAAAAGAACTTGCATGACATCTTTTGTCCTACCCACCCGTGGTAGCGGGGTCCTAACGGAAACTAAGGGATATTATGGCCTCCTTTTAATAGAGAGCCGGAACAAAGCATTAACACATAGTGAATACATGAACTCCTCAAACTATGGTCATCACCGGGAGTGGTCCCAATTATTGTCACTTCGGGGTTGCCGGATCATAACACATAGTAGGTGACTAAATACTTGCAAGATAGGATCAAGAACACACATATATTCATGAAAACATAATAGGTTCAGATCTGAAATCATGGCACTCGGGCCCTAGTGACAAGCATTAAGCATAGCAAAGTCATAGCAACATCAATCTCAGAACATAATGGATATTAGGGATCAAACCCTAACAAAACTAACTCGATTACATGATAGATCTTATCCAACCCATCACCGTCCAGCAAGCCTACGATGGAATTACTCACGCACGGCGGTGAGCATCATGAAATTGGTGATGGAGGATGGTTGATGATGACGACTGTGACGAATCGCCCTCTTCGGAGCCCCGAACGGACTCCAGATCAGCCCTCCCGAGAGGTTTTAGGGCTTGGCGGCGGCTCCGTATCGTAGAACGCGATGATTTCTTCTCCTTTATTTTTTTCTCCCTGAAAGCAGTTATATAGAGTTGGAGTTGGTGTCGGAAGGTCTCCAGGGGGCCCACGAGGTAGGGGGGCGCGCCCTAGGGGGGGCGCCCCCACCCTCGTGGACTGGGTGTGGGCCCCTGGTCTTCATCTTTGGCGAGGATTTTTTATTATTTTTTATAAGATGTTCCATGGAGTTTCAGGTCATTCCGAGAACTTTTGTTTTCTGCACATAAAACAACATCATGGCAATTCTGCTGAAAACAATGTCAGTCTGGGTTAGTTCCATTCAAATCACGTAAGTTAGAGTCCAAAACAAGGGCAAAAGTGTTTGGAAAAGTAGATACGACAGAGACGTATCAACTCCCCCAAGCTTAAACCCTTGCTTGTCCTCAATCAATTCAGTTGACAAACTGAAAGAGAAAGAAAAACTTTTACAAACTCTGTTTGCTCTTGTTGTTGTAAATATGTGAAAGTGCAACTATCCCTAGGTGGTTTTGGTAATTCATAACAACATATAGCTCATTGAGCTAATGCTATTCCAAGAAAAATATTTCAGAAAAGCTCAATGAATGGCATGGCATGGATGATGAAAGTGGATCCCTCAAAATATTAAGGACAAAGGATTGGCTCAAGCTCAAAGGCTCAAGACTCTACATTTTACATTTTAGTGATCGAAGATCACATTGAGGTTATAGGAAAAGCCAATACTATCAAGGAGGGATGAGGTGTTGCTTAATGAGCCTCTTGCTTCATGTGCTTAGTGATATGCTCCAAAACCCTCCACTACTTTCTCACATCCACATATGACCTAAACCTAAAGTCAAACTCGGCCCTACCGATTCTTTCTATCCGGCGCCACCGAGTTCAATTGTCATAGCCACTACCACAAACCCTAGGCAAATCGGTCTCACCGATAGGGATCTCGGTCTCACCGATATGGGATTGTAATCTCTTTGTTTCCCTTCGTAACATTTCGGTCTAGCCGAAGTGAGCGATCGGTCCCAGCGAGATTGCAATGTAAACTCTCTGTTTCCCTTTCGTAACTTTTCGGTCCCACCGAAAGAGCAAATCGGTCCCACCGAGTTTACCTGACCAACTCTCTGGTTAGCTAATTACCAAATTCGGTCTCACCGAGTTTGTGTAATTGGTCTTACCGAGATTACGTTATGACCTAACCCTAACCATATCGGTCCTACCGATTTGCATATCGGTCCCACCGAAAACCCTAACGGTCACTATGTTTACTAAATCGGTCCCACCGAGTTTGTTGATTCGGTCCCACCGAGTTTGGTAAATTGTGTGTAACGGTTAGATTTTGTGTAGAGGCTATATATACCCCTCCAGCTCCTCTTCATTCATGGAGAGAGCCATCAGAACAAACCTACACTTCCAACTTAACAGTTTTGAGAGAGAACCACCTACTCATGTGTTGAGGCCAAGATATTCCATTCCTACCATATGAATCTTGATCTCTAGCCTTCCCCAAGTTGCTTTCCACTCAAATCTTCTTTCCACCAAATCCAAATCCTGTGAGAGAGAGTTGAGTGTTGGGGAGACTATCATTTGAATTACAAGAGCAAGGAGTTCATCATCAACAAACCATTTGTTACTTCTTGGAGAGTGGTGTCTCCTAGATTGGCTAGGTGTCACTTGGGAGCCTCCGACAAGATTGTGGAGTTGAACCCAGGAGTTTTTAAGGGCAAGGAGATCGCCTACTTCGTGAAGATCTACCGGTAGTGAGGCAAGTCCTTCATGGGCGACGACCATGGTGGGATAGACAAGGTTGCTTCTTCGTGGACCCTTCGTGGGCGGAGCCCTCCGTGGACTCGCGCAACAGTTACCCTTCGTTGGTTGAAGTCTCCAACAACGTGGATGTACGATAGCACCACCTATCAGAAACATGACAAAAACATCCGTGTCTCCAATTGCGTTTGAATTCTCCAAACCCTTCCCTTTACATTCTTGCAAGTTGCATGCTTTAATTTCCGCTGCCTATATACTCTTTGCATGCTTGCTTGAATTGTGTGAAGATTGCTTGACTTGTTCAAAGATAACTAAAATCTGCCAAAATCTAAAATTGGGAAAAGGTTAAGTTTTTAATTGGTCAAGTAGTCTAATCACCCCCCTCTAGACATACTTCAAGGTCCTACAAGTGGTATCAGAGCCTTGGTCTCCATTTGCTTTGATTTCCATAGCTTTTGGTGGTCATAGTCTTGGTTTCACAACCTAGGAGAGTATGGCGTCTAGTGAGGGAAATTATCACCGTAGAGGTCCTTACTTTGATGGCACTAATTTTGCTAGTTGGAAGCATAAGATGAAAATGCATATTCTCGGACATAACCCCGCCGTTTGGGCTATTGTGTGTATTGGCTTGCAAGGTGAATTCTTTGATGGGAGAGAACCGAACCGTGAAGCTAACGCAGATGAGTTGAAGATGCTGCAATACAGCGCTCAAGCTTGTGATATCCTCTTCAATGGCTTGTGCCCCGAAGAGTTCAACAAAATCAGCCGTCTTGAGAATGCAAAGGAAATTTGGGATACTTTGATTGATATGCATGAAGGTACCGACTCCGTCAAGGAATCCAAGTTGGATGTGCTCCAAAGTCAGCTTGACAAGTTCAAAATGAAGGATGGTGAAGGTGTCGCTGAAATGTACTCTAGGCTTGCTCTTATCACAAATGAGATTACCGGCTTAGGAAGTGAAGAGATGACCGACTGATTCATCATCAAGAAGATCCTAAGAGCATTGGATGGAAAATATGATACCGTGTGCACATTGATCCAAATGATGCCAAATTACAAAGATCTCAAGCCAGCGGAAGTCATTGGAAGAATTGTTGCTCATGAGATGTCACTCAAGGATAAGGAGGAACTTCACAACAAGTCAAGTGGTGCTTACAAAGCCTCATGTGAAGCCCCACATCATCAAGTGAGAAACAAACCTTCCATGAAGAATTGAGCTTAATGGTGAAGAACTTCAACAAATTCTACAAGAGTAGAAGCAAAGAAAGAAGCTCTAAGTCAAGGTCCTACAATGACAAAAGATCTTATAGTCGAGGCGCAATTGCTACAATTGTGGGAGACCGGACACTATTCAATGAGTGTACGACACCCTACAAAAGAAGAAGATTCTCCCAAAAGAAGAAGTAGAAGAGAAGAATCACCGCCAAGAGAGAGAAGCAGTAGAGATGATCGTTATGAACGAAGACCCTCACGGAGAAGCAAGGATTCAGAAAGTAAGGACAAGTCATCAAAGTGCTACACAAAACGAAGACATCAAGCTCATGTTGGTGAATGGGTATCCGACTCCGACAATCACTCCGAGAGAAGCTATCACTCCGACTCCGAATACACTCAAGATGAAGGCGTTGCCGGTCTAGCACTTGTGTCAACCAACTCCTATGACATATTTGATTCACCAAATGAAGGAATTGGTAGATGCTTCATGTCCAAAGGCCCTAAGGTAACACACCCCGAGTATGTGGATTTTAATAGTGATGAAGATGACTTGTTAGGTGATGATGATTTATGTATTGACAACTCTAGTGATGAATACTATGATGAAACGTCAATTAATCATGCTAATTAAGATGAAACGAATGACAATGATACGGAGAAGATTGAGCATCTAACTAAAGAACTAAACACTCTTAAGTTAGCTCATGAAACTATCTTCGAAGATCATCGAGAACTCTTAAGGGCTCATGAGAAGTTACGCTTTGAAAAGCTCAATCTTGAGCAAGAGCATGAGTTCCTAAAAGCAATCAATGATGATCTCCGTAAGAAAAGTTCTTCTACATTGCCAAGTGTTTACTCTTATCTACTTACATGCCTCAAGTCAAGTCTAGTAACAAGAACAAGAAAGATTCTTCCTCTAGTAGTAACAATAACAATGCTAAATCCAATATTGTTGCTTCTAGTAGTTCTCTTGATTCCACTAATGATCCTCTCAGCCAAGTTACTCTTGAGCAAGAAAACAGCTTATTGAAGGGAATTATAGAAAGGTGTATACAAGAGCCTTGCGGGAGTAAGCAATTTGAGGAAATTATGCATAAGCAAGGAAGGCACGGAAGAATCAAGGTGTTGGTTTTGAGCGAAAGTTCAATGCCAATGGAGTAGAGTGGGAAGAAGATCAATACCCCAAGACGAAGTTTGTTCCTCAACAAGAGAAGTATGATCCTACTTCCTTCAAGGGAACACAAGCACAAGATGATCTTCCACCACAAGACCACAAGAACAAAGGCAAGGACAAGCTTCAAGAGGAGATTGATGCATTTGAGGAAGCACCTAAGGCCTTGGTCAAGTGGGTTCCCAAGACTACGTCAAGTTCTACTTCATCAAGTACAACTACTACAACAAGGATTCCCATCAAGATGATGTGGATCTCGAAGAAGAAGAACTAGAGAGTTCTTGAGGGTGACTCTGCCAACATTCTTCACTCATATCATTATGGCAAGGACAAGTGCAATCATCTTCCATATCTTGCACTAGTTCAAGGAGTCACAAACCCTCATGTTGGTAAGGCAAGGGACAAGGTAACCTAATGTTTTCATGGACATCAATTTGTGTGTGCATCACTCTATGTCTATGGATATTCTTGTTTGTTCCTTGTGGGACTAACCCATGTAGGTATTGAAAGTGCAACTCACTCCAAAGGTTTGCTCCAAAAAGATCTACATCAACATTGAGCATCCACATCTTCAACACCTACATGAAGTCATCATCGACAAAACCCAAGGTTAGTCCATCCCTCTAAGGGGGGATCTCACATCTAGGGGGAGCTTAACTCTAAGAATTGAGTCAAAGCAACTCTAATGATGTGAACACATAAATGCTTTATGTAAAAGTGGTAACCCCACTTGAGCTTAAAATATGAGTATGACCTATGATCAAATGTTCTCATTTGACTCCTAAGTCAATATACTCATATATAGATGACCTAGTCATCGCCAATTGTTTGATAGATGCTAGAATTGGTTGTGCATGCTTTGTCACATATTTCATTTGTCATTTTATTGTGTGAGCATGTTGGTTTCATATTTTACTCATTCGAGGACATCCACTTGTTGTTTTGATTGATTGGCTTCTTTCTCTTTGGCCAAGTGGATGGACAAGAGTGCCTAAGAACCTTCTCTAGCTATCTATGCTTTTCTCGTCTCAAACTCTATTCATGCTACATTACAAAATTTGATCAAGTCAGATTCGAACCACTCTGTGTGAGGAGCACTCGGAGTCCCCGATTCGTCATAGACTTAAACTTCCAAACTTCTTTGTGATTTTTGGTCTCACCGATTCTTCCATTTCGGTCATACCGAGATTACTAAGTCGATCTAGGTTTTCATCTCGGTGCAACCGATTTGAACTTTTAGGTCACATCGAGTTGCTGTAACTGTTAATAGTTATGCATCTCGGTGCCACCAAGTTGTTCCACTCGGTCACACCGACAATGTAGGGCTATATACTCACACGGGCAAATTTTGAAAAACTTTCTCCGAAACTCTTCGCCCGCGCATAGCTCGCTCTGCCTACTAGGTCTCCGGATCGTCGACTTCATCACCAGCCGCCTCAGTCGCTGGTCTCTGCCGCCGTCAACGGATTTCTTCTCCGCCGTTGCCGATGTAGCGAGTTCACCGCCGAAATAGGGTATGAACTCGATCACAGTGCTATCCTCGTCTGATTCTCAGCACATTGTGTTCATAATGCTTCTTGCCACGATTTAAACACTTCTATCCAGTCAAAACAATCCTTATAATAGGTGTGATTTGAAAATTTAGGGTTGGTTTCCGCCGAAACCATCTCGGACCCACCGAGTTGAAAAACTCGGTCCCACCGATTTGGCTAACGCCATTGCACTAGTAAGTCTCAGTCTGACCGAGAATTGCTAATCGGTGTGACCGATTTTAAAACTTTGTGAAACCCTAGCAGTCTTGGTGCCACTGAACTGTGACTCGGTCTGGCCGAGTTCACTAGTTTAGGTTCCAAAACTGCTTCGGTATCACCGAGTTTGAAAATCGGTAGATCTGAAATGCTTTTTGTGGAAAACTAAAACTAAGTTTTTTGAATCGTTCTTTTGCAAAAATCTCTGCATTTTGTGATGCTCATCCACTCTACCTCATCCATAACTATTTACAGGGTCAGCAGTCAGTGTGTGTGCAGCACATGAGACCAAAGTGAGAGCCAGAACAAGTCAGATGAGCAGATTCACATGAGTGAGGGCACTAGTCCCTCTAGCAGCTCAGATGAGGGGAGCAGAAGCACTCCCAGCAATTTGCCCAAGGCTGCCACAAGGACAAGGAAGAACAAGACCTCAGAGTCTGAGGATGAGGATTATGTGGCAGTTGAGGATGACGCAAGTTCAAAGAAGAAAGTGCTCAAGAAGAGTACAGCTCAACTGCAGTTAAGCCAGGGATGAAGATCAAAAGGCCTACAGGAAGACAACCAATGTCCAAAGCCAGAGTCTCCACTCAAGCTTCTTTGGAATCCCAACCCAAAGAGCCTGCAGCTGCTGAAGGAAAGAAAAGGAAGGAAAGGGTCAAGAAGACCATGGCCAGAGTAATAGGAAAGCCTTCCATGATGGAAGAAGAGGAAGAAGAAGAGGTTGCTGAACCAGCACACAAGGCACAAAAGCTGATGGGTGATGCTATAAAGTCAGGGGCTGCCACTTCAAAGCCCAAAGTAGCACCCAAAGCTGCCCCAAGCCCAAGAGTGCACCTAAGAGGAATACCAGGAGTATACTAGCTGCTGAAAAGAACAAGGCCCCAATGCCTGATGTTGCTGCCGAGGAAGATGAAGAAGGGCAGGTCCTAAGGAAGCTCAAACCCAAGATTCCAGACCACAATGATGCTCATCCTGTGGCTAAAAACATGAAGATCGGGAGAGATTTAGGGTTGAGGCTATGGAGAGAGTCAGATCCATATGCCACCAGGAGAAGGACTGCTGTAGATTACAGGTTCCACACCAAGGAGCAGCAGGACTTCTATGAGACCATCTTATTGGATAAGAAGCCCATAGTATGTGATATGAGGTGGGTCGACTGGACCTACATTCAGGAGAATGCTGAACACTATCCTGGAGTGTATGACAGCTTCAGTGCGTGTGGAGTTGCAAATTTTGTTGGGCAGAAGCTCACAAACTGGAATGATGAGCTCATTATGCAATTCTACTCCACAGCACATTTCTATCCAGATGGCAGGATAGTTTGGATGTCAGAAGGAACGAGATACCAATCAACCATAGAGGAATGGGCAAGTATGATCAATGCCCCAAAGGAAAGTGAAGATGACTTGGACATTTATGCCAAGAAGAAGAAGGATCATAACTCAATGTCACAGATGTACAAGGAGATCCCAGATGATGCACTTGAGACTTTCAAGTTTGGATCAGTTCATTTTCTTCTGTCAGGGCTGCCAACGATCAACTGGATCCTAAGGCACACTCTGTTGCCCAAATCAGGTGACCACAACATTTTTTATGTGCCCTAGAAATTCAAGGTCATGAGCCTCATAGTTGAAACTATCAAGAGGACAGCATCAGACCAAAAGAGGAGCTGTGGATATGCCCCACAAATCCAGGAGTTGATTAACTCAAAGATGGGCACAAGGAAGTATATGTTGGATAAGGAACACTTAGTTCTCTATCCTGAATTTGAGGACAATCAAGTTGTCATGACTGAGAATGAACCATCATCAGTACAAGCTCAAGAGAAGAAGGAGAAGGAAAGAAAGAGAAGGCTGCCAAGATGCCAACTCTAGCAGAGGCATCTGAGTACTTTTGAAGAACAAGCGAGGAGCAGCTTGGTTACTTGATAGCATCAACTCTGCGGATTGAGAAGGGTTGGCCACCTAATTCAAAACCAGGAGAGCCTGGAAAGAATCATGGAACAAAAATTCTATGATCTTGATGTCAAAATGGCGAGATTCAGTCACCGTGGAGCAGCTACAAGATGACATGCAGGAGAGGAAGGGCAGGACAACAAGCGATGCATTTGCGAGTGCCTCGAGCTCGAGAGATCAGCTGCAGAGCCGCATGCCATCACGAGCCACTTCATCTGCTCCAGCTACAGCTCCAGCAAGAACCAGCTCCAAGACCAACTCCTTGGCTCCTTCCACATCTACTGAAGTCTTCGTCCAAGGAGCCATCTCTACGCCACCAGCGAAGACCAAGCACGAGAGACGATATAGTCCTATGCATTTTCTAGGAACTTTTGGTAACTTGTTGCCAAAGGGGGAGAAAAATGTATAGATCATAGGCTTCGAGAGAGAGATTTGCTGCTTTTGTTCTCTCTTGTCTTCTTGGTTGAACTTTGTTTGCTTTTGATTGCTTGAGATACTATGCTATTACCTATGAGATATTGATGATCATGTGTTTGATCATAAGCTACACTTATGCTTGTTAGATGTTATTATCTTATTTATCCTTATATGATCATTTCATTGTGCTTGGTGATGAGTGCATGTATTCAATCTTTATTATTTTGAGCGCTCCACCAAGATGTATGTGACATGGAAGAGTAACCCATGAGTCTAATTCATTGTGCATTTGCAGTCCAAAGCAAGTCTTAAAACATGCACAAATTTAGGGGGAGCTCTTGCTTATCACATACTTCTCAAAGCGACGATGTTTTTCAATCTTATTATCATTTGTCGAAGCTTTGATCTATATGTTGTCATCAATTACCAAAAAGGGGGAGATTGAAAGTGCAACTGTCCCTAGGTGGTTTTGGTAATTCATAACAACATATAGCTCATTGAGCTAATGCTATTCCAAGACAAATATTTCAGGAAAGCTCAATGAATGGCATGGCATGGATGATGAAAGTGGATCCCTCAAAGTATTAAGGACAAAGGATTGGCTCAAGCTCAAAAGCTCAAGACTCTACATTTTGCATTTTAGTGATCCAAGATCACATTGAGTCTGTAGGAAAAGCCAATACTATCAAGCAGGGATGAGGTGTTGCTTAATGAGCCTCTTGCTTCATGTGCTTAGTGATATGCTCCAAAACCCTCCACTACTTTCTCACATCCACATATGACCTAAACCTAAAGTCAAACTCGGCCCTACCGATTCTTTCTATCCGGCGCCACCGAGTTCAATTGTCATAGCCACTGCCACAAACCCTAGGCAAATCGGTCTCACCGATAGGGATCTCGGTCTCACCGAGATGGGATTGTAATCTCTCTGTTACCCTTCGTAACGTTTCGGTCTAACCGAAGTGAGTGATCGGTCCCACCAAGATTGCAACGTAAACTCTCTGTTTCCCTTTCGTAACTTTTCGGTCCCACCGAAAGAGCGAATCGGTCCCACCGAGTTTACCTGACCAACTCTCTGGTTAGCTAATTACCAAATTCGGTCTCACCGAGTTTGTGTAATCGGTCTTACCGAGATTACGTTATGCCCTAACCCTAACCATGTCGGTCCTACCGAGTTGCATATCGGTCCCATCGAAAACCCTAACGGTCACTAGGTTTACTAAATCGGTCCGACCGAGTTTGTTGATTCGGTCCCACTGAGTTTGGTAAATTGTGTGTAATGGTTAGATTTTGTGTGGAGGCTATATATACCCCTCCACCTCCTCTTCATTCGTGGAGAGAGCCATCATAACAAACCTACACTTCCAACTTACCAGTTCTGAGAGAGAACCACCTACTCATGTGTTGAGGCCAAGATATTCCATTCCTACCATATGAATCTTGATCTCTAGCCTTCCCCAAGTTGCTTTCCACTCAAATCTTCTTTCCACCAAATCCAAATCCTGTGAGAGAGAGTTGAGTGTTGGGGAGACTATCATTTGAAGCACAAGAGCAAGGAGTTCATCATCAACACACCATTTGTTACTTCTTGGAGAGTGGTGTCTCCTAGATTGGCTAGGTGTCACTTGGGAGCCTCCGACAAGATTGTGGAGTTGAACCAATGAGTTTGTAAGGGCTAGGAGATCGCCTACTTCGTGAAGATCTACCGCTAGTGAGGCAAGTCCTTCGTGGGCGACGACCATGGTGGGATAGACAAGGTTGGTTCTTCATGGACCCTTCGTGGGTGGAGCCCTCCGTGGACTCGCGCAACCGTTACCCTCCGTGGGTTGAAGTCTCCATCAACGTGGATGTACGATAGCACCACCTATCGGAACAACGACAAAAACATCCGTGTCTCCAATTGCGTTTGAATTCTCCAAACCCTTCCCTTTACATTCTTGCAAGTTGCATGCTTTAATTTCCGCTGCCTATATACTCTTTGCATGCTTGCTTGAATTGTGTGAAGATTGCTTGACTTGTTCAAAGATAACTAAAACCTGCCAAAATCTAAAATTGGGAAAAGGTTAAGTTTTTAATTGGTCAAGTAGTCTAATCACCCCCCCCCCCTCTAGACATACTTCAAGGTCCTACAATATGTCAAGCCAGCATTCAGGTTTTCAGCAAAGATTATAACTAACCACATTTGCAATAATTCTCAGGTCTCATGATTACTCATATCAATAGCATAATCAGCTAGCGAGCGATAATAATAAATCTCGGATGACAACACTTTCTCAAAACAATCATAATATGATATAACAAGATGGTATATCGCTAGCCCTTTCTGAGACCGCAAAACATAAATGCAGAGCACCTTTAAAGATCAAGGACTGACTAGACATTGTAATTCATGGTAAAAGAGATCCAATCATAGTCACACCCAATATAGATTAATAGTGATGAATGCAAATGACAGATGTGCTCTCCAGCTAGTGCTTTTTAATAAGAGGGTGATGACTCAACATAAAAGTAAATAGATAGACCCTTCGCAGAGGGAAGCAGGGATTTATAGAGGTGCCAGAGCTCGGTTTTGAAATAGAGATAAATAATATTTTGAGCGGCATACTTTCATTGTCAACATAACAACTAAGAGATGGCGATATCTTCCATGCTACACACATTATAGGCGGTTCCCAAACAGAATGGTAAAGTTTATACTCCCCCTCCACGAACAAGCATCAATCCATGACTTGCTCGAAACAACGAGTGTCTCCAACTAGCAACAGGTCCCAGGGGGAGTTTTGTTTGCAATTAGTTTTGATTTAGTTTGCATAAAGCATGGGACTGGGCATCCCGGAGACCAGCCATTTTCTCGTGAATGAGGAGCGGAGTCCACTCCTCTTGAGAATAACCCGCCTAACATGGAAGATAAGGGCAGCCCTAGTTGATACATGAGCTATTCGAGCATACAAAACAGAATGTTTATTTGAAGGTTTAGAGTTTGGCACATACAAATTTACTTGGGACGGCAGGTAGATACAGCATATAGGAAGGTATAGTGGACTCATATGGAATAACTTTGGGGTTTAAGGGATTGGATGCACAAGCAGTATTCCCGCTTAGTACAAGTGAAGGCTAGCAAAAGACTGGGAAGCGACCAACTAGAGAGCGACAACAGCCATGTACATGCATTAAAATTAATAAACATTGGATGCAAGCATGAGTAGGATATAATCCACCATGAACATAAATATCGTGAAGGCTATGTTGATTTGTTTCAACTACATGTGTGAACATGTGCCAAGTCGAGTCACTTAAATCATTCAAAGGAGGATACCACCCCACTATACCACATCATAACCATTTCGATAGCATGTTGGCACGCAAGGTAAACCATATAACTCACAGCTAATCAAGCATGGCACAAGAAACTATGATCTCTAATTGTCATTGCAAACATGTTTATTCATAATAAGCTGAATCAAGAACGATGAACTCATCATATTTACAAAAACAAAAGAGGTCGAGTTCATACCAGCTTTTCTCATCTCAGTCAGTCCATCATATATCATCATAGTTGCCCTTCACTTGCACGACCGAACGATGTGAATAATAATAAGAGTGCACGTGCATTGGACTAAGATGGAATCTGCGAGCATTCAATAAACCGGAGAAGACAAGGCAATATGGGCTCTTGGTTAAATCAACAATAATGCATATAAGAGCCACTTCGACAATTTAATCATGGTCTTCTCCTATCAACCCCCAAAGAAAAGAAAAGAAATAAAACTATTTACACGGGAAAGCTCCCAACAAGCAAAAGAAGAACGGGAAATATTTTTGGGTTTTCTTTTAATTATTACTACTACAACAAGAAAAGTAAACTATTACTAATTTTTTTGTTTTTCTTAAGGTCTAACAAACACACAAGAAGAAAGCAAGAAAAAGAAAATAAACTAGCATGGATATTACAGTGAAAGAGTATGAGCACCGACATCTAGCAATGAGTGTGTGTACATAAATGTAATGTCGGTGAGAAATACGTACTCCCCCAAGCTTAGGCTTTTGGCCTAAGTTGGTTCATGGCCGAGGATGGCTGGCGGATACCGTGAGGTGTAGCTGGGTCGATCTTTGCGATGCAGCGGCTATCGCCTCCTGAGTTGCAGCGTGGTGTCGAGCTGCCTCCGCTCTCCTCTCGTACTCATCTGCCTCCTCTCTGGTAATAGTATATCTTCCGTTTGCCTGGAAATCAAAGAAGGCAGGAGCAGGGAGAGTAATACGGACAACATGCCGTTTGTTAAAAATTAGTCGATACTGGAGAGGTGATTCAGTCCTCTCGACAAACTGGTGGGAAACCATAGAATCAAAATCTAAATAAGCAGGGGGCAACTCCATATCGCCCTCACGAACGTCCACCTCAAGAAACTTAGCTAAGCGGGTTGCATAAATTCCTCCAAAGAAATCTCCATTATATCTATTATGATGCAACCTACGAGCTACAATGGCTCACATATGATAAGATTGGTCGCCTAACACAGCACTCCTGAGAATGCTGAGGTCAGGGACACATATGTGACATGCTTCATCTTTAGCATTTATGCACCTACCTATGAAGAGAGCAAAATAATGTATAGCAGGAAAGTGAATGCTCCCTATGGTAGCTTGCGTTATATCTCTAGATTCCCCTACGGTTATACCAACAAGAAAATCTCTAAATTCAGATTTACGGGGATCAATAGTACTACCCCATTGTGGGAGTTTGCAAGCAAAAGTAAAATCCTCTAAGTCCATGGTATAAGATTTGTCATAAATATCAAACATGACTGAAGGAGAATTACGCGAAGATGAAAACTCAAACCTCCTCACAAATGAACTAGTGAGATAATGATACTTTGGGCATTTGTCTGCCTCAAATTCCATAAGACCGGCGTTACGCAAATATGTGTTAAACTCTTCTTTAATTCCTGCACGATCCATAAAATTTTCCGAAGCCCACTCACAAGGCCTTACTAGAGCGTCTCTTGGTGGTTCCTCGTCAGCATCACGCATAGCAAGCCTGTGGCCTTGCTTCTTAGAAGAACCACCTTGGAACATCTTCCTAAGCATATTGCTTTTTTGTGAAAAAAATTCTGAAATTTTTAGTAACTTCAAACAAAAGTGAACCAACTTCAATAAAATTGATAGCAACTACTCCTACAAGTGCCTAGAGCCTATATCAAGCATTAGAACTACTTGGAACCATATAAATTTGACATGCAAGCTCAAGAACATGGTCACCTATGCAGCACAAATTTGCAAAGAATAAAGCACTAGAACAAAAACTAATTGGACCAATGGAGGAGTCACATACCAAGGAACAATCTCCCCAAGCAGTTTTGCGAGAGGTGCTTTGAGCAAGGAGATCGAAAATCACAGCAAAGAGAGCTAGAACTCGTGCTTGATCTGGTTATTCGTGTTTGTGGGTGGAAGAAGAAGGGGATGGGTGTAGGAATAAGTGGAGGAGGTCCACCGTGGGCCCACGAGGCAGGGGGGCGCGCCAGGGGGTAGGGCGCGCCCTCCACCCTCGTGGCCAGGTGGCAGCTCCCCCCGCGGTGATTTTTGCACTATAAATCCTCAAATATTCCCGAAAAATTCATATTAAATTGGCATGGCATTCAGAGGACTTTTATTTTCGGCGTATTTTTATATTGCACGGATAAATCAGGAGACAGACAGAAAAACACTAATTTTACTTTATTACAACTAAACAACAGAAAGTATAAAGAGGGTACAGAAGGTTGTTCTTCTGGTTTCATCCGTGTCATGCTCATCAAAAGGAATCCACTAACAAGGTTGATCAGGTCTTGTTAATAAACTCATTCTGAATAACATGAAACCGAAGAAATTTCGAATAACACTAAGTTACCTCAACGGGGATATTCACATCCCCTATAATAAGTATATCATATTTCTTCTTGACAGTAGGAAGAGGAAATTCAAAACCTCCAAATATAATCGATGGAATTTTTCCAATAGAATTGATACTATGAACTTGAGGTTGTTTCCTCGGAAAGTGTACCGTATGCTCATTACCATTAACATGAAAAGTGACATTGCCTTTGGTGCAATCAATAACAGCCCTGTAGTATTCAGAAAAGGTCTTCCAAGAATAATAGACATACTATCGTCCTCGGGAATGTCAAGAATAACAAAGTCTTAAAATAGTAACGTTTGCAACCACAACAGGCACATCCTCACAAATACCGACAGGTATAGCGGTTGATTTATCAGCCATTTGCAAAGATATTTCAGTGGGTGTCAACTTATTCAAGTCAAGTCTACAACATAAAGAGAGAGGCATAACACTAACACCGGCTCCAAGATCACATAAAGCAGTTTTAACATAGTTTCTTTTAATGGAGCATGGTATAGTGGGTACTCCTGGATCTCCAAGTTTCTTTGGTATTCCACACTTAAAAGTATAATTAGCAAGCATGGTGGAAATTTCAGCTTCCGGTATCTTTCTTTTATTAGTAATGATATCCTTCATATACTTAGCATAAGGATTAGTTTTGAGCATATCAGTCAATCACATACGTAAAAAGATAGGTCTAATCATTTCAGCAAAACGCTCAAAATCCTCATCATCCCTTTTCTTGGATGGTTTGGGAGGAAAAGGCATGGGTTTCTGAACCCAAGGTTCTCTTTCTTTACCATGTTTCCTAGCAACAAAGTCTCTCTTATCATAAGTTGATTCTTTGATTGTGGGTTATCAAGATCAACAGCAGGTTCAATTTCTACATCATTATCATTACTAGGTTGAGCATCATCATGAACATCATCATTAACATTTTCACTAGGTTCATGTTCATTACCAGATTGTGTTTCAGCATCAGACATAGAGATATCATTTGGATTATCAGGTGGTTCAGCAATAGGTTCACTAGAAGTTTGCAAAGTCCTATCATTTTTCTTTTTCTTCCTTTTAGAAGGACTAGGAGCATCAATATTATTTATTTGAGAACCTTTTCAATTCTCTTAGGGTGACCTTCAGGATACAAAGATTCCTGAGTCATTCTACCAGTTCTAGTAGCCACTCTAACAACATAATCATTTTTCTTACTATTCATTTCATCGAGCAATTCTTTTTGAGCTTTAAGTACTTGTTCTACTTGAGTGGTAACCATAGAGGCATGTTTGCTGACAAGTTTCAGTTCACCTCTAATATTAGCCATATAATCACCCAAGTGTTTAATCATATAGGAATCGTGTTTCAATTGTCTACCAAAATAAGCATTAAAATTTTCTTGTTTGACAATAAAATTATCAAACTCATCAAAGCATTGTCTAGCAGACTTGTAATGAGGAATATCACCTTCATCAAATCTATAGAGAGAATTTACCTTTACTACCTGCGTCGGGTTATCGGGATCTGGAGGTTCTTCAATAAATAAAGGATTAAGATCATATGTTTCTTCAACAAGCGGTAAATTAAGACCATGTATTTCTTCAATAGGAGGTAAATTCTTAACATCTTCAGCTTTAATACCTTTTTCTTTCATAGATTTCTTTGCCTCTTGCATATCTTTAGGACTGAGAAATAAAACACCTCTCTTCTTCGGAGTTGGTTTAGGGAGAGGCTCATTAATTGGAGCAGGAGCTGGCTCAGGAGGTGCCCAATTATTTTCATTTGTCAACATATTATTCAATAGAATTTCAGCTTCATCCGGTGTTCTTTCCCTGAAAAGAGAACCAGCACAACTATCTAGGTAATCTCTGGAAGCATCGGTTAGTCCGTTATAAAAGTTATCAAGTATTTCATTTTTCTTAAGAGAATGATCATGCAAAGCATTAAGTAACTTGAGAAGCCTCCCCCAAGCTTGTGGGAGACTCTCTTCTTTAATTTGCACAAAGTTGTATATTTCCTTTAACGCAGCTTGTTTCTTATGAGCAGGGAAATATTTAGAAGAGAAGTAATAAATCATATCCTGGGGACTACGCACACAACCAGGATCAAGAGAATTAAACCATATCTTAGCATCACCCTTTAATGAGAACAGAAATATTTTAAGGATATAAAAGTAGCGAGATCTCTCATCATTAGTGAACAGGGTGGCTATATCATTTAATTTAGTAAGATGTGCCACAACAGTTTCAGATTCATAGCCATGGAAAGGATCAGATTCAACCAAAGTAATTATATCAGGATCAACAGAGAATTCATAATCCTTATCGGTAACACAGTTAGGTGAAGTTGCAAAAGCAGGGTCAGGTTTCATTCTAGCATTAAGAGATTCCTGCTTCCATTTAGCTAATAACCTCTTGAGTTCATATCTATCTTCGCAAGCTAAAATAGCTAAAGAAGCTTCTTTATCAAAAACATAACCCTCAGGAATAACAGTCCTAGCTATCTTCATCATCACTTTCATCAATATATTCAGATTCAATAATTTCTTTCTCTCTAGCCCTAGCAATTTGTTCATCAAGAAATTCACTAAGGGGCACAGTAGTATCAGGCATAGAAGTAGTTTCATCATAAGTATCATGCATAGCAGAAGTGGCATCATCAATAACATGCGACATATCAGAACGAATAGCCGAAGCAGGTTTAGGCGTCGCAAGCTTACTCATAACAGAAGGCGAATCAAGTGCAGAGCTAGATGGCAGTTCCTTACGTCCCCTCGTAGTTGAGGGATAATTTTTTGTTTTCTCGTCTTTCAAGTTCTTCATAGTGTCCAGCAGATATAAATCCCATGTGACTCAAAGAATAGAGCTATGCTCCCCGGCAACGACGCCAGAAATTAGTCTTGATAACCCACAAGTATAGGGGATCGCAACAGCTTTCGAGGGTAGAGTATTCAACCCAAATTTATTGATTGGACACAAGGGGAGCCAAATAATATTCTCAAGTATTAGCAGTTGAGTTGTAAATTCAACCACACTTGGATAACTTAGTATCTGCAGCAAAGTGTTTAGTAGCAAAGTAATATGATAGTGGTGGTAAAGGTAACAAAAGTAACGGAAGCAAAAGTAATATTTTTGGTGTTTTCTAGTGATTGTTACAGTAACAACAAGAAAGTAAATAAGCGTAAACCAGTAGATGGAAAGCTCGTAGGCATTGGATTGGTGATGGATAATTATGTCGGATGCGGTTCATCATGTAACAGTCATAACATAGGGTGACACAGAACTAGCTCCAATTCATCAATGTAATGTAGGCATGTATTCCGAATATAGTGATACGTGCTTATGAAAAAGAACTTGCATGACATCTTTTGTCCTACCCACCCGTGGCAGCGGGGTCCTAACGGAAACTAAGGGATATTATGGCCTCCTTTTAATAGAGAGCCGGAACAAAGCATTAACACATAGTGAATACATGAACTCCTCAAACTATGGTCATCACCGGGAGTGGTCCCAATTATTGTCACTTCGGGGTTGCCGGATCATAACACATAGTAGGTGACTAAAGACTTGCAAGATAGGATCAAGAACACACATATATTCATGAAAACATAATAGGTTCAGATCTGAAATCATGGCACTCGGGCCCTAGTGACAAGCATTAAGCATAGCAAAGTCATAGCAACATCAATCTCAGAACATAATGGATACTAGGGATCAAACCCTAACAAAACTAACTTGATTACATGATAGATCTCATCCAACCCATCACCGTCCAGCAAGCTTACGATGGAATTACTCACGCTCGGCGGTGAGCATCATGAAATTGGTGATGGAGGATGGTTGATCATGACGACGGCGATGAATCCCCCTCTCCGGAGCCCCGAACGGACTCCAGATCAGCCCTCCCGAGAGGTTTTAGGGCTTGGCGGCGGCTCTGTATCGTAAAACGTGATGATTTCTTATCCTTTATTTTTTTTCTCACCCGAAAGCAGTTATATAGAGTTGGAGTTGGCGTCGGAAGGTCTCCAAGGGTCCCAAGAGGTAGGGGGTGCGCCCTAGGGGGGGCGCACCCCACCCTCGTGGACAGGGTGTGGGCCCCCTGGTCTTCATCTTTGGCGAGGATTTTTTTATTTTTTATAAGATGTTCTGTGGAGTTTCAGGTCATTCCGAGAACTTTTGTTTTCTGCACATAAAACAACATGATGGAAATTTTGCTGAAAACAGCATCAGTCCGGGTTAGTTCCATTCAAATCATGTAAGTTAGAGTCCAAAACAAGGGCAAAAGTGTTTAGAAAAGTAGATACGACGGAGACGTATCACTGAGTACATTGCTGCTGGTTCGTGATGTGCTCAATTGCTATGGATGAAGCAAATCCTCAAAAACTACTGCATCAATGTGAAGAATGTGCCACTCTTCTGTGACAATGAGAGTGCCATCATGATTGCTCATAACCCAGTTCATCACTCGAAGACAAAGCACATCCAGATTCGTCATCATTTTCTTCGTGATCATGTGTTGAAGGGCGATATCTCTATTGAGCACGTGAAGACTGAAGAATAGCTAGCCGATATCTTCACAAAGCCCTTGGATGAGAAGAGATTTAGCAAGATGCGGTGTGAGCTAAATATCTTATAATCTTTGAATGTTCTTTGAAAGGACACACATCCTAACACTTATGCAATTGATGACTTAGATGTGCAACACACGAAGTAACATTTTTCTTCAATCAATGAAGACTAACCCTCTAAGTGTGAAGAAATTAATGAAGAATTTGGTTCTCAAAGCTCTACGACAATTGCACGCGGTGTCTGAAATCATCATTCTTATATAGTGGGTCATGCCACCAACAAAAGTTGAAAATCTTCAATTTTAGTTTTTCTTCATTTTTGAAATTCCTCAGTTGTTCAAATTCTTCAACTTTGCAAAGTCTTCACTCTTTTCGACTGTGTTCTTCATTGACTATATATATATATATATATATATATATATATGTGTGTGTGTGTGTGTGTGTGTGTGTGTGTGTGTGTGTGTGTGTGTGTGTGTGTGTGTGTGTGTGTGTGTGTGTGGGTGTGTGTGTGTGTGTGTGTGTGTGTGTGTGTGTGTGTGTGTGTGTGTGTGTGTGTATGAGTTTTCAAGTCCTCTACAGCCACTTATTGCTATTTCTTCAAGTTGACTTTTCTGCTAAGTGAATGTTGATCGGACCCTTCCCCCTCTATGCTAAACTCAACCCAGTCTGTTCACAAATTCTTCATGTGCGTTCTATTTCAAACCCATTCAAAATCTTCACTCTGTCCTTATCAACTGAAGAATTTGCAAACGAAAACATTAAAATTTTCGTATCTCAATTTTCGGCTTTTGCCGCTCAAAACGAGCTGCATCCCACGATAAGATTAATATACTCACCCACTGTTGGGGAAACGACAACTATGGGATCCCGGGGACCCCTTCTACGGTTGGCGGGGGTGAAGAGTTGTGCAAAGAGCAGGTCTAGCGATTAGCGCGAGGGGATTTTTTACCTAGGTTCGGGCCGCAAATGATGCCTAAAACCCTAGTCCTGCTTGTCTGTGTTTATCTTGTGTTCTTTAGTTCGTGGACTAGCTACTACGTGTGCCCAGTCCAAAAAGTCTGAATCCTTCCACAGTACGCCTCGGGCCTCCTTTTATATCTCAAAGGGGTCGCCATAGTGGCACACAGGAGGTGGAAAGTATCCAAAGTGTACAAGTTTATCGCCTGACATCGTAGGACAAACGCATTTAATGCGCTGCCTACGTGCCCTCTTGCTTTATCAGGGACGGCAACAGAGCTCGTCCCGTCCGTCGCCGCCTCGCCTTACTTCTACACGCGTCCAAGATGACGAGGCATGCAACGCCATGCTGGCTGGCTGGTTGCTGTGCTGGTGTGGTGACAGGGTCTTCACGAAGATCTGCATGCCACCACGCAGGTGCTTGACTAGTTGGCCTAAAGCTGCATGCTGCCACGCTGACGCTTGCCTAGTTGGCGGGCTGGTTGCCGCGTTGGAGCGGTCGCGGGGCAGAGGAGCTTTGGCAGGTGCGGGCCTAGCCGCGGCCCCACAGATGCCCCCGGCAAGGATCTTGTTGGGGCCTAACAGATGTCCCCGGCAAGGATCTTGCTGGGGGTCTTCGTCTTCTGGTTCTTATGTAGATTCGTAGGCCTTTGGTCTTCACAAAGATCTGCATGCACCACGCAGGCGCCCCTGAGTCTTTGTCTCGACGTTGTCGACGGTGTCAGAACTCTCAGGCTCAAGGGTGGCGGCCTTTCTGGTGGTGGGCAAGTCGCCCCGGCAAGGCTCTTGTCGGGGCTATGTAGGCCGCCCCGGCAAGGCTCTTGTCGGGGGAAGTCCACCTTGCCCCTTTGCTCTTCATGCCTCTGGCTTGAGTGCTGCCTTGGCAGTCTCGTACATTTCCTTCCTCTGCCCCGCCAAGCATGGATGCAGGTGTGGCTACGACTGCCCGTGCACAAGTGAAGGGGTACAGAAAGGCCCCTACTTTCGTATACCGACAGGAGCCCCCGGGCCTGGGCCACACATAAGCGCGGAGCGTTGTTGGGCTAGGCCCAGAACAGTGTGTGGGCACGCGTGGCAGAGTTTTAACCGTGGTAATTTCTTCGCCAGTTGCGCTTCCCCACGACCCGCTTTGAATGCGTGACGTGGGGGTCGTGCGTGGAACAGTCACAGCACGCTTGCGTCACCCCGTGGTGAATAGTAAAGAGGCGGCCCGCCTCTTCCCCATAAAAAAGATTAAACTGCAGGGGTGCTGCTCATTTACCCTCCCCGCCTTTTCCAATCTTGGAACCGCCGTCCCCCCTTCTTCTTCGAGCGCAAATCGGAGCTTTCGCCTCTGCTCGCCACCGCTGCGCCCCCATTGCCCTTGATCTCTCACCCCCCCCCCCCCTTTCAGCCGCAATGGCGCCCAAGACAAGCAAGGGCAAAGGAGCGACCAAGGATGCTGGGGGGAAAGAGGCGTCGGAGAGCGAGTTGGTGGAGCTGCGGACGCAGTACGCCCTCTTCACCCCGACGGCCGATGCACTCACCCTCAGGGAGAAGTTCATGCCCCTGTGGGGGAGGGAGACGACGGGGCATCCCTCCACGCGCATCGTCCCTGCCTCCTTCGCCAAGCCTGGTCCAAATCGATATCCTTTCTTTGTCAACTACTTCTCCTGCGGGCTGTACCCCCCTTTCTCAGATTTCTTCAACGACATCATGCACACCTACGGCTTCCACCTTCTGGATCTTACGCCAAACGCCGTGGCGTGCACGGCCTTCTTCACTCACCTTTGTTAGGGCTTCGCCGGAGTGCACCCTAGCACGACGCTCTTCCGCCATTACTTCACCCCTCGCATCCAGCTGAGGGGTGCCATCTCTGGCTACATCACTTGGATCCTGAGGACCCAGAGCAGGGGCACGTACCCGGAGGGTGCCCAGAAGGAGAGGTGGGACGAGTGGCGGGGCCGATGGTGCTCGATCGAGGAGACATATCCGCAGGAGTTCTGCCGGGTCCATCGGAGGCCGCTGGTCCGCGGCAAGGACTGGGGCGAGCTCGACACCGACAACAGGAAGCTCACCTTTGCCATCACCAGGATCCATCACCTCACCTCGGCCGGGCTCACCCTCAAGATGATCGGGGCCGACTTCATTCGCCGCCGGATTGCCCCACTGCACAATAAGGGGAGGCCGGCCTGGGACTTCAGGAATGCGGCTGACATCATGAGGCTCCGCCACGGCCTGAATCACAACTTCACGGTGCTGCAGCATGCTCATCTTTCTCAGAGGCTTTTCCAGCTCAAGGTTGACGAGGTCGGCAGGGTCGAGAGGACCGGCAAGGCCGAGAAGACCGGCAATGCTGCCAAGGCCGGCAAGCCTGACATCCTGTTTGGGTTGCTAGTGGGGGTGGTCCCGTTGAGCAACAACTCTTGCATAACCGCCATCATCGCCATGATGTCGGTTTTCAACGCGCACGACCTTGATTCGACCTGGGTCGAGCCAAAAGCAGATCAGGTGCAGACATTCTTTGACAACTTGTCGAAGAGGTATGTTCGTGACGAGCCACGGCTCATCCGCCCCACCACTGAAGAAGAGTTGGCGTACATCGCCGCCTGGGCGGAGGAGGCAGCACTTGCCGAGGAGGCCGGCAGCCTTGGCACTGTGGAGGACGAAGCTGATGTGGCCACCGAAGAGAAGGAGTTTGCCCGGTGGACGGGGTCTGCCGGGGAGCCCAGCGGTGCCGGCGCAGGGGTTCCCCATGTTGAAGAAGCGGTCGAGGAGTCGGCCGAAGAGGAGACCGGTGTGGATGACTCCTCGGCCCTAGGGAAGAAAGACGTCCTGTGGTGGGCTGGCTCCGGCGAGCCGGTCCAGCCCAGAAAGACCATGCAACCCATGTGCCAGACGAGATGTACGGCCGCGGCAGTGAAGAAGGTTGCGGTTGCCGCCTCCTCCTTGTCCAAGTGGCTCAGGACTCCATCCCTTCTCCTCCCCTCGCGGACGCCGCCCCAGAGGACGATTTCGACCTTGGGTCCTTTAGCCCGAAGAGGAAGAGGAGGCCAGAGGAGGAGGACGAGTAAGCACCTTGCCTCTCATCATCTCCTGATCCTCCGCCTGCGCTATCTTTCCCTGACTTGATCCTATCTTCAAAGTGACATGGAGACGCTGGCCGAGAGGGCGGAAAAAAGAGCCAAGGCTTCGACGGGCGACGAGCCCCCGGCGAGCGCTCCGCGCACGCCGGCGTTGGTGGTGATCAGCCTGGACAACAACCCTCAGCGCAGTCCCCGCTCCAGCCCCCAGCGTGAGTCCGTTATTCACTCCCCATCGACGAGCATTGGGGTGTGCATTCTTGGCGCTGACCTTGCTGGGTTCGCAGGAGGAGAGCGGCAACAGGAGGAGCCACTGAGGGCCGCCCCTGACATGCCGCCCCCGTCGACCATGCCACCCAGAGGGGTGGCACCGGCAAGGGCATCTACAGCCGAGCCCATGCGCATGGAGGAAGAGGGGGCAAGCATGGGACCTGGTGGCTCCGTCCCGGCAACGAACGTTGGCGGGGAGGGAACCACTTCTCCTCAGGTCGGCGCGGGTAAGCTGCCTGCCTCCCGTCCCTTGCTATTTCTGCCACGCGGTGTTCTTTCTTTTATTTGTTCTGAACTTTGATTTTGGCCTCGCTTCATTCTCCTTTCTGGTTTCCAGACCCTTCCTCGACCGACCAGGTGGACGTTGATGCTGTCATCGAGGAGGTCGCCAAGGATGCCGAAGCCGAGGCCACCAAGATCGCTGACTGGGAAGCCGCCAAGTCCACCGCAAAGGAGGCCACCAAGGGGCCTGCCGGGGAGGCCGACAAGGCTGCTGCCGAGGAGGACGCCAAGGGGCCTTCCGAGGAGGCCGGCAAGGCTGCTGCTGAGGAGGCCATGAAGGAGCCCGCCGTGGAGGAGGGGGGCGATGACCAACCTTCCTCCCCTACTTGAAGGTGGGCGATGATCTGTTCGTCCGCCTACCGGGGACGACAAGCACCAGAGCGCCAGCCGAAGGGGAGGTTTTCGATGATGAGGCCCTCACCACCGCCGGGCTCCAGGTTGTCGACGAACCGGGCACCAGCAGCGGTGGCTCCCAAGAGGAGCAGCACCTCCGGTCCATGAGCGCCAATTTCTAGAAACTTCGGGCACTCCGCCGTGCTCGCCAGGATAAAGTGAACTCCAGGATGGCGGTCGTGGACAAGGTAGAAGCAGACTTTCAGGAGCGCGTCGTTCAGACGCAAGTCTGGTTTGCCGAGGCCCGGCACGACCCAAGGGACACCCAGGATCAGCTAGATGAGCGCAAGCGAGAGCTCCTATTGAGGCAGGCTGACATCGAGAAGGCCCAAGAGGCGGCGAATGAACAGGCTGCCAAGGACGAAGCTGAACAGAGGCAGCGCCAAGCTTTGCTGGACACCCAATAGTTGGAGCTCGTTGACCGCGAACAGGCGCTTGTTGCCACGCTCCGCAGCAAGGACGAGGAGATCAAGAGGCTCGTCGTGCAGCAGACCTAGGAGCTGGAGCAGAAGCACAAAGACACACTTGATGCTCTGGCCCTGGACCAAACCGACAAGGTGGAAAAGCTAGAGCTGGAGTGGGAGGAGCTGAAGGAGGAGATCTCAAAGCTGACAAAGGACAGTGACATGACTACCCACACTCTGGCGGAATTGCAGGTCACCATCTCCAACAAGACCAAGCTGCTCTCCGAGGCCAATGATTCCATCGATGATCTGAAGCTGAATCTCGACACCTTGGAAGGGACGCTTTCAGAGGTCAGGGCCCGTGAGGAGACCCTGAACAAGGCCCTTGAGGACAAGAGGCAGCTGCTGCAGAATGCCGTCGCTGCCCACAACGACTATGTGGACAACACGAACCTCTGGACCAGCCGCCTCGTCGACGTTGCAGAGAGGCTTGAGGGAGTACTGGATTAGGGGGTCCTCGGACGGCCGGACTATATCCTTTGGCCGAACTGTTGGACTATGAAGATACAAGATTGTAGACTTCGTCTCGTGTCCGGATGGGACTCTCCTTGGCATGCAAGGCAAGCTTGGCAATACGGATCTGTCTATCTCCTCCCTTGTAACCGACTCTGTGTAACACTAGCCCCCTCCGGTGTCTATATAAACCGGAGGGTTTAGTCCGTATGACCACAACAATCATAATCATAGGCTAGCATCTAGGGTTTAGCCTCTTCGATCTCGTGGTAGATCAACTCTTGTAATACTCATATCATCAAGATCAATCAAGCAGGAAGTAGGGTATTACCTCCATCGAGAGGGCCCGAACCTGGGTAAACATTGTGTCCCCCACCTCCTGTTACCATCCGCCTTAGACGCGCAGTTTGGGACCCCCTACCAGAGATCCGCCGGTTTTGACACCGACATTGGTGATTTCATTGAGAGTTCCACTGTGCCGTCACCATAAGGCTCGATGGCTCCTTCGATCATCGGTGACGATGCGATCCAGGGTGAGATTTTTCTCCCAGAACAGATCTTCGTATTCGGCGGCTTCGTACTGCGGGACAACTCCCTTGGCCATCTGGAGCAGATCGAAAGCTACGCCCCTGGCCATCAAGTCAGGTTTGGAAGCTTGAATTATACTGCCGACATCCACGGAGACTTGATCTTCAATGGATTTGAGCCCATGTCAGGTGCGCCGCACAGTCACGACGAGCATGACTTAGCTCTGCCGTCGGACAGTGTTCGGGAGATCACACCTGCGGCTACTCCGCCCCTCAATCCGGAGCAGATTGCGCCGTCCGAGGACAGGTGGATGGACCCCGCCATGGAGGCCGCACACTCAGTGGCGATAGAGCCGAATACTGACTTCACCTCCTATGAGACCTGTGTTGCCGGATCCTTGGATTCGTCCCCGGCCACGGGCTCCAAGCCGCCAGCGTCCATGCCTATCGAATCTGATTGAGCGCCGATCATGGAGTTTTCTCCACGTATATCTTTCAGCACTCGCCCCTGGGCGATGTGCTAAATTCATTAAGGTCTCTCTCCTTGTCAGGAAGCCCTTGGCCGAACTGTGTCCGGCTTGAGTGGGAAGCGGATGACGAAGAAATTCGTTCCCCACCCACCACCCACTTAATAGCCACTGTCGACGACTTAACCAACATGCTTGATTTCGGCTCCAAAGACGTCGACGGTATGGACGATGATGTAGGAGAAGAACAGGAACCACCGCCCACAGGGCGCTGGACCGCCACCTCATCATATGATATATACATGGTGGACACCCCCAAGGAAAGCGATGGCAATAAGGCAACAGAGGATAATCCCCTCGAGAAGCAATCTAAGCACCAGCGTCAACAGCGCCGCTCTAAGCCCCACCATAGCAAAAACGGTGATGCCGGCACACGAGACAATAACGTTGCGGATAGTGCTGAAGACAAAGACAATCCCCTCCAGCCAGATCTCGAGCCGGAGGATGGGCACGCTAGCCCTAAGGAATAGGCAGCGGATGGAGAATCAGAGGATGACAATTACATGCCTCTCTCCAAAGACGAGGTGAGCCTCGGCGACGAAGAATTTATCGTGCCTGAGGATCCCGTCGAACTGGAGCGATTCCAGCGCCGGCTTATAGCCACAACAAAAAGCCTGAAGAAAAAGCAACATCAGCTTAAAGCTGACCAAGATCTACTAGTGGATAGATGGACTAAGGTCCTAGCAGCCGAGGAATACGAACTCGAACGCCCAACCAAAAGTTACCCAAAGCGCAGGGTGCTACCCCAACTTGAGGAGGAAGCACTAAAACCCACGCCTCCAGCGTATGATGCGGCTGACCGGCCACCTCGTGGCCGAGACAAAGCGGCATATCAGGCCAAAGTACAGCCCACACCCCTCCGCCAGTCAAACAAAAATACCAAGGCTCGGGGCAACACGCAGGACCCGCGAGACATATTGGAAAACAAAGTAGGACATGCAAGATCGATCTATGGATCACGGGGGCGAGCCCCAACGCGTGACGACGACCGTCACACCGGATATACTAAAAGAAAATCCGGCCGGGCCGAATACAACAGACAAGACTCGTATGAACTGCGTCGTGATATAGCCCAGCACAGAGGCGCCGCACACCCCCTATGCTTCACCGATGAAGTAATGGATCACGAATTCCCAGAAGGTTTTAAACCCGTAAACATTGAATCATATGATGGTACAACAGACCCCGCGGTATGGATTGAAGATTTCCTCCTCCACATCCACATGGCCCGTGGCGACGATCTACATGCCATCAAGTACCTCCCACTAAAACTCAAAGGACCCGCTCGGCATTGGCTCAATAGCCTGCCGGCAAAATCCATAGGCAGTTGGGAGAATTTGGAAGACACATTCCTTGACAACTTCCAAGGCACCTACATGCGACCTCCGCATGCTGACAATTTGAGTCACATAACACAACAGCCAGGGGAATCAGCCAGGAAATTCTGGACTCGGTTCCTAACTAAAAAGAACCAAATTGTCGACTGTCCGGATGCCGAGGCTTTAGCGGCAGTCAAGCATAACATCCGTGACGAGTGGCTCGCCCGACATCTCGGCCAAGAGAAGCCGAAGTCCATGGCAGCCCTCACGACACTCATGATTCGCTTTTGCGCGAGCGAGGACAGTTGGCTGGCTCGCAGCAACAATATGTCAAGAAACCCTGGCAGTTCAGATGCCAAAGATAGCAACGGCAGGCTACGTCGCAATAGAAACAAGCACCGCAATAACGGCAATAACACCGAAGACATGGCAGTCAATGCCGGATTCAGTGGTTCTAAATCCGGTCAGCGAAAAAGCCGTTCAAGAGAAGCAATCCGGGCCCGTCCAGTTTGGACCGTATACTCGATCGCTTGTGTCAAATTCACGGCACCCCCGATAAACTAGCCAACCACACTAACAGAGAATGCTGGGTGTTGAAACAGGCCGACAAGTTGAATGCCGAAAACAAGGAAAAGGGGCTGCACAGCGACGATGAGGAGGAGCCCCGGCCGCCGGACACAGGAGGACAGAAGAAATTTCCTGCCCAAGTGAAAACGGTGAACATGATATATGCAACCCATATTCCCAAGAGGGAACGGAAGCGTGCACTAAGGGACGTCTACGCGATGGAGCCAGTCGCCCCAAAGTTCAACCCATGGTCTTCTTGTCCGATCACTTTCGATAGTAGGGACCACCCCACTAGTATCCGTCACGGCAGTTCTGCCGCATTGGTTCTTGATCCCATCATTGATAGATTTCACCTCACTCGAGTCCTTATGGACGGTGGCAGTAACCTGAACCTGCTCTATCAGGATACAGTGCGCAAAATGGGTATAGACCCCTCAAGGATCAAACCCGCTAAAACCACCTTTAAAGGTGTCATACCAGGTGTAGAGGCCTGTTGTACGGGCTCAATCACACTGGAAGTGGTCTTCGGATCTCCGGACAACTTCCGGAGCGAGGAGTTAATCTTTGATATCGTCCCCTTCCGCAGTGGCTATCACGCACTACTCGGACGAACCGCATTTGCTAGATTCAATGTAGTACCGCATTATGCATACCTCAAGCTCAAAATGCCAGGACCTCGCGGAGTTACACCAGTTAATAGAAACACATAACGCTCGCTCCACATGGAGGAGCACACCGCGGCCCTCGCAGCGGAAGTACAAAGCAGCCTTCTGAGGCCAACCGCCAATTCGGCGAAAAGGCCCTCGGACACCTTCAAGCGAGTCCGTAGTAACCTGCAACAGGATCTCCAGGCACGTTCAGAGCCCGGGTAGCAATTCGGCCTCCGTCATACTCCCTGTCAAGCGGCAAAATTTGTGCCACGCGTACATAACTACGCACTCAAGATACCATGGGCATAGGCAGAGGAACGGCTATGGCACGTCCCACAATGTGGCTCAACTGCTCCAGGGCCGTGTACCTTTATCATTTTTCTCTCTTTTAGGACATTACTCTCTGGAAGCCCTTTCCGACAGTCTGATTGAAGGACCCATTACGGGGAGGAAATACCAAGGAAGCAAGAAGCTCTGACGTACAAGGGAATTCCCAGGTGGTCTCTGATAACGATCGATGTACCTGTTTTTACATACCCATACGCAGCTTGCCCTTGGATAGGACATGTCAAATAGTCCTATTTTTTTGCTTATTGCACTAGTTGTATACGTACGCTTTGACGTATTATTTAAACAACAATGCATATCGTTAGCCTATTATTGCATTTCTTTTTTTCCTTGTCTGCTTATTTACAACAAATGGCACTCGTACATTCTGGTACGACTAGTGCGCCAGGGGCTTCAGTGTACCCCATAATACAGCACGAAAAAGTACGAACACTTTCGATAGTGCGGCACCCCGAACTTATAGCATTATATGCATCAACTCTGAATCATGTCTTGGGTCAATAGTTGGGTTTGCCCGGCTCCCATGTTTTGGTACCTTATGTTCCGCTATATCGGCTAAGGTAGCACTGGGAGAACTACTGCGATTGTGTCCCGGTTCTTCCGGACGAGCACCTCAGTAGAGAAAACTGACTCTCATGATGCGGCGAGAGCTGGTCGCTGTTCGAGAGGTCTCAAATCCTTAAAGATTTTTTCGCTTGAGCGAGTCGGCCTTGTCCGATTTAGGCGTACATAGCGCCCCAAGTTCGGCCTTCCAAATACTAGGGGCTTCGCCAAAATTTAAAATTGTACACTTCTATGGCTAAGTGAGAGTGATAAAGCTTTATAGTCCAATTGCCTGGTTCGTTGTGCTGAACACCTCCTTCGAAGGACCTAAAACTGGGATAAAGAATGATCAGGTTTATCCCGAACACCTCAGTACTAGTTACATGGGGGCAGAAGCCGATGACTCGCCAACTCTCAAATTTTATAAATGGCCGCACAAAAGGTAATATTTTAAATCAACGAGTGTTATATAGCCCACATGAACTCGATTTCATCTTACAGGATCACATGAGTACATTCATTCAAATATTACATCCTTAGCGCAATCCTCCGCCATAAGGCGAGCGCCCTTCAGGACACTGTCATAATACTTTTCGGGGTGGAGATGCTCCTTGCCCTCTGGCGGCCCCTCCTTCACAAGATTTTCGGCGTCCATCTTCGCCCAGTGCACTTCCGCCCGGGCGAAAGCCCTGCACGCACCTTCAATGCAGACCGACCGCTTTATGACTTCAAACCGGGGGCAGGCATTCACAAGTTGCCTCACCAGGCCGAAGTAGCTGCCAGGCAGGGGCTCGCCAGGCCACATCCGGACTATGAGACCCCTCATGGCCAGTTCGGCCGCCTTGTGCAGCTCGACCAGTTGCTTCAACTGGTCGCTCAGGGGCATCGGATGTTCGGTCCCAGTATACTGAGAACAGAACAACTTCTCCGTCGAGCTCCCTTCCTCGGCCCGGTAGAACTCTGCGGCATCCGATATGTTGCGGGGCAAATCTGTGAACGCTCCTGGAGAGCTCCGAATTCGGGTAACTAAAAGGAAAGTTTCCTTCACATGCTTTCTTTGCATAATGAATGCCTTACCCGCTGCTATCTTCTTAACCGCCTCAATTTCCTGAAGGGCCCTTTGGGCTTCGGCCTTGGCGTTTTGTGCGTTCTCGAGGGCCTTTGCAAGCTCAGACTCTTGTGTCTTAGAGTCACGCTCCACAGACTTGTACTTCTCGACAAAGTCCTGGAGCTCTTGCTGTACCTCGCCAACTCGGGCCTCTTGTTTCCCGCGCTCGGTGCGCTCCTTGGCCGCTGTGTCTTCAGCCTCGGATAGCACCTTCTTCAGGTCCGCCACTTCGGTCGTGGCCCCTAGCAAATTCATGACAATCCTATGATTTAACAACCATCTTCTATCTTTATCAATAAATAGACAGGGTATTGCTTACCTTTGTTCTTTTCGAGCTGCCTCTTGGTAAGGCCGAGCTCTTCCCGGGACTGCTCAAGGTCCCGCTTCAGTGCGGCGACCTCCGCCGTGCAAGCGGCAGCGACCAGCGGCGAAGCCTGCTTATTCACATAGACATATTTTGATTAGGCTCCTGTGAATACTATTTTGATCCTCTGTTCGGCCTTTCTTTGCAAACACCAAACAGAGCATCAGGGGCTACTGTAACATTTTCTCATAAATCCTGTTAGGAGGCTGGCACAGGCTTCAGTCAATCCGCTTTTGGCGGACTGAACCTTCTTGACCACCACACTCATGATAGTGCGGTGCTCTTCGTCAATGGAAGCACCGCGAAGCGCTTCCAGCAAGTTGTTCGATGCCTCTGGATGGACAGAAGCCGTCGACACGGACGCTTGCCCCTCTTAGCGAGGGGTCGCCTGACAGAATCTAGAACCACTAGAGGTTCCGGTGCAGTATTCGGCCGGGGGCTAGACTTGCTACCCCCACTGCCCATGGGAGTCTTGCCCCTCCTGCGCCCAGCGTCCGGAATGTCGCCTTGGGGCGCCTCCAGAATTGTCTCCCCTTGGTTCAGTGCCCTTTAGGACAACACCTCAGCGTCGTCCGTAGGGCGGGGAAAGGAGGCTGTCGGGAGTGAATCGCTCTTCATCTCCAACGAGCCCAAAGACTCCTCCGAAGAGGATATGTCGATATGCACTCTGGATGGACTGCATGATCATGTTCGGCATGATAAGAAGCCATAAAATAAAACATACCAAGAACTATTATGGTATCCGAATACTTACGACTTCGCCAGGGGCTTGTCCCTAGGCAGCCACTCATCGTCGCTAAAAGCGGCCGCCGTGGAGCAGTCCGGAAGGAGAGTCCTTCCCTTCTTGGACCCTTCGGCCTCCCCAGATGGGGCGGCCTTCTTTTTCTTGTCTCCCCCAACTGGGGGGGGGAGAACTTTCCTCTTCCTCCTCCTCATTTTCGTGGGAGGAGTGCGCCTTGGTGTTTTCGGACGATGAGTCTGATATGACCTTGCGCCGGAGACCTTTCCTGGTCCCCGTGGCCTTCTTCTTGGCCTTCTTCTCCAGCGCCTCATAAGGCTCTAGAACCAGCATCTCCGTTAGGAGAGCATCTGCTGGATCTTCGGGCAGGGGGGCTGGACAGTCGATCTGCTCCACTGTCGCTACCCGGTCCTGCTAAAATGGAATGGAGGCTCAGACCCCTCACACTATTATGCTGGGCAAAGAAACATTTTGTGAGATATAAAAGACTTACCAGATTGGCAGGGCGCTTTGCGCTGAGTCCGTGATCCTCGTAAGAGGAGGAGGTACCTCGGCGCCCTTGAACAGCACCTTCCAGACGTCTTTGTGCGTCGTGTCGAAGAGCTCTCGCAGCGTCTGGTGCTCAGCCGAGTCGAACTCCCACAAATTGAATTCCCGATTTTGACACGGGAGGATTCAGCGGAAGAGCATGACTTGGACCATGTTGACAAGCTTAATTTTCTTGCTGATCATGTTCTTGATACATTTCTGTAGTCCGGTCAGCTCCACCGATGAACCCCAGGACAGGCCCTTCTCTTTCCAGGAGGTGAGCCGCATGGCGATGCCGGATCGAAATTCGGGGTCCGCCACCCAGTTGGTGTCGCGCAGCTCGGTGATGTAGAACCACCCCAATTGCCACCCCTTCACGGTCTCCACATAGGAGCCTTCGAGCCAGGTGATGTCGGGCATTTTGCCCACCATGGCGCCTCCACACTCCGCCTGCAGACCCGACTACCACCTTTGGCTTCGCATTGAAGGTCTTCAGCCATAGGCCGAAGTGGGGCTTGATGCGAAGGAAAGCCTCGCACACGACGATAAACGCCGAGATGTTGAGGATGAAGTTAGGGGCCAGATCATGGAAGTCCAGCCCATAGTAAAACATGAGCCTGCAGACAAACGGGTGGAAGGGAAATCCCAGTCCACGGACAAAGTGGGTAAGAAATACCACCCTCTCATGGGGTTCTGGAGTAGGGACGATCTCCCCTGCTTCTGGAAGCCGGTGCATGATGTCTGCGGCTAGGTATCGGGCTCCCCGGAGCTTCGTAATGTCCTCCTCCGTAACGGAGGAGACCATCCACTTGTCCCCCGCTCCGGACATGATTGGAATGGCTTTGCGGAGAGGAAGAGAACTTGGGCGCTGGAGCTCGAGTGCGTATGAGTGGGTAGGGGAAGAGGAAGGCGCGGGTGAGAACGGTGAATCCTTGTCCCTTTATAAGGGCGGAAGAAACTATGCGCCTCCCCACCTGCCTGGTAAACTCGCTTATTCCCCAAGCGTCGTAATTAATGTCGCGGTTGGGTTACCCACACCCTTATTGATGAGAATCTCGTGATAAGGGGACATGATCTCTGCTTCGACAAGACGTGCCAAGAAAACCGCCTTGCAATATGTGCAGTAGTTGGTTGACAAAAATGGTTCGAATAATGACCGGGCCATGGCGTGATGTCACGCTATGAAATGTGTCAGCAGATTAGATTTTTGGGATATTATGCTCTCTACGGTGGTATGTGGAATTTATTTTACAGAGCCAGACATGATCCTTGTGTTCAAAATCTTCTATGGAGTATTCGGAGGAAGAACCCGCCTTGCAATGCCGAAGACAATCTGCGCGCCGGACTCATCGTCATTGAAGCCTGGTTCAGGGGCTACTGAGGAAGTCCTGGATTAGGGGGTCCTCGGACAGCCGTACTGTATCCTTTGGCTGGACTGTTGGACTATGAAGATACAAGATTGAAGACTTCGTCTCGTGTCCGGATGGGACTCTCCTTGGCGTGGAAGGCAAGCTTGGCAATACGGATCTGTCTATCTCTTCCCTTGTAACCGACTCTGTGTAACACTAGCCCCCTCCTGTGTCTATATAAACCGGAGGGTTTAGTCTGTAGGACCACAACAATCATAATCACAGGCTAGCTTCTAGGGTTTAGCCTCTTCGATCTCGTGGTAGATCAACTCTTGTAATACTCATATCATCAGGATCAATCAAGCAGGAAGTATGGTATTACCTCCATCGAGAGGGCGAACACAGGTAAACATTGTGTCCCCGCCTCTGTTACCATCCCCTTAGGCGCTGACAGCCTCGAGACCCCCTACCCGAGATCCACCAGTTTTGACACCGACAAGGCTCACCATGCAGCTAGCCGTCATGGGCATGCCGAACTTCAGGTACTCCCAGGAGGTGAACATAAGCCCCAATGCCAGGCTGACCTTGTTCTTCGAGCGCGTCCTCGACGCCCTGGAGCAGCTCCGCTCCAGTCGGGCAACTTATCTGGAAAATGAGGCCCGGCAGCTTTGCCGAGGCACCCTGACCAAGGTGCTCAGCAAGGTGGCGTTCTAGATCCCCAGCATCGACTTTGCCCCAAGACAATTTTATCTTAAGTTAGAACCGCGGCAACCACTGATGTAATATAACTTTGCAGTATTTTGAAATAGTGCATGTTATCTTCCTGTTTGATTTTTCTTTGTATGTACACACCCTACGCTTAGTTGGATAGGGTTGCCGGTGCGTAAACCCGTGCCGCGGTGCTTTGAGGAACGGATCCTTAGCAGCCTGTCGGGGGCGCTTGCTGCCGGGCAAGCCACCTTGCCATTCTCGGCACAGCCGCTTGAACTGTTGAGCGGACTTGAAACAGAACAAGGGTGCTGCCAATAGCGGAAGGGTTCCTTTGTGTGCAGGTTTTCTATACAAGGAGAAAAATCTTTCCAGGAAAAATAACCCTATAAAAAGGAAATCGCTCAAGGTTTTGCTAGACTTAGCTTTTTCGTCGCCATGCGGATGGTTGTTGTGGCTGCAGATTACACCGCTCGCCCTGTCGCTTGCCTGCACTGGCGCGGACAGACCGGCTCCAGACGAGCCGACTGCTGGGGCCGCCTTCTTCTTCGGAGCCATCGCGATTAAGGTGTCGATGCGCTAACTTCTAGACCAGATTTTCACAGCCTCTGCTCCCCTACCTGGCGCGCCAAAGATGTCGGGGAAACGACACCTATGGGATCCCGAGGACCCCTTCTATGGTTGGCGGGGGTGAAGAGCTGTACAAAGAGCAGGTCTAGCGATCATCGCGAGGTGATTTTTACCCAGGTTCGGGCCGCAAATGATGCGTAAAACCCTAGTCCTGCTTGTCTGTGTTTATCTTGTGTTCTTCAGTTCTTGGACTAGCTACTATGTGTGCCCTGTCCAAAAAGTCCAAATCCTTCCACAGTACGCCTCGGGCCTCCCTTTATATGTCAAAGGGTACCACAAAGGCACAGGAGGGGAAAGTATCTGATGTACAAGTTTATCGCCTGACATTGTAGGACAAACACATTTAATGCGCTGCCTACGTACCCTCTTGCTTTATCGGGGACGGCAATAGAGTTCTTCCCGTCCGTCGCCGCCTCGCCTTGCTTCGACGCGCATCCAAGCTGACGAGGCATGCAGTGCCATGCTGACTGGCTGGTTGTTGTGCTGGTGCGGTGACAGGGTCTTCATGAAGATCTGCATGCCACCACGCAAGTGCTTGACTAGTTGGCCTAGAAGCTGCATGCTGCCACGCAGGTGCTTGCCTAGTTGGCGGGCTGGTTGCCGCGTCAAAGTGGCCGCGGGGTAGCGGAGCTTTGGTAGGTGTGGGACTGGCCGCGGCCCCGCAGATGCCCCCGGCAAGGGTCTTGCCAGGGCCTCGCAAATGCCCCCGGCAAGGATCTTGCCGGGGTCTTCGTGGCCGTCCCCGGCAAGGATCTTGCCGGGGGTCTTCGTCTTCTAGTTCTTATGTAGGTTCACAGGCCTTTGGTCTTCTCAAAGATCTGCATTCCACCACGCCGGCGCCCCTGAGTCTTGGTCTCGATGTTGTCGACGGTGTTAGAACTCTCAGGCTCAAGGGTGGCAGCCTTGCTGGTGTTGGGAAAGTCCCCCCGACAAGGCTCTTGCCAGGGCTATGTAGGCCGCCCCGGCAAGGGTGTTGCCGGGAGAAGTGCACCTTGCCCCTTTGCTCTTCATGCCTCTGGCTTGAGTGCTGCCTTGGTAGTCTCGTACCTTTCCTTCCTCTGCCCCGCCAAGCATGGCCGCAGGTGTGGCTATGACTGCATGTGCACAAGTAAAGGGGTACATAAAGGCCCCTACTTTCATACACCGACACCCACGATCTAACACGATCTCCACTTCTCAGTACGTGGGTGACACCTGTCGCTAGGATGAGATGGGTTAGGGGCACGTTCGTCCAATTTCTTCGGACGAACGGTTTTTCACCTCGGCTATAAATACCCCTCACCCTCCTCTGACATCATTTACCCCGCTCGAGCTCACTCCCCTCGCTCAATCTCTCTGACCTAGCACCGCCGCTACCTTCCATCATCGCCGATGAGGAAGATCTTCACTACCTCGACCTCATCGCCGTCGTACTGGTGCCGGCCGCGGAAATCTTCACTCCGCTGCCACCATAGCTGTCTTCCGCCGCCAAGTTAGGGCGTGGAAGCTCTGAACGGATGAGCTTCTCAACTTCTTCTCTCAGTTCGCCGTGTTCATCAAGGGTAAATAAAATCTATTTTTACTGCCCTTGTTGATTCTGATGATTTCCACAAAATCTTCAAAAGGTGTCTATTCTTCAACTTCCACATCCTTAAGCACCACAATTGCATTAGTTCTTGATCTATTTCTCTAAGAAACATTTTTTCTCAAGATTCCTCATTTGTGTGGATTTTCAATCTATACAACTCTGGAACCTAAGTCAAGAACGATTAGTGAAATTCCTCAAGACACCCCTAGTCAAATTCCTCAAACTTGATTCTTTTGAAAAACTTCTGAGAACGCATCTCCAAATTCTTCGCACCTATACTCTGTTCATAGGTACACATGTCCGCTGATGAGTCTCTAGGTTCTCATCAACTTAACTCATTTGCAGCGTTCCTCGAACACAAATTGCATACCTGGTCAGAGAATTCAATTGTTCAAAATCTTCAGTCAAAGAAAATGGTTGATGGCAAAAGACATCAAAAGGGAGGCAAGAGACCGAAAGTGAATACTACTTTCGAGATCCCTAATGACATCTATGTAGGGTACTGCGCTCCTGATGAAGCAATTCATGGCAAGGAAAGGAAGAATGAGCGCAAAGTGCACATTCAGAGGATAGAGAGGAGATGGCCATGAGAATGGAGGGAGTACAGATACATGACTCCTAAGTACATGAAGAAATTCGCCGTACACCCTCCATGCCCAAGACCTCCATTGGTACCAGGCCAAGAAGCTGATCCCACTAGCATCAAGTGTGGTTAGGGCTTTCAAAAAGAATGGGCCAAGTGGCAAGCTAAATGAGCCAAGATGGCCAAAGAAGAAGTGAAGAAATTCAATGAAGATTCTGCTGCTATTGCTGCTGCTGAGGCCTCTGCTAGCAAGCCTAAGAAGGCTATGCCAAAGAAGCCTGCTCACAAGCCCAGTTCCTCAGCTGCAATGCCCTCACGGCCAAGCTCTTCAAAGCCCTCATGGCCTGTTCCTCAAGCTACTGCTTCAGAAGCAACTCCAGTCCCCACTGCAAAATCCTCAGCAACTTCTGCAAAGTCCTCGGCACATGCGCATCTTGCCTCTTGCCAAAGGACCACTGGAATATCAATTGCTTCAGGAGCATCTACAAGTTCTTCAACTCCTCAGTACTCAACTGGCCCAACGTTGCTGAAGAAAAAGGCCACTGGGGGACCAGGCACAAGGCCAAGTCCTCAAAAGAATCAGGTCGCCTTTCAAGTACCGTCTAGTGAAGATGATGCTGATGATGAAGAATTGGTTGAAATCATCAGAGACAGACAACAAAGGGCCAATAGAGCCAAAGGGAGTAATGTGCCACTTCTGCCGGATCCCAAGTTCATCCTTGACTTCATAGACCTCTGGCACAAGGACCCTAACACTTTATGCCTGATTTCAATCTCACATCTGGCAAAAGTCATATGTTGACGATCTTTATTGGCGAAGAAAAATGGAAGTTTGAGAAGGCCAGGAACTGAAGAAAGCCCAGTACAAGGAGCGTTTTCTAAAGAATAGTGTTGTTAAAATGACTCCTGATGAACTTGTGACCATGCAGACTGAGATCAAAGCACTCATTGATGAATTTGACGCATATCATGTAGATTGACTAGGAGCCAAAATCAAATTCGTCAAAATGGCGAAGGGATTTACATCAAATGTTGCAGCTTCATCACAACATGAAATTCCTCAGGCTGAAGCATCTGCTAAGCCAACTGAAGAACATGCAAGCACAGCTGATGACAATCAGGCTGTTGATGATTCTGAAAGTACCAGGGCTGCTGGTGAAATTCCAGCCACAGAAGAAACTACCAGGGCAACCTCTAGTGTTGTGCCTGAAGAACAAGCCAGGCTAGTTCAAGCATCTACCAATGTGCCTGAGGAAACTGAGCATGCCAGGGAAACTACATCAATTTTGCCTGAAGAAACTGAACCTATTTCATCTGCTCCTCCTGCCAAGTCACCTCAGATAACAAGTACAAACCTTCCTTATGCATCAAAAGTGAAGAAGACCAAGGCTGCAGAGAAGGCAGCAGTGAAGAAAAGGAAAGCATCTGCATCCTCAGAGTCTTCAGCTCTAAAGAAAGTGAAGACTTTGACGAGCTCTTATGCAAACCCCATAGATGTTGTTCCAATATCAAGCATGCCATCAAAGGAGATTGTTCCCTTTGGTGAGGAATATGTGATTCCTAGTGAATCAGATGAAGAAAATCCTTCTGCTGCTACGCCAGAGCAGTTGGATGAAGAAATTGAAGTGAATTACATCCCTTCAACTCCTCTGGTATCATCGCCCATGCCTCAGTTCACAGCTAAAGAGGCAGACGTTGAAGAAATTGATGAAGAAGATGAGGATGTGGACATTGGGTCTACAACTCCTATTATGAATGATGACTACTAGGAAAGTCATCACCCCAATTCACCACTTTTCACCCCTCTGCAACAAATTCCTTTGTCCCCTGTCCAAATTGAAGAAATTCATACGGGTTATGATGGACACCAAGCTTCACTTCCTTCTGTTCCAGAAGAAGTTCCTGCCGCTAGTGCTGAAGAAATGGAGACCAAGGCTGCTCCTGATGACACTGCTCCTAAAATTCCTCAGCCTGTGGCTCCAGAGGCTATGCATCAAGAGGCTCTGAAGACATCAATTGCAAATCTTCAACCCAAGCCACAAAATCCTCACACCAAGAAGCAGAAGTTCAAGGCTGATGACTTCTTTGTTGGGCATCATTTCTTCACTGACTACAATCCTTATGACTCTGCTCGACTTTGTCACACGCGTTTTTGGACTGCTAGCCAAATGAACTTCTATTCCTTGTTGCTATTAGATAAGGAAAAGATCTTTGACCATGAGCAAATTCCTCATGTGGATATGGAGTCTCTTCCGTGCTTCACTCCAGTCCTCAGTGTTCTTCATGACGCTAGGCTGCTCAACTTCTGCACCGACATCTGGGATTGGAAAGAAGAACTCATTCTTCAATTCTTCGCCACGCTGCACATCACAGGAAACGTTGAAGATGTGAACTCATGGGTATTGGACTGGATGACTGAAAACACTCACTACAAAGCACCGGAATCTGAATTGCTTCACGTCGTTCCAGTTAGTCCTCCCACTGAAGGTGCAATGCGCATCTATGATGAACCTGAACTTTCAAATCATCTGATGCAAAGTGCTGATGAAGCCTTTGAAGCCGGACCAAGCTCCAAGGACCACATTCCTCTTCAAGGAATTGCTCTACGTGCTAAGGACGATATACAAAATATTGACCAAAACCCTCGGTCCAATCAAGGGCCACAACTCTGATGATGAAGAAGTTGTTGGCATCATGAAGAATCTATTGTTCACTATCATCCATGGTATTCCTATCAAAAAACAAAGATTTCTTCATGAGGACTTTGGCCAATGTAGCTCTGTCACTGTTTGAATTGAAGCCTTACGCTCCCTGGATTATGAGATTCATCAGATCAAGGTCTTAAATCAACTACATGGCTGACTGTCAAAATCATCTCAGCTATTTGCCACCAATTGAAGTCCTCAAAAGGACTATTCCCTCATCTTATGAGAAGGGCAAGGATTCTATCATTGATGAAGGCACTCATCCATTGGATGAACAGTTTTAGAAAGCTGCATCATATTCCACCAATGATGACTCTGCCGCACATGATTCTGCCGCAAATGCTTCAAAGCAATATCCTCAAGCCACTGCTCCACGTGTGATGACTGATCGTGAGCTTCTCCTCAGTCTTCATCAGAAGGTCGATCACAACCACAACTGGGTCAAGCGTCAGTTTGGTTCAATTCTTCAGGGTATGACAATCATGCAAAATACTATGAAGAAGAACCATTACTACTTGCATGAACTTTTTGACCGCACTTGGGCCATATTGTCTCACATCTACGGTAATGAAGATCTCAAGCAGATGGGCTTCAAATAGAACTTTGACTGGTCACAGTCACCTTCGAAGAAATTCAAGAAGTTCAAAGTTCCTCACCTGGTCGCCAGTTCATATTCTTCATTGTGCGAGACAGATGAAGTCGAAGATTTGAACGACACCGTGGCAGGCCCTACTCAAACGGATGACCCCAACAATGTTGGCGCTCCTCCAACGACATCTTGATGATATTCTTCAGGGGCGTTAGTCCTCACTTTTCGTCCCTTTTGGTCATTTGATGACAAAGAGGGAGAAATTTGAGTTAGTCTTCAAGCGGGTCTTCTATATATGGGCATTTTTTTGTTAAGTTACAACTCTCGCTCTTCTAAAGTATTTGTTGATCGAGTTGTAAACTTAAGACCTATGGTGGTCTGATACTTTTGCTCTGTTTTCTGCATGCTATATCCTCGAGCTCGTTAATGCACGCATGTTGAATTTCATTAGACACCATATTTCATCATGCATTTCAAATTCTTCATAACATATGTTAAATGCGTGTATGAATTACAAGATATAGGGGGATATCTCCATGATTCTACTCTACAATGTGCATTTACTTTTCAAAGAAAATTCCTCAAATATGCACATCTTCAGGGGGAGTTCTTCTATATCTTGCAATCAAATTCCTCAATATCAGTATTTACACTTCATATGTTTATCCTCGTTGAAAACTTAACCTATACTGTCATCAATCACCAAAAAGGGGGGATTGTAAGTGCATCTAGTGCCCCTTAGTGATTTTGGTGTATTGAAGACTTATAGGTTAAGGGACTAATGAGTTTGTGAGTGTACACAGGTCTATAAGTCTATGAGGACTTTGATATTTACGATGAAAGTCGATCCCTAAAAATGAATGTCTTCGATTGAAGACTTGGTTTTCTTGAAGACTTTGAAAGTGAAGAAATGGGTGTGACCGTGAAGACTTGATATTCATGCAAGGAATATGAAGCGTGAAGACTTCTGTTTTTGTAGTTTTGTTTTCTCTTCCTTGATTCACAGGAAACACCGTACTGTTAAAGGGGGTCGAGGTAAAACTAAGGAAAAGTTTCCAAGTGATGCTCATCTCAAAATCCTACACCTGCCCAATCATTCCGAGTGAAGCCATTTGAAATCTCATACAGTTCAGTCAACTTCTTCAGTGACAGAGACGAAGATCTTCTGGTCTCTAAGGAATTTGTTCTGACTGAGGAGTTAGGAATTCGCCAGTGCGAATTTCCTACTAGTGAGGAACATGATAGCCCTGAGGAATTTAATACTCAAATATCCGACCGTTGTTGTGCTACGCGCCAGCTGTCCCAAAATATCTACCCACCTAACGGTCATATCATTGAAGGGCATTTATGTCTTATCATGTCGGGCTGCTCCCTAGGCTATAAATAGCCGCCCCCTACAACCACTAGCTGGTTGGCTACTCCGCGAGAAACTGACACTTGTCATTGAGAGCATGCCATCCTCCGAGGACTTTGAGCGAAAATCATCAAGTGAGGAAAAAACCCAAACACCTGCAAACCCAAAGTGATTGAGCATCACTGAAGAGATTGTTCCTATGTGGAACCGATGCTTGTTACCTCTGAGGACTGTGTATCCTCTAGACGGTTAGGTGTCATTGTCTAGAGCATCCAAGAGGAAATTGTGGATCGCCGAGTGACCGGGTCTGCGAAGGTTTGGAAGTCACCCGAAGACTTACCACGAGTGATTGGGCGAGGTCTCTGTGACCTTAGCTCAAGGAGAATTCGGTGAGGACTATGGGTCCTCGGGTTTTGATACCTAGCCGCTCCACCAGACGTACGACTGTCACAACAGTTGGAACTGGTCTACCAAATCATCCTCTTCACCAAGCTACTGGTTCTATTTCCTCAACCTTTCATTTCCTCATTCATGTGTTGATGAACTTGAACGTTACTGTTTTACGACTTTGACTGGAGACTTTCTCAATTTCCTCAATCCTATTTCTTCACTCAGTTTGTCTTCAGCCTGCTTATCCTATTTACACGCTACTTGTACTTTGTGCTTGCTTTAATTTCATCATGATGGCTGTGCTAATGTTCTGTTTTGCATGCATCTGAGTACCTATTCTGCTGCTAAGTAGTTCATTGCTTAGGAATTTCCTCACCTTCAAATTCCTCAGTGACGAATTTGTAAAAATCGCCTATTCACCCCCCCCCTCTAGTCGATCTAACGCACTTTCACTAGTATAGTGGGATAACAACCTCAGGAGGAGGGGTGTTCTTGTGCTTGATGAGCTAGTGGGTGTGAGGATGATCTGGAAAATGATCCGTCTCTATGGTGGTGGTGCTGCCCTTTTTATAGGGGACTTGGTCCTCTTCCCCAATGAAGGCGGGAAGGGATCCCACAACGGCCAAATTCGAAGGGAGACAACTAGTACAGGCTATCCTGACAAAAGTAGTCTTCGCCTGCAAAAGCCTCTGGACGTGACACCGGGGTGTGCTCGGTGATGACCTTTGTCCTGTCGTCCTGGCAGTCTTGGTCTTGTTGCAAACCTTTGTCTGATTCCTCGGGACTCCGCGCCTGCGCTTGCCTCCTTATCACCAAAGAGGAAATTGGTACACTGTGCCCGCTAGTGCCCGCCTGGCCTTGGTCGTCATGGCTCACGTCATCTGGACCTCACGAGGTGAGCCTTGCATAGAAATCTCCGCTCCTCAAGAGCCAGCCTGGAGAGACTACTCCTCGTGTAGGTCTTGGTGTCGTCTGCCTCGCGAGGCTTGGCCCCTCGCGAGGGTCTTGAGTTGTTGATGTTGAAGCTGGGACGTACCAGGCCGTCGATGGAGCCACGCCGTGGGCCGCATGGAGGCAAGTCTGGGTACCCCCATTCCCAGAACACCAACAATGGATGGCCCCCGGGCCCAAGGTGCACTCGAACTTGGCTTCGAGACGAAGCCAAAGGGCAAGTGCGGAGCGCCGTGGGCGCTAACCGCCTGCGGCCTTGGTCGGCGCGTGGAGATTGATGGGACGTGGGCGTCTCCGCTTCCCCATGCTGCCTCAGCAACCGTTTGACTTGACGAGACTCTGCTGCATGCAGAGAGAAAATCTTCATTGCGCGGGATCGCGGAGGCCGGCGGTTGGCCTCCTTCCCGCTATAAATGAGGGAGGGGCAGAGCCCCCCTCGCTCATCTCCATCTTCTTGCCACCCGCTCCTTCTTCTTCTTCTTCCATGTTTTGTTGTCTTGTTGTAGTGTCCATGGCGCCGATCAGGAGATTCTCTGCAGCGGAGAAGGGAAACCCCCCGGGAAGAGTCGGGGCCGCTCCCGCCGAAGAAGAGGCTCAGCCGCCCTCGCGATGTTGGCGAAAGGCCAGTGGTGACGCGATCTTGGTACGAGCAGACTCCACCTGAGTTCCCGCTCCCTCTGTATGCCCGCGCGCAGGGCTCCGGAGAGGGCGGCAGTGCCCAGCACCGTGCGGGCCATGACCACGGTGGCCAGGCTGAGGCTGCGCGGCCAGCTGGCCCGTGAACCCACGCCAAGGGCTTCTTGCGCGAGTTCGTGGTGTGGGCGGCAATGCCACCGCGCACGTGGATCCGGTTCCCGTGGTTCTTCACCGAGGAGATGCCGCTGAGAAGGCCGCTTGAGTTGTGGCTGCAACACGCTGGGTGCTGCAGTCTAGCCACAGGGGCGGAGGTCGAGGTAGTCCCCCCGGGCAACTTTTCATGACCCGAGGATGGGGCGAGGTCGCCCGCGCCTGCCGTCCAAAGGGGACCCTCGCCATCCACTTCGGGTAAGATGGCGCCTCCACGTTGTTCTTCAAGGTCTTTGACGAGGAGGGCCGGCGGCTGGAGTGCTGCCCTGAGGAAAGTAGTCTGCATGGCATAGCTGCAGGCGTTGAGCCCGCCTCTGGCCTCGCCGACAGCTCCTCCAGCAGCAGCGATGAATCCTGGGAATCCAGTGACCTTCCCGAGCCTAGAAATTCTCTGGAGTCTAGTGACAACAGCTACGTGCCTCTGAGCTCTCACCGTGCCCGGAGCACGGCAGCAGCGTCCACTCGGCGTCGTCGGTGATGCCCAGCAGTCGGGGTCCTTTGAAGCTTCCTTATTTTGTTTCCCGACGCGGAATCATGACAAACCCCATGGGGGTATGTAAAAAAACTATAATGCTTTTGCTCCAATGTTTATTATTCCTAGTACAAGGTTGCAGCTGTGTGTCTCACTTCGGCATTGTTCCCCCTTTTCGTTCTTGCGGTAGCTTAGTGCTCTACGCCAGCAGGTCCCAGTCCCCTGGCAGGCTTCAGCTTTGGCATGCAAGCAGCTTCCTGGAGGCCGAAAAGGGAAGTGGCATTGCCAGAGTGAGATTGCGAGAGTCAAAATGTCAGATGGTGAAGTTTACGCCAACATGTATGGGTGACTTATCTTAGTAAGCCTGAGGTGATTCCTTTGCGCAACGCCTGATTGTGCCTTAGCGGTGGTGCTTCCAGGTAGGACTCACACTGGCCTCCCCTTTCCCCACTCATCTAAGTGCTCTACGTCCTCGGGTCCCGACCCTCGAGTGAGGCTCAGCCACCGCTGGAATGCCAAGTCGCGTTGTCGTGGTGAAGGCCAGGGGGTGAGGGCTGGAGAGTCAGTAGGAGCTCCTGAGGCGTGGTGCTAAAGAGCCCCCTGATACGTCTCCAACGTATCTACAATTTTTGATTGTTCCATGCTATTATATTATCTTATCTTGGATGTTTTCATGCATTTATATGCTATTTTATATGATTTTTGGGACTGATCTATTAACCTAGAGCCCAGTTCCAGTTTTTGTTTTTTTCCTTGTTTTTGAGTTTTGCAGAAAAGGAATATCAAACGGAATCCAAATGAACTGAAAAATTATGGTGATTTTTTATGGACCAGAAGAATCCCCTGAAGCAAAATAGTTGGGCCAAAAGAGCCACGAGGCCTACACAAGGGTGGAGGGCGCGCCCTCCGACCTTGTGGTTGACTCGTGGACCCCCTTGACTTGTTCTCGATGCCAAAAAATCCTATAAATATAGAAACCCCCAGAAATAAACCTAGATCGGGAGTTCTACCGCCGCAAGCCTCTGTAGCCACCAAAAACCAATCGGGACCCTGTTCTGGCACCCTGCCGGAGGGGGAAATCATCACCGATGGCCATCTTCATCATCCCGACGCTCTCCATGACGAGGAGGGAGTAGTTCACCCTCGGGGCTGAGGGTATGTACCAGTAGCTATGTGTTTGATCTCTCTCTCTCTCTCTCTCTCTCTCTCTCTCTCTCTCTCGTGTTCTTGATATGGCATGATCTTGATGTACCGCGAGCTTTGCTATTATAGTTGGATCTTATGATGTTTCTCCCCCTCTACCTTCTTATAATGGATTGAGTTTTCCCTTTCAAGTTATCTTATCGGATTGAGTCTTTAAGGATTTGAGAACACTTGATGTATGTCTTGCATGTGCTTATCTGTGGTGACAATGGGATATTCACGTGATCTACTTGATATATGTTTTGGTGATCAACTTGCGGGTTCAGTGACCTTGTGAACTTATGCATAGGGGTTGGCCCACGTTTTCGTCTTCACTCTTCGGTAGAAACTTTGGGGCACTCTTGGAAGTTCTTTGTGTTGGTTTGAATAGATGAATCTGAGATTGTGTGATGCATATCGTATAATCAAACCCTCTTATAATTGTGGTGACATTGGAGTATCTAGGTGACATAAGGGTTTTGGTTGATGTGTGTCTTAAGGTGTTATTTCAGTACGAACTCTAGGTCTGTTTGTGACACTTATAGGAATAGCCCAATAAGATCGATCAGAAAGAATAACTTTGAGGTGGTTTCGTACGCTACAATAATCTCTTCGTTTGTTCACCGCTATTAGTGACTTTGGAGCGACTCTTTGTTGCATGTTGAGGGATTGTTATATGATCTAATTATGTTATCATTGCTGAGAGAACTTGCGCTAGTGAAAGGAACCCTATGCCATGTTTTGAAGCATTGCAATACCGTTTCACTCACTTTTACCACTTGTTACCTTGCTGTTTTTATATTTTCAGATTACAAAAACCTATATCTACTATCCATATTGCACTTGTATCACCATCTCTTCGCCGAACTACTTCACCTAAACAATTTACCATTGTATTGGGTGTGTTGGGGACTCAAGAGACTCTTTGTTATTTGGTTGCAGGGTTGTTTGAGAGAGACCATCTTCATCCTACGCCTCCCACGAATTGATAAACCTTAGGTCATCCACTTGAGGGAAAATTGCCACTGTCCTACAAACCTCTGCACTTGGAGGCCCAACAACATCTACAAGAAGAAGGTTGCTAAGTAGACATCACCCCCCTTTAACGTGCAAGCGAATTGCGTGAAAATGGGACGGCCGGCGGGGCCGCCTGCAGCCAAACTCCAGGGATTCCTGCGGGTCAGTCTAAGAGGAGAGCATAACTCGTAAGCGCGCTTGTTGTCCTGCCGCTGATCTTTCCATACGAAGATGAAGGCACTGAGGATCTGGTGAGGTGACGTGCATGGGGTAGGCCGCGAGCCAGAGCTCGATCTCTCAAATTTGTCGGTGTGCAGGGACGGAACTCAGCACAAGCGATGTGCCAGCATGTGTAGCCCCCGTTGCGGGATGAGCAAGGGGCTGGTCAGCACGCGGGAGGCCGCGAAGGGCGATAAAACACCAGGCAGGCGGGTGATAACATAAATCAACTCATGGATAGGGTAGAGCTAGTTCTGATATATGCAAAATGATACATGCTGCAGGGACGGACCCAGGCGGCTTGGGGATAATGCAGCCCGAGGGGCACCCCCAACTAAATAAACCAGAAAATGTCACCTGACACCATTGTTGAAGATATGTTGAAGTAGCTGAGGACGCATGTCGGTGTCAAAACCGGCGGATCTCGGGTAGGGGGTCCCGAACTATGCGTCTAGGCGGATGGTAATAGGAGACAAGGGACACGATGGTTTTACCCAGGTTCGGGCCCTCTCGATGGAGGTAATACCCTACTCCTGCTTGATTAATATTGATGATATGGGTAGTACAAGAGTAGATCTACCACGAGATCAGAGAGGCTAAACCCTAGAAGCTAGCCTATGGTATGATTGTTGTATATCTATCGACTAGCCTGGCCTCGGTTTATATAATGCACCAGAGGCCTAGGATAACAAGAGTCCTAGCCGTACACGCCGGTGGGGAGGAGTCCTTGTCTTGATCACCAAGTCTTGTGGAATCTTCCTTGTATGCGGCAACCGTCCGGATCGCCCATGAGTATACGGCCATGGGGATCCTCGGCCCAATCCAACCGATCGGGAGACGACGTGGTGAGTACCCCCTAGTCCAGGACACCGCCAGTAGCCCCCTGAACTGGTCTTCAAGTTGGGGACGCTCCTCGATTCTTCCGAACTGTTCTTCATCTTCGGTCGTCGGTCTTGAAAACTGGTTCAACAAATCTTCTCGTCTTCGATCTTGAGGATCGCCTAAGTGCATACGAAGAGTTTACACGTTGGGTATCCGAGGAGCCCCTTTAAGTTTACGGCCTTTATCAATGCCTTGTTATTTTTATGCCACGCCTCGGTTTGAAGTTATTCCGGAGGCAGTGTCCTCTTGGCGTCCGAGCTCTAACGCCGGACTACATTCGAGGTATCTTTGCAGCGAGCACCAACGCCAGACTGCTTCCCAGCTCTATCGCCGGACTATGTATCCGAGCTCCAACACTGGACGGTATCCGAGCTCCAACGCCAGACTATGTATCCGAGCTCCAACGCCGGTCTGTATCCGAGGTGTCGTAAATCACCTTGGTTCAAAGAAGTTTGAAGGAGTTTAGCCGAGCTTAATGCCGAAATGCCCTCTATGGAGCCAGCCACTAGCGTCCGAGCTTTATGCCGGACTGCTTCCGAGGTGGTGCACCACCCCGAATGTGGGCCGATTTTTGTCAATATTTTTGATTGGTGCAATTTATTCTCTTCGAGATACATAGCCAGAGCCCACAAGGTGTGTATCGGTCTAAAACCGAGATGCACCAAGGATGACGAAGACCGCTGATCCCAGAGTCACCGAGACTCGGATTGATTTGCAAAATCGGCCCGAGGATCAAGTCCTAGCTCAGCAGAATACTTTGGGACACAAAAGTGGCATGCTCACCTCGAGACTCGGGTTGGCTGCGGCCGACCAACCCGAGGATCAAAATCTCCTCGTAAACTCAGACACTTAAAATTTTCTGCATAGAACAGCAATGCAAGAGCCTCGAGACACCGGGTCGGGTGACAACACCGATCGGGGATTGATGTGCCTTTAATATTTGTAAATAATAAGCCCAAGCCCAAGAGCCCCGAGCCTTAATGCGGCACGGGTGGCTGAATTAAGGATCAATATCCATAGTAAAATCACAAGTTATGTGTAATCGACTCAATGTATCCAAGTACTTTATGTCATTAATGCTCGGATCCGCATTGTACAAAACTTTGTTGACCGACCATCGGCTTCAACCTCCTCGCCAAGAGTCGAGGAGTGTTTGTCCTACTTTATAAAGCCTTTATGAGGGCAAAGATTTATGACAAACAAGGCAATCCGCCATACGGTTTTATAAAAAAGGTACGCAGAGAGATATGTTATATTACTGTTTAATGTAAGAAATGTCTTCCAAAGAAAATAGTCACGCTATCGGTTCCTTTCTTTGGGTTGTCATGGTAAGCATGATCATGAAACCTCAGCTCCAATGTAAGAGCAAAATATTGAGGATTTAGTTTGGGAGGCCAATTACTAGCCCCGGTAGTGTTCGCGACGATCGAGTCAAGCTGAAACACTTCGCCAATTTTATGAATGGCCCGTCATTTAATATAGTCATCGGATCGCTGACCAGTTTACACCTATTGTGACAGTCAGTTTTCGGCTTTCTCCACTGAGGTGCTTGACCATGCGAGCTGGAAGCACAATCGCAGTGGTTCTCCCTTTGCACACCTAGCCGAACAAAGCGGAACGTAGGAGGCAAGCGCGGGAGCCGGGTAACCTAACTATTGACCGAAGACATAATTCGAAAATGATGCATATATAGCAATATCCGAGAATGTTTTTGCCGAATCTCTAAAGGTGTCCGTTGCAGAATCATGAGACTTGTGCTGAAAACACACAAATAGTTAAAAGTGCCAAAAGCTTGGAAAACCAAAAGACGTCAGTAAAAACATGACGTCCGAACAAGATCAAGTGTCCGGTGCCAATCCGAAAATTGGACTTTAGAAAAAAAAAGTGCTTCTGCCGTGCTTTAACATGACACATCCTATCTCAAGACTTGCTGGTCAGCCTCGGCTTCAGATCCCATCCCTAAGGCGGAGTACTTCTCATTAGGCCAGTTTAGAAAACTAAACTCTAGCGGTTTTGAGAGATAAATTAGGCTCCCCGGCTAGTGACCGCACACTCGTGTCGAGAAAAGGAGTGATAAATAATAATAAAAACTCTGCAACGACTAAGAAGAAAAACACTTATTATAAAACGGCTCAAATAAACATAAGAGCCCCAAGTGACTTGGGTAAAAGAATGATTCTATGTACAAGTACTTATATCATATCTATGTTCAACCGAACTTTAAACGCGTCTTAACTGACCGTCGGCTTCTCCCTCTTCGGTCAAGGACCGAAAAGTGTTATGTACTCCATCTGTCGAGAATATCGACGGTGTTTCCAATAACCAGGCAATCAGGTCATAAGGCTATAACAGACAAAGCGTGCTCAGGGAACTTATGCTATATTACTGATAAAGTGTAAGAAGCATCTTCGAAGAAAATAGTACCCTCACCGATACCTTTCTTCGATGCTCATTGTTAATATGAGACTTGTGCAATAGATTTTTTGTACTCATGAGTTCCCTTGTGTGCCGACCATTATTGAAAACAGTAAGAGCGCTAGCTTTCGGCTTCACCTAGTCTGAGGTCCGGCTCGGGTGACCCGATCGTGACAATCGCAGAGGTGCTCCCATTACTCCCTAGCCGAACAATCGGGAACATAGGGCTAAACACAGGAGCAAGGCAACCCAGCTTGCAAATCACTTAAGTCAATATGGTGCATATTGTGGCGTAATGCACGAACAAGGAATGAAGCCGTACAAGTATAATCATGTGCAAGAGGAAAAAGCTTCATGAAGGAAGCCCCCAAGTAAACCGGGTATTTGAATTTGCGCGTCACAAACAAAGTTTGGACAAGGAAAAATTTTACAAGCAACTTTTTCCCAAAAAAGTATAATGGTTGGTCGAGCCGAACACAAGTTAAAAATTTAAAACTTTGAGCATGAAGGCAACTTAGCTGGTAAATGTGTTCGGTATTGACGACGCGGTCCAAGCTTGATGCGGGACAAGGTTCCATCCCCCAAGCCGATCCCGAGGTGGCGGAGCAAAGAGCTCGGCACTCCGAAGTGGTGACATAGGACGGTCAATGCAGGACGGCAGAGTGATGCTGAAGTCCCCTGCATGGGGTAATGAAGTGTTGACGAAGCCCCCCGTCCAGCCGAGGTGACGCCAAAGGATATAGTCCGGCTGGATCATTTTCCCGTGCACAAAAATAGTGCAGACTGGGGATAATAGTAATAATAGGAATTAAAAAAATGTTGCATAATAAATAATTTATGCAAAGTGAGTAATAAAAGAAATATGGCCTGGCGCCGAAGTCAATGTCGATGCAGGTCGTCGGCGTAATGCAATAAAGGCATGGCAAGGCCCGAATTCACAGGTCGGTTCGAGTTCCGGATGCGGCGTTCGCCGGACTATGTACGGAAACTGACCGAACCATCATGCGACCGTCGATAATGTGGCCACCACTTGATAGACCTGTGTATATATGATGGACAAACCAGAGTAATAATTCCTTGGGAAAAAAGAACCCAAACAAGTAAAAAAATACTGGGATTAATAGCACCTGGTTTATTTGTTGTAGCAATCCTAAGGAAGGTGATTCCCAAAATTGGAACTCGATCCGCGCACCCATTTCCTGATGGGTGATAAAACGACGGCATGGCAATGCTGGCAAACGTTGGCTCGCCGAGGTAAAGCCCTCGGTCTAGCTAACGTGACGGAGCTGGTCGGCTAGTGACGCCGAAGTGTCCGGAGTAGGTTAATGAAGAGATGGCGGAGCCCCCGGTCCAGCCGAGATGTCGTAGTAGGTCGGCGTGATGGACACCAGCTTGAAGAAGCAATAGTGCGGCCCTGCCGATGCAGGTCGTGACATGGTCGATGCCGGCTTGATGAAGCGACCGTGCGGCGATGCCGGTATGCCCGCTCCGTGTAATCCGTGGGGCGGCGATGTTGGTGATGATTTATCCTTCGCGATGCCGGACTCTTGTTCGGCTTGCCAAGATGATGATCCGAAGAAGTTGAGCTTGGCTCAACAAAGTGACGACGTGTCTAGCGCAGGTCGGCAGCCGTGGAGCAATATTGCCGGACTGGTTTGACACCATCACGATGTTTAAGATCATGTTCAAAAGATCTTGAAGTTAGTGGGATGTGTTCTGGAACAAAACACAATACCCCATACAAAACTACCTTCAAAAAGGATGTCCGGAATCCCGTTCATAAAAAAGACGAACTCGGGTCGGATTCGTTTTCGCACAGAAAACAGATCCGAAAAGTGATGCACTAATCGGAAGGTTCCCGGAGTTTGGACGGTCGGATCGAGCTGAAATTTTGAGGGGTGGTAGATATGGGAATTCCGCAGCCGATCAATGGTTGGATCTTCCAAAGGAAGTTCGAGATAGAAGCTGGACACCACGCCCTAAGCTCGTCCGGATTCTCGTCCAGATTCAACGCGGCTCCGGTATATCAGAGATTGCCAGAGATTCCTCCATCGGAACTCGACGAAATTTTCCAGGGTTGTTGTAGACTTAATTCCGCACAATTCCACCGAAGCAATCGCTAAAACGACACTTGAGAAGGCGGTGGCGGCAGACACAAGTCCGCTGTCCGAAAAATAAAGACAAATCGCCCGAGGGCAATGTTGACGTTGAGCCCCCGGGCTCCCTGGATGATTCCTCCATGATCTTGATAGAGATCGGAGTTCATGTTGATGAAGGCCCTCATCCGAACATGACGATTGGAGGTAGGGCGCAGTCCTTGGTCGAACCAAGGTGACCAGTTGAGCTGGTGACGAAGATGCCGAAGTCGCAGCTTGATCTGCAGCGAGCCATCGACCTTTTGCCGAACACACAGTGGAACTCTCAATGAAAGCACCAATGTCGGTGTCAAACCGCGGATCTCGGTAGGGGGTCCCGAATCAGTGCGCCTAGGCAGATGGTAATAGGAGACAAGGGACACGATGTTTTACCCAGTTCGGGCCCTCTCGATGGAGGTAATACCCTACCCCGCTTGATTAATATTGATGATATGGGTAGTACAACAAGAGATCTACCACGAGATTAGAGAGGCTAAACCCTAGAAGCTAGCCTATGGTATGATTGTTGTATATCTATCGACTAGCCTGGCCTCGGTTTATATAATGCACCGAGGCCTAGGATAACAAGAGTCCCAGCCGAATCGCCGGTGGGGAGGAGTCCTTGTCTTGATCACCAAGTCTTGTGGAATCTTCCTTGTATGCGGCAACTGTCCAGACTGGCCCATGAGTATACGGCCATGGGGATCCTCGGCCCAATCCAACTGATCGGGAGACGACGTGGTGAGTACCCCCTAGTCCAGGACACCGTCAATGCGTGTTGCAGAAGTCACTCCTCATGAGCCGCCCAGGCCCTGAACCTCGGGAGGCTCTGAGGGCCCAGGGAGCTCACAAGGATCCGTCGCCATCTGTGTCAAGATCCCTTGGTGAGGGAGTCCTGGACTAAGGGGTCCTCGGGCATCCGGCCTGTTATCCATGGTCCGGACTAATGGGCTGTGAAGACATGAAGGCCGAAGACTGTACCAGTGTCCGGATAGGACTCTCCTTGGCATGGAAGGCAACCTTGGCGATCAACTACAAGATTCCTTTCTATGTAACCGACTCCATGTAACCCTAGATCCCCCTGGTGTCTATATAAACCGGTGGGTTTAGTCCGGAAAGGATATACACATTACCATAGTCATACAGGCTAGACTTCTAGGGTTTAGCCATTACGATCTCGTGGTAGATCAACTCTAGTAATAGAGACGGCCCGAACTTGGGTAAAATCGTGTCCCCTATCTCCTGTTACTATTGACCTTAGACGCACAGTTCGGGACCCCCTGCCCGAGATCCGCCGGTTTTGACACCGATACCTGGTGCCTAGCCTCCTGAGCCGCCATGATGCTCCGCATGTGACGCTGATGCCCGACAACCCTGCTCAGCAAGCCGGAAGGCATGCGAACGTAGCTGTGAGGGGAGCCCTCACAACGGCCAGTGCGTGATGGCCAGAAGCGCTCCTGAGATGCAGCCCTATTGAGCCCTAGGATGTTGACGCAGAAGCGCAGGTCACTATTCTATGCGGAACAAGGAGCCGCGTCGGGTGGTGGGCGGCGGTCGCCGCGTATAGCTCTCGCATCTTGAAGCTCCTTGGTTGCCTTGGTGATGAACTCCTGAGCACCTGGCTACCCATGCCTTGTGCCCTCCTGGTGGAAGCGTTGTCGGATCTCGAGTTCCGGCAAAACTCTCAAGGTTCGAACACTGGGGTGCGCGCAAAGATCTCCCCCTACCGAATCACGCCCTCAACCTCGTCACGATCTCTAAGGTTAGCTCGACGAACTCGCAACACAAGATACACAAGATTTATACTGGTTTGGGCCACTGCTGTGGTGTAATACCATATTCCAAAGGTGGTGTGGTGGATTGCCTCTCGCCGAGGATGAATAAGATAAGGGAAGAACAGCCTCCTGAGGTGAGGTGTTCTTGTGCTTGGTGGGTGTGTGGACGAGGATGGTCTGAATCAGCTCAGGCTGAGTTGCCATCAACTGTGGTGGCTATTCCTATTTATAGAGGCCCTGGTCCTCTCCCCAAATATTGAGCGGGAAGGGAGCCAACAACGGGCAATTTGAAAGGGGACATCTAGTACAAGTTATCCTGACAAAAGCAGTCTTCGCCAGCCAAAAGCTCTGGTGGTGACGCCACCTTGGGCTCCATGGTGACCTCCATCTTGTTGTCCTGCTGGTCTTGGTTTTGTTGCACCGATGTGGAAACCTTTGCTTGACGTCTCGGTACTCCTCGCCTGCGCTTGCCTCCTTAGCACCAAAGAGGAAACAAGGACACTGTGCGCGCTGGCGCCCGCCTGACGCCCGCCTGATCTCGATCGTCACGGCTCACGTCATGGGAACCTCGCGAGGTTTGTCTTGCCTTGATCTCTCCGCCCCTCGCGAGCCAGCCTGGTGAGGCTGCTCCCGAGAAGGTCTTCCACCATCTGCCTCACGAGGCTTGGCCCCTCGCGAGGGTCTCGAATGCCTGTTGGTGTAGATGGGCCGTGCGGGCCCGCTCGCACAGCCATGCCGTGGGCCGCAGGCAGGCAAGTCTGGGGACCCCCGTTGCTAGAACGCCGACACTAGCCCCTGGGCCCAAGGCGCGCTCGGGCTTGGCTTCGAGGCGAAGCCAAAGGGCAAGTGCGGAGTGCCGCGGGCCCCAATAACCTGTGGCCTTGGTCGATGCATGGCGGTTGATTAGACGTGGGTGTCTCCGCTTCCCCACGCTGCCTCGACAACTACCCGACTGTCAAAAGGCTAGCGCAGACAATGCTTGCCTTCATTGCTTCCTTTCGCCTTGCTCAAGATCCCCTTTCTTGCTCCCTGCTTCTGAAATCCCCAGATCTGCTTGCCTCCTCTTCTGCATCAACGATCAATGGCGCCTCGGAAGGTCAAGCCTGCCTCATCGCCGGCTTGGTACGAGCCAGCTGTCGACGCACCGAACGTCTCGGAGAAGAACCTCACCGCCACGCGCTTGCTGACGGCGGGGGAAAGCACCGAGAGGGGGAAGACTGAGCTCTGGGCCGGCACCGACGTGCCGGAGCCCGAGGGAAGCACCTTCTTCCCCTTCTTCATGAGCAGCATCGTCGCAGGGCTGGTTCCCCCCTTCTATGACTTCTTCTATGAGGTCCTTGGCCATTATGGGCTGCAGGCGCTGCATCTTCATCCCACCTCTATCCTTCTCCTGTCGATCTTTGCCTACTACTGCGAGGCGTACCTTGGTGTGATGCCGTCCGTGGCTTTGCTGCACCAATTCTTCTTCCTCCACATCAACAAGGGTCACATCTCCGGGTGTGCCAATTTCATTGCGGTGGGCAAGGCCAACTCAATCTCGAAGACTGGGAAGAAGGCCGACGGCTTCAGGAGCAAGTGGGACATGATGGACGCTAAATGTGCCCACCCACGCTTGATGCTGCCAACGGAGATGCCCAGTCCGACAAGGGGTGGTGAGGGAGTCTTGGATTAGGGGGTGTCCGGATAGCCGAACTATCACCGTTGGCTGGACTCCTGGACTATGAAGATACAAGATTGAAGACTTCGTCACGTGTCTGGATGGGACTTTCCTTGGCGTGGAAGGCAAGCTTGGCGATACGGATATGTAGATTTCCTACCATTGTAACCGACTCTGTGTAATCCTAACCCTATTCGGTGTCTATATAAACCGAAGGGTTTTAGTCCGTGGGGATCTAACAACAATCATACCATAGGCTAGCTTCTAGGTTTAGCCTCCTTGATCTCGTGGTAGATCTACTCTTGTACTACCCATATCATCAATATTAATCAAGCAGGAGTAGGGTATTACCTCCATCGAGAGGGCCCAACCTGGGTAAAAACATCGTGTCCCTTGTCTCCTGTTACCATCCGCCTAGACGCACGCTCGGGACCCCTACCCGAGATCCGCTGGTTTTGACACCGACATTGGTGCTTTCATTGAGAGTTCCTTCGTGTCGCCACCTATAGGCCCGTGGCTCCTTCAATCATCAAGAACGATGCAGTCCAGGTGAGACTTTTCTCCCGGACAGATCTTCGTGATTCGTGGCTTTGCAATGCGGGCCAATTCACTTGGCCATCCGAGCAGATCGAAAGCTACGCCCTGGCCATTAGGTCAGATTTGGGAGTTTGAACTACATGTCCGACATCCGCGGAGACTTGATGTTCGATGGATTTGAGCCACAGCCAAGCGCGCCGCACTGTCTTGATGGGCACGATCTAGTTCTGCCACGAACAAGGCCCTCGAGGCCGCGACCGGCGTCCGTCCCCACTCCTTAGCTCGAGCCGACTCTCGATCGAGGACGAGTGGTTGGACCCGCACGGGGCTACGATCTCAACGGCAATTGAGCCGAACTCCATCCCTGTCCTTTGTGAAGCTCAGACTCCCAGTGTGCCGACTCCTCTCCGGACCAACCTCCGCTACTGTAACGCCCGGATTCGATAAGCGCCAGCGTCCGCCAGCTTATTCACCGTCGCTGCCATGTCATTTGCTTGCGTGTTGCACTTTGCCATGTCATCATATGCATTTCATATCATGTCATCATGTGCATTTCATTTTGCATACATGTTCGTCTCATGCATCCAAGCTTTTTCCCCATTGTCCATTTTGCAATCCGGCACTCCTAAATTCCCCGGCGTCCCCCTTTTGTCTCTTGTTGTGAGTGGGTGTTAAACTTTCTCGGAATGGCCCGAGGTTTGCCAAGCGGCCTTGGTATACCACCAGTAGACCGCCTGTCAAGTTTCGTGTCATTCGGAGGTCGTTTGATACTCCAATGGTTAACCGGGTAACCGCAAAAGCCCCCTTCTCTTTGCAGCCCAACACCCCTTTCAAAGTGGCCCAAAACCCATGTAACTCCCCTCCATGCTCTCGGTCGTTCGATCACGATCGTGTGGCCGAAAACCGCTCCTCATTTGGACTCTCCTAGCTCCTTCTACCTATAAATATGTGCCTCCCGTCCAAATTCGCGGATCATTTCCTCCCTAACCCTAAAAAATTCCCCTCCGCGCCGCCGGACATGTCCTCCGACGGCCGGACATGTCCGCTCCACCGTGCCGCCCGCCGCAGTGAATCCTGCGTCGCCACGTGGCGATCCCCGCCAGCCGCCGCCCGCCCGGGAGCCCATCCGGGCCCAGCTGGCCTGATCCGCTCTGCCGCCAGACGCGCCCTGCTGCTGCCGGGCGCCGCGCGCCGCCCGAAGTCGCCGCCGTCTCGCTCACAGGCTGGGCCGCGTGGCGCGAAGGCCACCTCGCTCCTCCTCGCCGCCCGCCTTCCTGCCTCTCCCTCGCCAGAGGCTATCCTCCGCCCAAGCCAAGCTGCGCATTGCCTCACTCCGGCTGCCCGGCTGCGCCGCCCGCCCGGCCGCCCTCCGGCGACCAAGCACGCCACCTCCTCCTCAAGGCCCCTCGCCGTCCCTTGCCGGATCCGCCAGATCCGCGGGGCGCCCTCCCGACCTCTTCCGCAGCTCGGCCGCCTCTCCCTCCTCGCCGCCGTTCTCCGCCAAGATTCCGACGAGGTTGACTTTTCCCCCTTCACGCCCAAGTCCCGAATATTTTTGCATAATCATGCCATGTTCATCGCATCATATCTCTGCATCCATAGCTCTGTTTCCTGCGTGTAATATGTCAAAATGTTTACCTGGAGATGCTCTTCATTTCATTCCATTGCATCATGTTCATTTGAGCTCATCTTGATGCCCGAATCATCGTTGCAAGAGTGCAATATAATGTTGTCTGCTGCCTGTTAACAGAACATGCTCATTTGTTATTTTTGCCATGTTTGATGTGTGCATCCTATGAGCATGAGATCTACATGAGTTTTGATCTATGATATGCCATATTTACAGTGGTGCCATCCATGGATTTTTGTGGGTCTTGTAGTGAGTGCATCGAGCTTGTTAAGTAGGGTACTTGCTGTTGCTGTTTTGCTAGGCTGATTCTGTTATATTATGATGCTATGTAAACCTGCTGCTACAAGTCATTCTATGCATAATCTGGAGATGGTCACTAAGGGTGTTTTGTTATAAATGTCATTCTCTATCCATTTATGCCCCTGGTTGCATTTATAGCCTGCTGTAACTAGTTGTAATCGTGCTCTCAAAGTTGCTAAATAATGTTGCTGTCAGCCTGTCAACACTAAGTTCAGTTTTGCCATGTGCTTTGCTAGTGATCCATGCACTCTATGAACTTGCTATTGCCATGTTTAGCTTCATAAACATGTCTTCTTACTGTGAGTTTCCTTTCAATGCCATGTTTTGCTCCGTGGTGAGTGGTTCAAGCTCACCAACATGCCTACTTATTGTTGTTCCTGCCATGTATGAAGCTGTCATATCATTTGCCATGTTTACATGGGTGCTATCATATCTTCTGGTCCTTTTTGGCTCATGGTCAGTAAAGGACTTTTGTTCTATGCAATTAGTAGGTTCATGCCATGCTCTAGTTTGACATGATAACTTGCTGTAACATGTTGTTTGATAGCTCTAAACATGGCAACCTGATTTTATTTCTGCAAAGTCTGAAACTGTTATTATATGCAATCTTGCCATGTGTTTTTGAGCATGTTCTAGTGATTTATGGAGATAGCTCAGTGTTCATGTTTTGTCATTCTTTAACTGTACATCATGTCCATGCCTTTTATTTTCACGTTGAGATGATGTAGCATAGTTTTTTTGATGCTTGCAATATGCCTAGTTGCTGTTTTGGACAGCTTGTCCTTTAAACTTGTATAGAGTGTATGTGTTGAACCGTTGCTCCGTTTTGAGTGTGCTCTATATGAAACTTGCATGATTTTGCATGTAGTTTCATATTATCATGTTGAATCCTTGTTTTGAGAGTGTTTGCTTGAGGTTTGTATGCATTTTGCATCAATGCCATGTTTAACTTGTTTTGCTCATATCTTCTAGGCCGTAGCTCCGAATCTAATGAACTTTATATGTAACTTGACTAGAATTTCGTGTCGATCATCGTGGTGCATCTTAACTTGCTGTTTAACAACTTGAACATAAAGTTATTCAGTTCTGGACCAATTTCGAAATTTGCATATGAGGACTTACCGGAATTGTTCTATGTTGTTTCCGGCCTCATTTAAACTTGCTTTGATGTGTTGGTCTTGCATGCATCATCTTTTGCCATGAGTAGCTTCATGTAGCTTTGTCATGCATCATGCTTGGGTGTGCATCATGCCTTGTTCATGTGTGGTGTGTTTACCATGTTGTGTGCTTTTCTCGATAGTTCCCGTTTCGTTGCGATCGTGAGGATTCGTTCATCTACGCTTGGTTCGTCTTCGTGGTTTCATCTTCTTCAAGGACTCGTTCTTCTTCCTAGCAGGATTTCAGGCAAGATGACCGCTACCCTGGATCTCACTACTATCATTGCTATGCTAGTTGCTTCGTTCCATCGCTTTGCTGCGTTACCTACCACTTGCTGCTCAAGCCTCCCAAATTGCCATGAACCTCTAACCTTTATCACCCTTCCTAGCAAACCGTTGTTTGGCTATGTTACCGCTTTTGCTCAGCCCTCTTATAGCGCTGCTAGTTGCGGTGAAGATGAAGATTGCTCCATGTTGGATTATGTTTATGTTGGGATATCACAATATCTCTTATATTATTAATGCATCTATATACTTGGTAAAGGGTGGAAGGCTCGGCCTTATGCCTGGTGTTTTGTTCCACTCTTGCCGCCGTAGTTTCCGTCATATCGTTATTATGTTCCCGGATTTTGCGTCCCTATCGCGGTTGGGTGATTTATGGGACCCCCTTGACAGTTCGCTTTGAATAAGACTCCTCCAAAGAAGGCCCAACATTGGTTTTACCATTTGCCTCACCTATGCCCTTTTATTTCCTTGGGTTTCCGGAGCCCGAGGGTCATCTTTATTTTAGCCCCCGGCCAGTTCTCCTCCGAGTGCTGGTCCAAACCGAAGCGATGTCCGCGCCTCGGGCAATCGTGGTCTATGCCAACCCGACGTCTGCTCATCCAAAGTGCCTCGAGAACGAGATATGTGCAGCTCCTATCGGATTTGTCGGCACATTCGGGCGGCTTTGCTGGTCTTATTTTATTACTCGTCGAAATGTCTTGTAGCCGGATTCTCGAGACTGATCGGGTCTTCCCGGGAGAAGGAATATCCTTCGCTGATCGCGAGAGCTTATCATGGGCTAAGTTGGGACACCCTGCAGAGTATAAACTTTCGAGAGCCGTGCAGCGGTTATGTGGCAGATGGGAATTTGTTAATATCCGTTGTAGTAAACTTGAAGTAAACTCTTCTAAAATACACCAACCGTGTGCGTAACCGTGAGTTTCTCTTTTCGGGGTTGATCGAGAGGAGAACACGGTTTCTGGGTTATGTCTGACGTAAGTAGGAGTTCAAGATCACTTCTTGATCATTACTAGTTGTCGACCGTTCCTCTTGCTTCTCTTCTCGCTCTCATTTGCGTATGTTAGCCACCATATATGCTTAGCCGCTGCTGCAACCTCACCACTTTACCCCTTCCTTTCCCATTAAGCTTTGCTAGCCTTGATACCCATGGTAATGGGATTGTTGAGTCCTCGTGGCTCACAATTTACTACAACACCAGTTGCAGGTACAGGTTGCGATGATCATGACGCGAGAGTGATGTTTGCTTGTTTTGGAGTTCGTCTTCTGCTTCTTCGATCAGGGGATAGGTTCCAGGTCGGCAGCCTGGGCTAGCAGGGTGGATGTCGTTTGAGCTTCTGTTTGTGTTTCATCCGTAGTCGGATGTTGATCTTATGTACGATGTTGTATTCATGTGGCATTGTATGCTCTTTTGTATGTATCCCCATCTATTATGTAATGTTGATGTAATGATATCCACCTTGCAAAAGCGTATCAATATGCGGTTCTATCCTTGGTGGGACCTTCGAGTCTCTTTAGGATAGTATCGCATATTGGGCGTGACACCCTGCCAATCGAATCCGATTGGGCGCCGGTCATGGAGTTCACTGCCGCGGACATCTTTCGGCACTCGCCCTTTGGCGATATCCTTAACTCATTAAAGTCTCTCTCTTTGTCAGGGGAGCCCTGGCCGAACTACGGTCAGGAAGGTTGGGATTCAGACGACGAAGAAATTCAACGCCCACCCGCCACCCACTTTGTAGCCACTGTCGATGACTTAAGAGACATGCTCGACTTCGACTCCGAGGACATCGACGATATGGACGACGACGCCGGAGACGACCAAGAACCAGCACCCACAGGGCACTGGATGGCCACCTCAACTTACGATATATATATGGTGGACACACCTAAGGGAAGCGATAACAAGGAACGATTTAGACGCAGCGAAAAGAAAATTCCCTCGAAGCAGCCAAAGCGCTGCGTGGCGCCGCCAAAACCCCACCTCGACAAAGATAGCACCCACACGACTCCAGCCATAGAGCAGGGTGAGCCGCCGACGATGAACATGCCATTGAGCAACCATCCGAACAGGCCAACTTGGACAAACAACCTGTCCCCGGCAAGGACAACAGTCCGGACGATCTCACGCCGGACACGTCATTGGATCAGAAGAACCTCCACAAAGAGCTCCTCGCTATTGCGCGTAGCTTGAAAAAGCAGAAACAGAGGCTCAGAACAGCGGAAGACGCACTCCGAATAAGGTGGAGTAAATTACTCAACACTGCAGACAAATATGGCGACAGCCGCCAAGCAAAGAGCTACCCAAAGCGCAAACTACTGCCCGAATTCGATGAGGAGGCCGCAGAGCCCCCACGATCAAAAAAAAAAGAGGCCGCCGGGTCGGATAGACGACCACATGGCAAACGTAGAGCGGCAAGCGGTGCCGCACACAAGTCGGCACGCGATCCGCATAAGGATTTGCACCAAAAGGATGGCCCAGTTAGATCTATCTACGGGCTAAGGAAACAAGTTCTGGCGAGCAATACAACACGTCAAATATCCGAACATCACGACACACCCAAATACATAGCGCCACAAGCACCTCTATGTTTCACTGATGAGGTGCTGGATCATGAATTTCAGCGGATTTAAGCCCGTAAACATAGAGGCATACGACGGAACGATGCACTCGAGTCTGGATTGAGGATTATATCCTCCACATACACATGGCCGAGGAGATGATCTCCACGCCATAAAATACCTACCCTCAAGCTCAAAGGGCCAGCCCGGCATTGGATTAAAAGCCTCCCGAAAACACCATTGGTAGTTGGGAAGAGCTTGAGGATGCTTTTCGGGCCAATTTCCAGGGAACCTATGTCCGACCTCCGGACGCAGACGATCTAAGTCACATAACCCAACAGCCCGGAGAGTCAGCTCGAAAATTCTGGAACAGGTTCCTCACCAAAAAGAACCAAATAGTCGACTGTCCGGACGCCGAAGCCTTAGCAGCTTTTAAACACAACGTCCGAGATGAATGGCTCGCCAGACACCTTGGCCAGGAAAAGCCAAGAACAATGGCCGCACTAACAAGCCTCATGACCCGCTTTTGTGCGGGAGAGGATAGCTGGCTAGCAAGATGCAGTACCAGCGACCCAAGTGCATCCGAAGTCAGGGATGGAAATGGGAAACCACGATGCAGCAAGGACCAGCGCCGGATTAAGGGGAACGGTCCAAAGAGCGCGGCAGTCAACGCCGGATTCAAAAGCTCACGGCAGAATAATAAAAAACTGCCCCTTAAGGACAATAGCGATGAGCTATCCAACTTAAACAAAATCTTGGACAAGATATGCCAAATCCATAGTACTCCCGGGAAGCCTGCAAACCATACCCACAGAGATTGTTGGGTCTTCAAGCAGTCCGGCAGACTCAACGCCGAACACAAGGGGCTCGACACACCAAGTGAGGATGATGACGAGCAGCACAAGTGAAAGTGCGTTATATCGACTAGAGGGGGGGTGAATAGGCGATTTTTATGAATTCTTCACTGAGGAATTTGCCGGTGAGGAAATTCCTTAGCGAAGAACTACTTGCAGCGGAATAAGTACTCAGAAGTAAGCATAACAGAATACACGCATGGTCATCATGATGAAATGAAGACTAGCACAGAGTACAGAAAGCGTAATCACAGGATAACACAAGATGAAGACAAACAGACTGAAGAAATTGAACTGAGGAAATTGAGAAAGTCTTCAGTCAAAGTCTTCAAACACAGATATGAACAAACACTCAACACGGTAATGAGGAAATGAAAGGGTTGAGGAAATAGAACCAGTTAGGTTGGTGAAGACAATGATTTGGTAGACCAGTTCCAACTGCTGTCTCAGTTGTACGTCTGGTTGGAGCGGCTGAGTATTTAAACTCGAGGACACACAGTCCCGGACACCCAGTCGCTGAGCACGCAGCTCAGACACCAAGTCCTCACCAGATTCTCCTTGAACTAAGGTCACATGCACCTCGCCCAATCACTCGTGGTAAGTCTTCAGCGACTTCCAAACCTTCACAGACTTGGTCACTCGGCGATCCACAATTCCTCTTGGATGCTTCTAGACCATGACGCCTAACCGTCTGGAAGAAGCATAGTCTTCAAAGGTAATAAGCGTCGGATCCACGCAGGATCAATTTCTTCATGATGCTCAATCACTTTGGGTTTGTAGGGGTTTGGTTTTGGGTTTTCCTCACTCGATGATTTTCGCCAAAGTCCTCGGAGGATGGGTTGCTCTCAAATGACAAGTGTCAAGTTTCTCTCGGAGCAGCCAACCAGCTAGTGGTTGTAGGGGCGGCTATTTATAGCCTAGGGAGCAGCCCGACATGATAAGACATAAATGCCCTTCAATGATATGACCGTTAGGTGGATAAGATATTTTGGGACAGTCATGCCAAGAAGACAAGAACGGTCGGAAATTTGAATCTCAAATTCCTCGTATATCATGTTCTCATCGTAGGCAATCCAAGACTGCGAATTCCTAACTCCTCGGTCCGAACAAATTCTCAAATGACTGTAAGAACTTCGTCTCATCATCAAGAAATTGACTGAACTGTATGAGATTTCCAAAGGCTTCACTCCAAGGGATTGGTAGGTGTAGGATTTTGAGTTGAGCATCACATGGAAATTTTTCCTTAGTATTTCCTCGAGCCCCTTTAACAAAGACGGTGTTTCCTATGACTCAAGAAAGATAAAATGAAACTACGAAAACAAAAGTCTTCACGCTTCATGTTCCTCAAATGAATACCAAGTCTTCAAGGTCACACCAATTTCTTCACTTTCAAAGTCTTCGAAAGTCTTCGAATATCAAAGTCTTCAATAAGAACTTCATTTTAGGGTCGACTTTCTCTGTAAATATCAAACTCCTCATAGACTTATAGACCTGTGTACACTCACAAACGATTAGTTCCTTAACCTATAAGTCTTCAATACACCAAAATCACTAAGGGCACTAGATGCACTTACAATCTCCCCTTTTGGTGATTGATGACAATATAGGTTAAGTTTTCAACGGGATAAACATATGAAGTGTAAATACTGATAATGAGGAATTTGATTGCAAGATATAGAAGAACTCCCCCTGAAGATGTGCATAGTGAGGAATTTGCTTTTGAGGCAATGCACATTTGAAGAGTTGAATCATGGAGATCTCCCCTATATCTTGTAATTTATACACGCATTTGACATATAATATGAAGAATTTGAAATGCATGATGAAATATGGTGCTTGATGTAATTCAGCATGCGTGCGATAACATTAATGAGGAACAAGCATGAAAAATATCACATCAAGAGTATCAGAGCTCAAGAAGCTCAAGAGAATCAGAGCATAGTGCAAGAGCATAGTGCATCAAAAGTATCAAAGCGCCATCGGGTTTAAGATTACAACTCGATCCAATAAAAGTTTCAGAAGAACGAGAGTTGTAACTTAACAAAAATAAATTGAGGTATATGGGCAATAAAATAGACCCGCTTGAAGACTAACTCAAATTTCTCCCCCTTTGTCATCGAATGACCAAAAGGATCGAACGAGGACTAACGCCTCAAGAATTTCAAGTTGAAGAAGGAGCGCCAGGCGTTGTTGGGGTCGGTTGTTGTAGTAGGACCTGCCGCGTGTCGCCCAAGTCTTCATTTTCATCGGTGTCGCGCGATGAAGAATAGGAGCTGGCCACCAAGGAAGGAACTTTGACCTTCTTGTATTTCTTCTGAGGAGGTGCAGACCACCAAATTCTTCCTTGAGTCCCATTGTCGTCAGTTCTTCCGCACTGTAGACATGTGAAAGAACAGCCCAGGTGCGTTTGAAGGTTTCATGGAGGTAGTAGTGGTTTTTCTTCACAGCATTGTGTGTTGAGGTCATGTTGTGAAGAATTGAACCAAACTGACGCTTGACCCATTTATGATTGCGATCAACCTTCTGATGAAGACTGAGGAGTAACTCACGATCAGTCATCACCCTGGGTGCAGTAACTTGAGGACTTTGCTTGACTGAGGTATTTGCGGCAGAGTCATGTGTGGTAGAGTCATCATTGGTGGAGTAGGATGCTGCTTTGTGAAACTGTCCATCCAATGGACGAATGCCTTCATCGATCACAGCAGAGCCTTGCCCTTGTCATCACCGAGGTAAATGTCCGCTTGAGGACTTCAATCGGGGCAAGTAGCTGCGTGGTTCGAGTATCAGCCTTGTAATTGAGTGAAGACCTTGTCTGATGAATCTCATTATCCAAGGCGATAAGGCTTCAGCTCAAATGGTGACATAACAATGTTTGCCGAGTCCTCATGAAGAAATCATGGAAGTTGACGGAACGCCATGGATGATGTTGAAAAGCATATTCTTCATGATGCCAACGACTTCTTCATCATTCGAGTCGTGGCCTTTGATAGGACTCATTGTCTTCGCTGAATCCGATAGACAGTCCGAGGCACATACAATAATTCCTTGACGAGGAATTTGGTTCTTGGGGCCTGCCTTGGCTTCGAAGGCTTCATCAGCACTTGCATATAGTGATTTGAAAGTTCTGGTTCGTTGTAGATACAATGAGCACCATCAAGTGGAGGACTGAGTGGTAGAGCACGAAGCAATTCAGATTCTTTGGTGCCTTGTAGTGAGTATTTTCAGACATCCAGATCTAATACCCATGAGTTCACGTCTTGACGTCTCCGGTGATGTGCAGCGTTGCATAGAATTGAAGAATGAGTTCTTCATTCCAATCCACGAATATCGGTGCAGAAATTCAGAAGTCCCGCCGTGAAGAACACCGAGGACTGGCTCAAAGTCAAGAGAGACTCCATGTCCACATGAGGAATATGAGCATGATCGAAGACTTTGTCTTTGTTGAAGAGCACCGAGGAATAGAAGTTGGCTTGGCGGGCAGTCCGAAACGCCTCTTCCTTATGCGAGCAGAATCATATGGATTATAGTTAGTGAAGAATACGTGCTCGGCAAAGAAATCTTCAGCCTTGAACTTTTGTTTGCTTGAGAAAGGATTTTTTTGCTTGGGCAGAGGGGTGTCGATGAGTTGCATCACCACCTCAGGAATCGCGAGCTCAGGTTCTTCAGGCTGAGGAATTTCTTGTTCCTCAACAGGTGCAGTCTGAGGATCAGCAGTAGCAGGTTCATCAGCACTAGTGGCTGGAATTTCTTCATGCACAGAGCAAGTGGGTTGAGTTTCTTCAGAGTCCATTTGAACTGTTGGTGCAGGGGACTCAGGAATCTGTTTGAGCGGGGTGTAGAGAGGAGTATTGGGATGCGGACTTTCCCAAAAGTCATCATTCATCAGAGGTATGGTGCACCCTATATCCACATCTTCATCTTCAATTTCCTCAACACCAGCCTCTTCAGCTGTGAACTGAGGCATAGGTGAGGAGATGACTGGGGTTGAAGGGATTGCATCCACTTCAATTTCTTCATCAATCTGCTCGACGGGCAGCAGAATGATTTTCTTCATCAGATCCGCTTGGGATCACATAATCTTCATCAAAAGGAACAAGGTCCTTTGATGGAATTGAGGAAATTGGAACAGCATCAATTGGATTTTCAAAGGAGCTCGTCATTGGCTTCATTTTCTTCGCAGCCGAAGAATTTGACGCAGCTGATGCTTTCCGTTTCTTCACAGCAGCTCGTTCTGCAGCCTTGGTTTTCTTCACATCAGAGGCAGATGGAAGAATTGGAGTTGGTGTTGGCGCAGGAGGAGCTGAGGAATCTGGTTGAATTTCCTCAGCATGAATCGATGCAGCTTGCCTGTCTTGTTCGAGCTTCTTGGCGCACCACTAGTGGATGCCCCGCAATTTCTTCAACGATGGAATGGGATCATCAGCCACGAACTAGCATTTTCATCAGCCGCCTGAACTTCATCAGCGGTGCTGGCATGTTCTTCAGTCGGCTGAGCTGAGGCTTCAGCCCGAGGAATTTCATGTTGCGTTGGGGCAGCAACATTGGTGAATTTCTCCGTCAGATTGACGAATCTGACCTTGGCTCCTTGCCAATCAGCATAATAAGAATCGAAATTTTTGCCGAGGTCTTGAATTTCAGTCGACCTTGAGAAGTTCCTCGTGTCATTTTGACAACGTTTTCTTCGTGAACTTCTCCTTTACGTATTGAGCCTTCTTGATCTCTCTTTCCTTTTCAAACTTCCATTTCTCTTCAGCGATGAAATGGGTCAACATATGACTTTGTCCAGGGGTCAGATGAAAATCAGGCATAGGGGTGTTTGGATCCTTGTGCCAGAGATCAATATAATCGTGGATTTTCCTCGGATCCAACAGCAGTGGCACAGATGTGCCTTTGGCTCTAGCGGCCCTTTCTTGGCAATCTCTGCTGAAACTCCAGAGGCAATCGAGAAACCAGCAGTCCTTTGACATGTAGCCAGATGCACAGGAACTGAGGACTTTGAAGGAGCTGTTGAGGACTTTGGTGGAGCTGTAGCAAAGGTGAGGAATTTGCCTTGAGGGCTCCATCGAGGAACTTGGCCGTGAGGGCGCTGATGGTGAAGCACTTGGCTTATGAGCAGGCTTCTTTGGCATGGATTTCCTCGGTTTGACCGAGGCCTCGGTAGCAGTAGCAGTGGAAGAATCCTCATTGAATTTCTTCACTGCCTCCTTGGCTTGTCTTGCCAATTTAGCTTGGCGCTTAGCCCATTCTTCAGGAAAGTCCTCACCACGCTTGATGCTGGTGGGGTCAGCTACTTGGCCAGGTGCCAATGGAGCTCTTGGGCATGGAGGATTGAGAGCGAATTTCTTCATGTACTTTGGAGTCACATATCTGTATTCCCTCCATTCCCTTGCCCATCTCCGTTCAATCTTCTGAATGCGCACCTTGCGCTGATTTTTGTTTTCTTTGCCAAATTTTGCTTCATCAGGTGTGCAATAGTCAGCATAAATTTCCTCAGGGATCTCAAAAGCAGTCATAACCTCAGGTTTCTTTCCTCCTTTCTGTGGCTTCTTACCGTCTGCCATATTCTTCAGTTGAGGAAATTGAACAATTGAGTTCTCTGAAGAAGTATGCAGTTTTTCTTCGAGGAACGCTGCAAATGAGTTAAGTTGATGAGAACCTAGTGATTCAGCAGCAGACATGAGTACCTGTGAACAGAGTACAGGTGCGAGGAATTTGGAGAGGTCATATGCGTTCTGAGAAGGTTTTTCGAAAAGAACAAGTTTTGAGGAATTTGACCGGATGTGCCTTGAAGGATTTCACTAAGCGTTCTTGTCTTAGGTTCCAGAGTTGTACAGATCGAAGATCCACACAATTAGGGAATCTTGAAGAAAATGATTGCTTAGAAAAACAAATCAAGAGCATATAACTTGTGAGGTGTTTGTGTGTGAGGATTTGAAGAATAAAACACCTTTGAAGATTTTGTAGTGTAAGATTTGGATCAACGAGGGTAGTAAAAGTACTTTTATTTACCCTAAATGAAGAACACGACGAACTGGGTGTTGTAGATGTGAAGCTCGTCTGTTCAGATCTTCCACGCCCTAACTTGGCGGAGGAAGACAGCTACGGCGGCGGAGTGAAAATTCCCGCAGTCGGCGCGAGTACGTCGGCGACGAGGTCGAGGCAGTGAAGCTCTTCCTCACCGGCGACGATGGAGTAGCGGCGGCGCTAGGGTTTGAGGAGCTCGAATGGGAGAGAGAGGTCGAGCGGGGTAAAAGAAGTGAGGATGGAGAGAGGGGTATTTATAGAGGCAGTGAAAAACTGTTCGCCCGAAGATTTAGGACGAACGTGCCCCTGACCATTCTCCTTCTCACGACATGTGTCACCCACGTACTGTGTAGTGGAGATCGAGTACGATCGTGGGTGAGTAAAATAATGCATCATGGGATGCGGAACGGTTTGAGAGGCAAAACCGAAAATTTGGATAAGATCAGTTTTAAAGTTCCGTTCGCAATTTCTTCAGCTGACCAGGACACAGTGAAGATTTTGAACGAGTTTCAAATAGAACGCATATGAAGAATTTGTGAATAGATTGGGTTGAGTATAGCATAGAGGGGGAAGGGTCCGATCACATTCACTTAGCAGAAAAAGCGACTTGAAGAAATAGCCATAAGTGAATGTTGTAGAGGACATAAACCCATATATATATATATATATATATATAGCCAATGAAGAAAGATGACGGAAACAGTGAAGATTTTGCAAAGTTGAAGAATTTGAAAAACTGAGGAAAAATTCAAATTGAAGATTTTCAACTTTGGTGGTGGCGTGACCCACCGTATAAGAATGATGATTTCAGACACCGCGTACAATTGTCGTAGGGTTATGAGAATCAAATTCTTCATTAATTTCTTCACACTTAGAGTGTTATTCTTCATTGATTGAAGAAAAACGTTTCTTCATGTGTTGCACATCTAAGTCATCAATTTTGCATAAGTGTTAGGATGTGTGTCTTTTTCAAAGAACATTCAAGATTCTAAGATATTTAGCTCACACCGCAACTTGCTAAATCTCTTCTCATCCAAGGGCTTAGTGAAGATATCGGCTAGCTGTTCTTCAATCTTCACATGCTCGATGGAGATGTCGCCTTCAACACATGATCACGAAGAAAATGATGACGAATTTGAATGTGCTTTGTCTTCGAGTGCTGAACTGGGTTGTGAGCAATCTTGATGGCACTCTCATTTCACACATGAGAGAGTCACATTCTTCACGTTGATGCCAGTAGTCCTTGAGAGTTTGCTTCATCCAAAGCAATTGAGCACAACAAGAGCCAGCAGCAATGTATTCAGCTTCCATGATGAAGCGGTGATACGCAGTTCTGTTTCTTCGAGGACCAACGCACCAAAGATCGTCCGAGGAAATGACAAGTGCCGAAGTTGACTTGCGGTCCACACGATCACCAGATAGTCGAGTCGAATATCCAATGAGATCAAAAGCAGAGCCCTTGGGGTACCATAATCCTAGTGTTGGTGTGTGAGCTAGATATCAAGAATATGCTTCACAACCTTATGGTGTGATTCCTTGGTGTAGCTTGAAATCGGGCACACATGCAAACACTAAGCATTATATCTGGCCTAGATGCACATAAGTACAATAAAGAACCAATCATGGAGCGGTATACCTTGTGATCAAGTCAATACCATTTTCATCGAGGCATAGATGGCCATTTGTGGGCATAGGAATTTTGACGCCTTTGCAATCTTGCATGCCAATTTCCTCGTAACATCTTTGAGGTATTTCTCCGAGATATGAATATGCCATTTCGTTGTTGACGAATTTGAAGACCTAAGAAGAATTTCAACTCTCCCATCATAGACATTTGATATTCTTCACTCATCATATAGGCAAATTCATCACTATAACGTTGGTCAAGATAGCCAAAGATAATATCATCAACATATATTTGGCACACAAACAGTTCACCATCATAAGATTTAGTAAAGAGAGTAGGGTCGAGTGAACGGTGTGAAGCCATTCTTCACGAAGAATTCCTTCAATGTATCATACCACGCCCGAGGGCTTGCTTGAGGCCATAGAGGGCCTTATTAAGTCTGAAGACTTTGTCGAGATTCTTTGGATCTTCAAAACCTGGGGGTTGAGCAACATATACTTCTTCCTCAAGCTTACCATTGAGGAATGCACTTTTCACATCCATTTGATATAAGATTATATCATGATGATTAGCATAAGCAAATAATATGCGAATAGCCTCAAGTCTAGCAACAGGTGCAAAAGTTTCATCGAAATCAATTCCTTCAACCTGTGTGTAGCCTTGAGCTACCAGTCGTGCCTTATTCCTTACCACAAGACCATTTTCATCTTGCTTGTTGCGGTAGATCCACTTTGTGCCAATGATATTATGCTTGCGAGGATCTGGACATTTGACCAGTTCCCAGACATTGTTGAGCTCGAACTGATGTAATTCTTCTTGCATAGCCTGAATCCACTCCAGCTCCAGAAATGCTTCATCTACCTTAGTGGGCTCTGTGATAGAGACAAAAGCATAGTGCCCACAAAAGTTAGATAAATGTGAAGCTTTTGAGCGTGTGAGAGGACCTGGCGCTTCAATGTCATCGATGATCTTCTCCACTTGCACTTCTTTTGCAACGCGAGGATGAGCTGGTTGTCGTCGAGGAATTTGATCATTTTCCTCAGCACCATTGTCTTCAGCATTATCTTCAGGTGCATCAGCTCGACGTTCTTCGCGTACAGGAATGAATTCTTCAGTAGATTCTTCAGTAGGAATGACATCCTCATTTGCCTTGAACTTGATAGAATCCTCAGGTGTTGGTTCATCTAACACAGAAGGTAGGTGCTCTCTTTGCGAGCCATTAGTTTCATCGAACCGCACATCTACAGTGTCAACAATCTTGTGAAGAGCGATGTTGAAGACTCTGTAGGTGTGCGAGTCCTTTCCGTAACCAAGCATAAAACCTTCATGTGCTTTCGGTGCAAATTTAGAATTGTGATGAGGATCTCTAATCTAGCATTTAGCAATCAAGACTTTGAAATAACTTACATTGGGTTTCTTGTCGCTGAGGAGTTCATAGGCAGTCTTCTTGAAGAATTTGTGAAGATATACTCTGTTGATGATGTGGCACGCAGATCAATTGCATCAATCCAAAAAGCGACTAGGCGTTTTGTATTCATCAAGCATAATGCGAGCCATCTCAACAAGAGTTCTGTTCTTGCGCTCCACGACGCCATTTTGCTGAGGAGTATAAGGAGCAGATAACTCATGAGTAATACCAAGTTCATCAAGATAGGCATCAAGACCGAATTCTTGAACTCAGTTCCATTGTCACTCTGATGTGTTTGATCTTCACACCAAGTTAGTTGAAGCCCTCGAGGAAAATCGTTTGAAGACTTCCTGCACTTGATTTTTGTAAGTAACAATGTGTACCCATGTGTAACGAGAGTAATCATCAACAATAACAAAGCCATATAGAGATGCATCATTAACGACAATACTGAGTAATGATTGGAACCAAAGAGGTCCATGTGAAGCAATTGAAGGGACGAGTAGTGGTCATGATAGTCTTCACTGGATGCTTGGCCTTGGTCATTTTCCAGCTTCACAGGCTCCGCACAAGTGATCCTTGAGGAATTTGACATTTTCAATGCCAATGACATGCTTCTTCTTTGCAAGCGTGTGCAAATTCCTCATGCTGCGTGACTAAGTCGCCGATGCCATAGCCAGCCTTCGAGGCTTTTGCAAGTAGACACACGGCTGGTTGTGGTCTGTAGAAAATCAACAATATACAAGTCTCCTCTCCTAAAGCCTTCAAGACTTTGGAATTGTCACCTTCCATAATCACAACACAACGATACTTGCCAAAGATAACAACCATATCAAGATCACAAAAGCATTGAGACTGACATGAGGTTGTATCCTAAGGACTCAACAAGCATGACTTTGTCCATGTGTATGTCCTTAGAGATCACAACCTTACCAAGACCCAATACCTGACTTTTGCCTTTGTCAGCAAAGATGATATGCTTCAGATGTGACGGTGATAAAGGAGCATCCATCAATAGATTCTTGTCACCAGTCATGTGATTTGTACATCCACTATCGAGAACCCACTCAGTGGGTTTGGGTTGATCATCCTGCAGATGAATTAGTACAACTTACGATCTCATATACTTCATCAGTGAAGAATATGATATCAATTTCATCAGATGAATTTCATCAGTCAGTCTTAACAGATAAGCAGTATGAGGACGTGTGAAATGAAAGTTCATTTCATCATGATTAGCTGCGTCCTTTCAGCAATTTTGTCGTCCCAAAGAAATTCTTGAGACGTTTAGGCACGCCCGGAGACCTGACCCTGCAGAAGAGATTAGTTGTTTTCTTCACCACCCACATCTGAAGGGGTGGCAAAGAGTTCATCACTCTGTGAGCACCATATGAGAATGGTGGCATAGAAGCCAGACCATTTCATTTCACATAAGAGGGGTTAGGGTAAGCATATGAATAAGCGGAGAAATTCTTGAGGACTTATGAACATATTGGTTTGAAGAATAATGCACATATTCATAGCCCTTAGCTCTACCCTGCGAAACAGAGTTGTTAGCACGATGATAATCATATGAGGACTTTGATCCTTTTGAGGAATTTGATCCACGTGAGGAATTTGGTCTGTATGAGGACTTGGATCCATATGAAGAATTTGGTCCATATGAAGAATTTGATCTGGGGTTCCTATTCTTCACAGGTGGTGTCATGAGGACATTCACCAAGACTTTCAAGGCACTTCTTGGGAACCCAGATTTTCTTCATAGGGGAACCGTTCTGTAGTTAGTGCCAACATATCTAGCAAATACTTCACCATTCTGATTTTTGAACATTTTATAGTTGAGTCAAATGACTCATCGGAAGAATGAGGAGATTCGCATGTAAAGCCAGATAAGTTAGATGGATCAAGCTGGAGGTCCCTTTGCAGCAACCCATGAGGTTTTGGGATCTTGCTCGGGCTTCCAATATGTTCCATCGGCATTGAGTTTCCTCTCAAAGGCAATACCCTCTTTCCTAGGGTTCTGTTGAGGATCTGCTTTTAAGCACATCACAAAGAGTCGATGCCCTTTGAGGCTTTTGTACATGCTGTCATATACAATTCCTTCAGCCCATGCATCGTCAAGGATACTAGCAATGTCCTCGGATGAGGAATTAGTGATAGCAGAGGCAAGTGAAGAATTTGTAACAGTTGAAGCATTTGAACATTCGGTGAAGAATTAGCGATTCACGTTCAATGCACTTTAAGCATGGAGGAACAAATTCTTCACGAGAAGTGCTGATTTGTTGAGCAAGTAATGATTCGCTCCTTCTGAAGATCTTCATAACTAACTCTTAGCTTCTCAAGGTCTTGCTTTCTTTGAAGAAATTCATAAGAAAGTTTCTCATGATCAGATAAGAGAGTGTTATGATGACCTTGAAGGCTGTCAAACCTAGACTGAAGTCTCCGAAGATTTTCAGTTAGGGCTTTAGTGCGATCCATTTCTTCACCTAACATATCATCACTCTTATCTAGCATGTTTTGAACCTTTTCTAAAGCCCTTTGTTGTTTTACAGCAATCTTAGCAAGTTTTGAGTAACTGGGCTTTAGATCTTCATCAGATTCAATTTCACTAGATTCAGAGGAGGTATATTTGAGTACCTTGGCACCCTTTGCCATGAAGCAATAGGTGGGAGCGTAGTCATCACTATCTTCATCAGCTTTGTTTGTGAGGTCATTTTCTTCAGAGTTGAAGATGGACTTGCTGACGAAAGCAGTAGCGAGAGCTAGACTCGCCACACCAGACTCAGATTCTTCTGATGCCTCCTCTTCCTCATATTCCTCAGATTCAGCTTCAGAGTCCATTTCCTTGCCAATGAATGCCCGAGCCTTTTTGGAGCTGCTCTTCTTGTGAGAAGAAGGCTTTGAGGATTTTGATGATGAAGATTTCGATGATTTCTTCTTCTTCTTCGCGTCATCAGAACTGTAATCCTTGTGTTTTTTCTTCTTTAATTCCTTTTCCCATTGAGGACAATCTTGGATGTAGTGACCAGGTTTCTTGCATTTGTGACAAAGTCTTCTCTTATAGTCACTGGATGAGGAATCACTGTTTCTTGAGGATTTTCCAAAGCGACCACGTCTTGAGAACTTCTGGAATTTCTTCACGAGCAGTGCTAGCTCCTGGCCTAATTCTTCAGGATCTCCAAGGCTACTACCAGAGTCTTCACACTCAGATTCAGACACAACCTTGGCCTTCAGGGCACGTGTTTTTCCATAGCTAGAACCATAGAGATCTCTCTTTTGAAGAAGTGGAACTCGTGAGTATTTAGCCTTCGAGGATATCGGCAGGATCAAGAGACTTGTAGTCAGCCCGTTCTTGTATCATCGGACCGGAGTATCAAATGAGGAATCAAGCGATCTCAACAGTTTCTTCACCACCTCATGGTCGGTGATGTCGATGGCACCGAGGGCTTGAAGCTCATTTGAGATGTCGGTGAGGCGATCAAAGGTTTGTTGGACATTTTCATTTTCGAGTCTTTTGAAGCGGTTGAAGAGATTCCGAAGAACAACAACTCGAGAGTCACGCTGAGTTGAGACTCCTTCATTCACTTTAGACAGCATATCCCGGATGAGCTTGGCGGTTTCCAAAGCACTCACTCTTCCATATTGACCTTTGCTCGATGGCCACATATGATATTCTTTGCTTGAGAATCGAGTTGCTTGAATCTCTTCACATCAGCAGCATTCGGAGAAGGTGTGGTGAGGAACACCATTTTCCACAACATACCGTAGATCGTTGTCAATTGCTTCAAGATGCATTCGCATCTTGTTCTTCCAATAGGGGTAGTCCGTCCCATCAAAGGTAGGACACCTGCTGAGACCTTGATCATACTGCGGTCGACATAACTAAAACTCCGGTGGTTAAACCAAAATCACACGTAACAAGGGAGTACCTTGCTCGATACCAATTGAAAGTCGTTATATCGACTAGAGGGGGTGAATAGGCGATTTTATGAATTCTTCACCGAGGAATTTGCGGTGAGGAAATTCCTTAGCGAAGAACTACTTGCAGCGGAATAAGTACTCAGAAGTAAGCATAACAGAATACATGCATGGTCATCATGATGAAATGAAGACTAGCACAGAGTACAGAAAGCGTAATCACAGGATAACACAAGATGAAGACAAACAGACTAAAGAAATTGAACTGAGGAAATTGAGAAAGTCTTCAGTCAAAGTCTTTAAACACAGATATGAACAAACACTCAACACGGTAATGAGGAAATGAAAGGGTTGAGAAAATAGAACCAGTTAGGTTGTGAAGACAATGATTTGGTAGACCAGTTCCAACTGCTGTCTCAGTTGTACATCTGGTTGGAGCGGCTGAGTATTTAAACTCGAGGACACACAGTCCCGGACACCTAGTCGCTGAGCACGCAGCTCAGGACACCAAGTCCTCACCGTATTCTCCTTGAACTAAGGTCACATGACACTCGTCCAATCACTCATGGTAAGTCTTGAGCGACTTCCAAACCTTCACAGACTTGGTCACTCGGCGATCCACAATTCCTCTTCGATGCTCTAGACCATGACGCCTAACCGTCTGAAGAAGCACAGTCTTCAAAGGTAACAAGCGTCGGATCCACGCAGATCAATTTCTTCATGATGCTCAATCACTTTGGGTTTGTAGGGGTTTGGTTTTGGGTTTTTCCTCACTCGATGATTTTCGCTCAAAGTCCTCGGAGGATGGGTTGCTCTCAAATGACAAGTGTCAAGTTTCTCTCGAGCAGCCAACCAGCTAGTGGTTGTAGGGGAGGCTATTTATAGCCTAGGGAGCAGCCCGACATGATAAGACATAAATGCCCTTTAATGATATGACCGTTAGGTGGATAAGATATTTTGGGACAGGTGGCAAGAAGACAAGAACGGTCGGAAATTTGAATCTCAAATTCCTCGGGGCTATCATGTTCCTCATTGTAGGCAATCCAGACCGGCGAATTCCTAACTCCTCGGTCGAAACAAATTCCTCAAATACGGAAGAAATTCGTCTCATCATCAAGAAATTGACTGAACTGTATGAGATTTCAAAGGCTTCACTCCAAGGGATTGGTAGGTGTAGGATTTTGAGTTGAGCATCACATGGAAATTTTTCCTTAGTATTTCCTCGACCCCTTTAACAAAGACGGTGTTTCCTCCGACTCAAGAAAGAGAAAACGAAACTACGAAAACAAAAGTCTTCACGCTTCATGTTCCTCAAATGAATACCAAGTCTTCAAGGTCACACCAATTTCTTCACTTTCAAAGTCTTGAAAGTCTTCGAATATCAAAGTCTTCATCGAAGAACTTCATTTTAGGGTCGACTTTCTCTGTAAATATCAAACTCCTCATAGACTTATAGACCTGTGTACACTCACAAACGCATTAGTTCCTTAACCTATAAGTCTTCAATACACCAAAATCACTAAGGGGCACTAGATGCACTTACAACAAGCAGAGCCCCGGAAAACAAAAGAATTTCCCACAAGAGGTCAAAACAATAAACTTACTTCAAGTTACAAAAGGGGAAAATAGAGCGGCACCCATTGAATTACGCGCCGCACAATCTACCCCAGCGGAGTCCCAACACTGGTTGTCAAAACCAATTACCTTCGACCATCAGGACTACTCCGAAAGTATCCGGAACGCAGGATGGACTGCCTTGATACTAGAACCTATAATCGACGGTCTTCAATTTACGCAAGTCCTAATGGACAACGGCAGTGATTTAAACCTACTATATCAGGACACAATCTGCAACATGGGCATAAACCCAAACAGGATTAGCCATAGCAACACTTCCTTCCAAGGAATAATGCCAGGCACATATGCCCATTGTACGGGCTCCCTACTATTGGAAGTTATGTTCGGCTCACCCGACAACTTCCGTCGGGAAAAGTTGGTCTTCCACATCGCCCCATTTAAAGGTAGTCATCAAGCACTACTGGGACACGAAGCTTTCGCCCGCTTTAACGCAATACCGCATTATGCATCTCTTAAACTTAAAATGCCCGGTCCACGAGGCATCATTTCATTAAAGGGAAGCTGCGCGTGTCCCTCAAGGAAAGAATGTGAGACTGCCTTAACAGCCTCACACTAATACGGCCTTGCTGGCCAAAAGCGTCTAAAGCAGGTCGTTCAGACCCCGGACACGGTTAGGCGAGTCCGGCATAAATAAACATGATGCTTACTAGCCGCGTTCCCCCCTTACAAGGGGCTCCACGCATTTACAACAAGAGACAATAAAGCTCAATTTTACTCATTTTTGAATCATACTCTATTTTATTTCCAATTACATTTTAGCGCGATCTTTTTCAAACTAAGTTCCTCTCTTTTACAGATGAACGCCGTGCTATACCCGTCCCAGGATACTGGCACAACGGAGACACATGTGCGGGCGTGCGGCGAGGACCCGTTGCAAGGATTCTTTTCAGATTAAGACCTGCGTAAACCTTTTCACTGTCTCTTGTTGTTACTCATCCCCCGGTCTCTTATTATAACCGAGGAGGAGGCTGGCGTTTTGGCATCGGCCGCGTCAGAAGTTTGCACGTACCTGGACACCAGGGGCTTGTTACCAAGGGCATTGTTCGGCCCACTTTATAAAAGACCGAATACCTTAGGTAGTGTTAAGCGTCTCGAGTTAGGCCTTATATGCATCAGTTCCGAATCATGTCTTTGGTCAAATGTTGGGTTTGCCCGGCTCCTGTGTTTTGCTGCCTTACGTTCCGTTCTATCGGCTAACGCGGCACCAGGAGAACTACTGCGATTATGCCCCGGTTCGCCGGGCGAGCACCTCGATGAAAGCGAAAACTGACTGTCATGATATAGCGAGAGACTGGTCAACCACTCGATGACTCACCGGAATGTTTAGAATTCCTCCGCATTAATGAAGGACCGTTTTCCGGTCAGGCACATATGCACCCTGAATTCGGGAGAGTGCGGTGCCCCCAGGGGCTATATAGTAGCCCCACCATCGAACTCCTATGGCTAAGTGAAAGTGATAAAGCATTATAGTCCGGTTTCCTAGTTTGCTACGCCACCACCTCCTTTATAGGACCAAGATGTTGGATTAAGTGTGAAAGCGCGACTTCTTTGCAAACACCCTCGCACTATGTGCGTGGGGACTGAAGCCGAAGACTGCCATCTTTCAGGTTATATACATATATACGTCAACGGCCACACAGGAGGTAGTTTGCTACTTGAAGGCACAAGTATAAAAAGCTCTTACATTAAATTGAAACGTTGTTTCATAAAATTATACATGTCATTCAAACATAACATCCTTCGAGCACTGCGTCTCTATTAAACGAGCGCCCGGAAGAACTTCCTCAAAATAGCGCTCGACTAGTACTCGGCTGCCGTCCGAGTCTGGGGACGCAATATCGGTGGCCTTCATCTCAGCCCAGTATGCCTTGACACGGGCAAGAGCCATCCGCGCCCCCTCAATACACGCCGACCGCTTCATGTCGTCGTCTGGCAGTACCGCACCAAGGAACTGCTGCTAAGCCAAAATAACTCTTGGTGAGGTCCGCTTTGCCACAAATGAGTCATGACATGCTTCATGGCAAGTCCGGATAATCGATTCAGCTCGCCCATTCGCCAACCGATCGGTCAGCGGAAGAGGACGCCCGGACTATGGAATTGCGACCAAAATAGCTCTTCCCTTTGTGCCCCTTCGGCCTCGGAGCGCTCACTCGCGTCCGGCGCTTCGCCGCTAAGTCCAGATAAGCATCCTCCGAACTCCACAGCTTGTCCAACCGAGCATACTTGGATCCGTATATTTCCTCCGCAGCGAAATGGTTTTCAGCCGTAATATCCCTGGCCTGACTCAGCTCCTCCTTGGCAGCTCTCATAGCGGAACGGGCATCCTTGGATTTGGCGGTGGCCTTTTTCAGGTCCTCTTGTTCCTCTTGGCGTTCTTTTCAAGAACCTCGCAGCGGTCGGTAGTATTCTTGATTTGAGGCCAAATCGGCCATTTCCTCTTTGCTTGGCGATGAGCAGCCTGTTGGCTTTCAGCTCTTCGGCCGCCTTTAAAGCGGCCGCATTACTCTTTTGGGCTTGCTCTTTAGCTCGGGCAAGTTCCGCCACAGCCTCTCCACAGCAGCGGCACCGTCTGCATCAAAGCATGCAAGTAGTAAGGCATGGGCGTCAAGCTCCCTTACCAGGTGTCCGCGGAGAAGTCGCATACCTTGTGACTCGTCAAACCGTTTATTGACCAGCGCGATGTCCGCATCCGCCTCGTCAAGTTGCCGCTTTAGTTCGGCAAATCCATCAGTCCGGCTAGCCACCGGACGCCCCGCCACCTAATAGGAACGGCGACATGTTAGTACTGAGATTACGATCCTCGGCACGCTGTCAGTTGTGACAGCATACCGAGTCTCAGGGGCTACTATCTATACAGGGCGCGTTCTATATGCATAACTGTCAGAAGGTACATCATTTTTTTCATACCTCAAACCCGTCGGTAAACTTGGCGGCTTCACAAATCCGCTCTCGGCGGATGCAATTCTTTCAATTACCGTAGCCATTAGCGCACGGTGATCTTCTGAGATATCGCGCCGCCGAGAAGGTCCTTCACTCCTCCGACCGCACGCCCGGTTGGCGCCGGACCGTCGGCCCGCGGACTCGAAAACTACTCCGTGGCGACACTTGAGGTCGCCCACCTTGCACGAAGGCGCGATAGGTGGGCGTTGCTCTCTATCATCTCCGGACGAAGATCCCCCGAAGACGAGCTCTGCTGAGAAGGGCTGAGATCCGAACTACAAGGTACAATTTCGGTTATCTTCAGAAATAAATACAGGGATGTTCCTTATTTACAGGACCCCTTCTTTTTACTTACGGCTCCCTAGAGGGCTGATCCCCTTGGGGAAATAGTGCGGCTGGGGGACTTCTCGGCGCCGGACTTTCTGACAAAGACTTCTTTCCCCGTTTTGAGGCCTTGGCTTCCGGGTCTTCGGAAGCGGTCCTCTTCTCCCTTGGAGGAGGATCCCTGATCCCTCTTCCTTGAAAGCCTCCTTCATGGAGGCGTTGCTTCCTGCTCCCCCTTTGCCTTCTTTAAAAGGCACGGCCTTCAACATCTTGGTCAAGATGGGATCCGGCGTGGTCTCTGGGAGGGAGCGGACACCTTATCAACTTTGCCTTGGCTATCCACTCCTGTTCAAGAAACGGCTCCTTTAAAGGGCATATATATGATAAATGAATGAACAGCCTGTCCGTTCTGAGGTTACTTACTTGAGTATCTGGGTGATTGCAGCTTAGACCTGCGTCCTCGGTCAAGTCCGGACACTTCTCTTGTGATCCGAAGAACAGTTTGTACATCTCCTTGCGCGTCGCGCCCATAAAATGTTGGAGAGCTCGTGGTCCCTCCGGATTAAACTCCCACAGATGGAGGGGGCGACGTTTGCAGGGCAAATGGCGCCGAATCAGCATAACCTGCGCCGCCACGACCAGATTGATCTCTCTTGCTTGGAGGTCTCGAATACGGCCCTGCAACAGAGGAACGTCCTTGGACGGCCCCCAGTCGAGCCGCTGTGGTGGACCTGAGCGGAAGGCGGGTGGCGCCACCCATTTGGTGCCCCTGGGAGCGGTGATATAAAACCACTCCCATTGCCACAAACCAAGCTCCTCCTGAAAAGAGCCCTCGGGCCACGGAGCATCAGCACACTTGCTTATGACCGCCCCTTCAAGACTCTGCTTGTTGCCCTCAATCATCTTGGCTCCACCTTGCAGGTGTTGAGCCACAATCAAAGTGAGGGTAATATGGAGGAAGGCTTCACATACGACAATGAATGACGAGATATGGAGGATGGACTCGGTTCAAGTCATGGAAATCCAACCCATAATAAAACATGAGCCCCGCACAAAGGGATCCGTCGGAAGCCTAAACCCGAAGGAAGTGAGACACGAACATCACGCTCTCGCCGGGCTCGGGAGTGGGAATGACCTGCCCCGAGCAGCAGCCTATCACGAAATCTCGCCGGTTAGATACCTGGCGTCTCGCAGCTTTAGCACATCTTCTTATGTGACGGAAGAAGACATCCATCGGACGAGCTGGTCGGAGCCGGACATCGTCGAAGGTCCGAAGCGCCTAAATCTGAAGCTGTGGGTGTTAGAACTCGAAGCGTGAGGCGAATTCATTGGAGGGTAGAAAAAAGAAGAGGGCCTTGGTGTCATTATAAAGAGGTTGATTACCAAGAGCCCTCCCCGTGGTCGATTGGGACTCGCCTTCGATAGAGGAGGCGTGCCAACGAGCACGGTTGGGTTACCCACGTCCGTATTGATGAGAATCCCGGAATAAGGGGGCATGATCTCTGCTTAAGACGTGCCAAGGAAACCGCCTCGCTAAACGCGCTAAGGTGGAACAGTAAAAAACGATTCGTATAAAGGCCTGGCCGTGGTGTGATGTCACGCCGCGGAATACGTCAGCAGATCTGTGCAAAGGTTATTCTCTCTACGGTAGTATGTGGAACTTGTTTTGCGAGCGGACACTATCCTTGTGTTCAAAATCTTCTATGAAGTATTCGAAGAGGAAGCCGCCTTGCAATGCGAAGACAATATGCGCGCGGACTCGTCGTCATTGAAGCCTGGTTCGGGGCTCTTGAGGAGTCCTGGATTAGGGGTGTCCGGATAGCGAACTATCACCGTTGGCGGACTCTGGACTATGAAGATACAAGATTGAAGACTTTGTCCCGTGTCCGGATGGGACTTTCCTTGGCGTGGAAGGCAAGCTTGGCGATACGGATATGTAGATTTCCTACCATTGTAACCGACTCTGTGTAACCCTAACCCTATTCGGTGTCTATATAAACCGAAGGGTTTTAGTCCGTAGGACGAACAAATCATACCATAGGCTAGCTTCTAGGGTTTAGCCTCCTTGATCCCGTGGTAGATCTACTCTTGTACTACCCATATCATCAATATTAATCAAGCAGGAGTAGGGTATTACCTCCATCGAGAGGGTCCGAACCTGGGTAAAAACATCGTGTCCCTTGTCTCCTGTTACCATCCGCCTAGACGCACAGTTCGGGACCCCCTACCCGAGATCCGCCGGTTTTGACACCGACAGGTGGTCTTGCGTGAGGCTCACTGATGAGCGGGCGACGTTGGTGCTAGAGCAGATGAAGACCGACCTGAAGCCGGGCAACGCGAAGGCGGCAAAGGTGACAGGGGCCATGCTCCTGAGGGAATTCCTAATGCTGCGCATAGCCCCGCTTCAGGCTCTTACGCGCCCCTTGTGGGAGCTTGGGGACGAAGAGGACAAGGTTCGCCTGAGCCCGAAAGCCTTGTCCGACGATGAGCTAGCTGTGGTTCTCTGCCTCCTGGTTGGGGACGACTAGGAGTACCCGCCGAGCGTCTTCACTCCCTTGTTCTGCCGCAAGGACGGGGCGCGGGTCATGGCCTTCAGGTCAACCTTCGACGGGCGCGGGCTGGTGTCGCCGGTGCCTACCGGGGCCCCTGTGGCGCCGACGCCGGTGGAGCTGTCTTCTGGTGAGTCCCGCGGGGAGGAAGAGGAGGAGGAGAAAGACTCGGAGGTGACCCCTGAAGGGACGGGGGAGACCTCCCTTTGAGCAAAGCTGACATCCTCCACACCCTTCCTGACGATGACGAGGCTGACACCCGCCAGGATAAGGGAGAGGCACCCGCAATCCCGATGAGGGGCCGATCAGCGCTGATCTCCCAGGATGCTGCTTCTGTTCTGGCACCGCCTGGAGCCGCTTCTGGCCCAGCTGCTGCCCCTTCTTCTGCTCCTGGGGCTTGTGCGCCTGCGCCCCGGTCTGGGAGGCTCTTGGGTTTCAAGCTCAGCAAGAGGAAGGTGGACTACACCGCGGCCGACCAGTAAATATTCGTGCTCCGTCTTGTCCTTGATTATGCTGTTGATTCTTGACGCTTCTCCGCTGTGCGATTAGGCCGAAGCTTGCGGCAAAGAAGAGGAAGGAGGAGGCGGTGGTGCCGCCCGGGACCAACCCACCTGCTCCATCAGCGTCTCCCTCCGTGGAGAAGGGCAGCATTGGCGCTCATGTCTCTCTGGCCCGGTCGTCCTCGCGAGGCATGGGGGAGAACCCTCGGAAGGATTCAGCCCCCGTGGCCTCGCTGGCTCTGGAGGCACCGGCGTCCGGCTCGGTTGCTAAGGCCTCCAAGGCTCAGGAGCCCTCAGTCCCTCAGGCTATGCTGACAATACCTTCTCCTCCGCCTCCTGCTGCGCCGCTGATCCCAAGTCCTTCTGCCTCCCCTGACGTCTTGGAGCGCGCCTGTCGGTGTCAAAACCGTCGGATCTCGGGTATTGGTCCCGAACTGTGCGTCTAAGGCGGATGGTAACATGAGGCGGGGGAAACGATGTTTACCAAGGTTCGGGCCCTCTCTATGGAGGTAATACCCTACTTCTTGCTTGATTGATCTTGATGATATGAGTAGTACAAGAGTCGATCTACCACGAGATCGTAGAGGCTAAACCCTAGAAGCTAGCCTATGGTATGATTGTTGTATATCTACCGAATAGCCTGGCCTCGGTTTATATAATGCACCAGAGGCCTAGGATAACAAGAGCCCTAAACGAATACGCCGGTGGGGAGGAGTACTTGTCTTGATCACCAAGTCTTGTGGAATCTTCCTTGTATGTGGCAGCTGTCCGGACTGGCCCATGAGTATACGACCATGGGGGTCCTCGGCCCAATCTAACAGATCGGGAGATGACGTGGTGAGTACCCCCTAGTCCAAGACACCGTCAGCGCCCTTCTGGAGATGACCCGTTGCGAGAAGATCTTCAAGGCGCCGACCCCCTCCTGGTGGCCGGGTGTCTGGAGCTGGTTTCTGGCTGGCTCTGTTCCGACCTGTTTGGGCGGCGCTGAGCCAGGCCGTGGGGACCTCTGAGAAGGAGAAGCAGGCCGCCGCCTAGGTAGCGGCCACTCGCGAGGCAGTGCTGAAGGACGTCGAGGCCGCCAAGAGTCGCTGCCATGCGCTGGAGGCCGAGCTGAAGACCCTGCACAACGAATGCGCAGAGGAAGCAAGTGTCCGTCAGGCGGAGGAGGAGAAGATGAAGGCCCGGGAGGACGCCGTCAAGGGTTACGACGCCGAGCTAGAGCAGTCAGCGAAGGCGCAGGCCGTTGAGCGCGGCCGACTGGAGGAGCTGGAACGAAGGTGAAGGCGGAGGAAGCCGAACTTGACGCGAAGGTGAAGGTTCTGGCCGAGGACCGCGCGACCTTCGTGCTCCTCGAGGAGATGTCTCACGTGGCACTGAAGACGCTCCATGAGAAGGGCTTGGAGAAGCCGCTATTCACCAACGAGGACGGCCCCGCCCAGCTGCTCCCCGACTTGGTCGAGGCGCTCGAGGAAGTCGCGGACATCATTGGTCCCATGGCAGAGGCAGAGGCTCGTGTCCTTTCTTCAGCTGCGCTAACGCGTGTCTTCAGCCACCTCCATCTTCGCGACCCTACCGCTCGCCTTGACGAGCTGCTAGAGCATGTGGCCGATGAACACTGCACAGCCGCCGCCGCAGCCGTGAAAGGTCAGGTGGAGGACCTGCTGAAGAAGTTCCGCGTCTTCGCTTCCGCTCCTTCGACCGGAGGTGCCACCACTCCCGCAGCACCGGCCGGTGGCCAAGACGAAGGCGACATCATCAAGGGAGGAGCACCTCCCGCGGGCGTCGGTGGTGTTCAGGGATGACCTACGGCTCCTTTCCTGTTTTATTCCTGCAACATGCATCATGCCTCATGGAGGCGTTAAACTTGCGTTTGGTATTGTGAGAACGATATGTCTTCTAATATTTGCTTGAGATTTTGTGATTTTCTCCCTATTTTCTTTACACTCTACGTCGGCAGGGCCCGGACCCGCGCATACCTCAGCCGCCGTTGGATCGTCTGGAGACCAGGACGGGACCAAGGGGTGAGGGGCTACATGACCAGTTAGGCTCCTGAGTCACGATGCTCAGGAGTCCCCCTTGATGTGCAAACAGCTGATAGGGAGGAGACGCGAGGGTAGGTTTAGTGTTCTACATCGGCAGGGCCTGGCCGCGCGCATACCTCAGCCGCCATTGGGTCGTCCCGATGTGGGCTATCGTCAAATCAAATCAGAACCAACAATGTTCGTAATGTTGTCTTACTCGTGGTTGTATCCTCAAGCATACATCATTACATCTTTTGGGTCTGACCAATTCTATCACCTTGTTCACAAAGTTGTGGAATTCCATCTTCATGGAAGTATCGATGATTTGTTGTTGAGCTCATTGACAATATTTTCATCTTGTCCATGATTCATGTCGAACATCTAAGAAGTGTTGGAAACTTTTATAAGCATTATCTTCATGTTCCGTTCATGAAGCATATGTTCGGATGAGAGAAGTGACTTCCTCTAATTCATGTGCATTTGATGCAAGTTGCCGCCGTGAACTTGAGAAAGTCAATGTTGCTTCCTCTAGAATCATCCCAAGTTAGTCATGCATGTGCGAAGTATACTTTGGTTTGTGAGATTAGCTACCTTCATTCCATATGTGTTTCCTAGCACATCAAGCCACTGATTGACTTATTTAAGGAGAAGAAGTTCCTTCTTAAGAGCTAATCATGCCTTAAGTAAGGACTTTGCTATACTCGATGATGGTTCCCAACCAGAACTCGGTAGTGTTTTGTTGTAAGACTACTATGTGGTGATGCTTGTCTGGGACATCGTGTTCACATGTGTGTAGCAAAACCAGCTCATGTTTTGGAGCTTGCTATCATAGTTCATCTCCCGAGAATCTCGCAATGTCATCTCGTCGATTTGTGTTGCAAACTTTCTTTTCCAGACACGTTGTCTGAATTATCCTGTTACCAACCAGATCTGAATTTCAGGCAGATATGATGGTTGGAACTTCTTCCAAGAACTATGATATAGGTTCTAGTGAAGTGGACGCACCTAGCTAGAAGCACTGTTGTTGTAGTATCTTGATTAAGACGTTTGGTCACCTCCCATGAGGATCTCGCATGACTTATTCTAGAAGTTGTTTCTTATGGACTTTGTGCTTCCGAAGTCTGACCTTTTACTTGATGTTCTAGATACCAAACCATATCTATAAATGGGTGACGCTAGCACATCAAGGAGAACATTAGAAGCGGAGTGCTAAATGTCTCTCAGTCAATCATCCAGATTTCCTTCCCCTGGCCTCGCTAAGGTGAAATCTGAGAAAGTGGTGTCTTTCCTTGCACCTGCATTGTCCATCACTATTCATCATGGTAGTAAGATGTGTTGCCACGATCCTCGGCACGGATGTTGGTAAGACCATGATGACTATGGACATGCTCAAGTTCTTGAGAGAACACACAGTCACTAGGTTATATCCTCGGTATCAATTGGAATGTGCCTCCCGTTTGTCGAGTTGTTCTATAACCATTGTTTCCTTTCCGAACTGAGCATGTCATTTCCCCGAACCCCTTCAAACGATCATCGTGAATTGCTCGATCTTCGAGGAGATCTTTTCCTGTGGAATATCCTTTCATCGTCATCCAGTTGAAAGCAAGGATATCAAGATCAACATGAAGCAAGGAAGCAATGTTCCTATGAAGAGCAGTTGGGTCGTGGAGTTTGTGTTAGCTTTGTGTCCCCTCTGTCTTCTTACCTGACGTCTTGAATCTCGGGATGAGATTCTTGTTTAGTGGGGGTGAGTTGTCATAGCCCTAGAATACCTGAGTGTATTAGTTGCATCAAGCATCCATGCATCATTTTAATTTCAAGGAAGTTGAATTGAGGGAATTTTCAAAGAATCAGAAACCTTTAAAAATGATCAACATTAAAATCTTTTCAAATGAGCCCAAGAAAATGTTCCTGCTAATCTCTGAAATTATTGGCAAGAGCTAAAACTCAAACCAATATTTTTGGAATCTCAGAAATGATTATTTTGGGACTTTGAATTAAATCAATAATTATTTGAACTAGATTTATATTTGCTATGTATACAATATAAATCCAATAACCCTGAGAACCTATGAGTGGCTTTGAATATTTAGTATCATGCCACATAAATCTTTTCAGAAGCTACTAAAATGAGTTGATATTTCAAATCAAATCAAAACGAACTTCAGAAAATAGAAAACAAAAAGAAATAGAAAGACAGAAGAGAGGGAAAACCTACCTGGCCCCAAACCTACCTGGCGGCCAACTTACCTGGCCCAACCCACCAGAGCCGCCACCGTCTCCCACCTTGCGCCAGAAGGACGCGAGGCGTGTGGCCACCGCGCGCGGGCACGCGCCCGACCACCTCCAACCTGCCTGCCTGTGCCTCGGCCCGCTAGGACATCGCCACGCCCGTCCCCGAACACAACCCGCTCACTCCCGTCCTCTCTCTCTCCCCTCCTCAGTTTCTCGCATGCAGCCACCAAGCGGAGCTCGTCGTCGCCGTCCATTGCCACCGCGGCCACCGGCCCTGCCTCGCCTTGCTGACCCGCCGAGAAGAACTGCAGCGTCGTATTCATCATCTATGAGGAGCCACGCGACGCCAGGCGCCCCGCATCGCCGGCTACCTCGTCATCTTCCTCCTCTACTGCCGGAGATCGCCACCGACGTTCTGTCGTCTCCAAGCCGTCCCGAGCGCGCTGAGATCACCGACGACCTCGCTGTGAGCTCCTACGTTGAATCCCTCTCTCCCCTGCCTCGTTTGCATCGCGTAGCCATCGAATTCGCCGGATCCGTGAGCTTTCGCCCGTTGTCCATGGCGCCGCCGCGGCCACAGCTGTCGCCACCTACGTCTGAGCCCGTAAGCGCGCTCAGTGCACCACTAGGAGCATGTTGCACCCACCAGCTTCTCCTCCCGTGCACCATAGCGCCAAACCTGAGCCCGCCCGCACTCCGGCCGCCGCCACGAGCTCGCTTCCGGCGAACTCCGGCCACCCCACGCCCTCCCGTTGCTTTCTCTGGATGCGCACGGGCACGGGCTACCTTCTGGTTCCCTCGGCGCGTAGATCCGTCGCCTCTGGCGCAACCCCAACGAACCCCCACCGTCGGCTGTGGTCGTCACCGGCTAATGTCCAGCCGGCTGGCGTGGCCTAATTAGTTTAGGCACTAACAACCCCACCGGTCACTGACAGTGGGCCCCGCCCGGTTAACTAAGTTAGATTAGTATTAACTAAGTTGGGTTAGTTTTGTTAGACACTGACACGCCGGACCCACCGGTCAGGTTTGACCTGGACCGGGTCAGTTGACCGCTGATGTCACACTGACGCCAGGCTGATGCAGTAAATCCTTTTCTGGATTGATTCTAATTCGAAATAACCAGGAAATTTCAGAATTACCCTAAACTTCTAAAATGCATAGTAAATAATCTGTAACTCATATTTAAAAGATTTATATATGAAAAATGATCAGAAAAATCCAAAGAATCTGAATATGACATTTTCATGCATGTTTGAACAAGTTAACCTCACTGAATAGGACAATTCATGATTATGGAATAAATGGTAATTAGTTTTGGAGTTGGAATTTGCTATGGGTTTGAATTCCACTTCAATGAATATGACTAACTGTTGCACTAAGTCAATTCAGTACTTTAATATGACATATCATTCATATGAATGTGCATTGTATTGATTGTGGTTCCTTTTGTGTTTGCCGGTGGTTGTTCCCTCTTAGTAGACGATGTTTCCGACGACGTGATCGATGACACCGATGAAGAGCTATACTATCTTCAGAAGTGCCAGGCAAGAAAAACCCCCTTGTTCATTCTGATACAACCCCCCTCTCTCGCTTCTGCTCTCTTTTACTGCATTAGGACAACAACAATTCAATTGTTACATGCTGCGGTACTTGAACCCCTTTCCTCTGCATGACCTGTCATTGCCACAGTAAATAGATGAAACTCACTAGCATGAGTAGGAGTTGTTTGAGCCCTGATGTGCCTACTCATTCATGCTTGTTTGTCATGCCTGCTACTGCTTAGAGTTGAGTCAGGTCTGATTCATCGGGGACAAATCGGAGGTGTGTGAACTTGTCCTACTGTTGTGAGCTAAGTTTGTGAACACGGTTTGGTAAAGGTATCGGTGAGAGGCCATGTAGGAGTAGATGGTGGGTTGTCTCATTGAAGCCGTCCTTAGGAACTGAGTTTTGTGTTTGTGATCCATGAGCAGCTACTACCATGCATTGGAATGCTTAAGTGCCCCTCTCGACTTATTAATCAACCTGATCTTTGTCCAGGAGTTGCAACTAGTTTCTGGTGTTTGTAGGTTGTGTTAGTAGTCAACCAAGTGGCACCCGGTACAGATGGGCTTGGGACAGACTAGGCACCGTGGCACAGTGTACCAAGCGTAGATCCATCCATCGAGGTGGGCTTGGGAACCCTGCACACATCGTTTGGGGCCGTGGCGACACTCGGCCGGATCTCCTTGCGGATGGAACCGAATAGGCGATAAACACGACGAGAGACTTGTGTGGTTAGTCAGGTCGTGGCCGACTCCCTCGCCAGGCTTCCGCTTGAAGGTTGTCGAGATACACGACGTGTACATGGTGGTAACTGGCGAGAGCGTGTGTGAAGAAGTACACCCCTGCAGGGCTAACATCATCTATTCGAATAGCCATGTCCGCGGTAAAGGACTTCTGGGTTGCCTGTACAGTTCATAGACAAGTGAAAGTGGATACTCTAAAATGCGCAAGATAAGTGTGAGTGCTATGGATGGCCTTCTCGTAGGGAGACGGGAGCGGATCCATAGTGGTGTTTTGATTGGTGAATATGTGGACTCGTGTGCGCCACCTCAAAACAGTTACTTGCAGCCATAGTTTAGGATAGCCACTGAGTCAAAGCTGGCTTGCTGTAGTTAAACTCCACCACCCCCTTTCGTTGATACCGATGCATTTGTAGTTAGTTCTGATGTAAGTCTTGCTGGGTACATTTGTACTCACGTTTGCTTAATTTATGTTTTTGCAGAGAGATGAAAGTCTCACTAGTAGATCCGCGTGGACTTCGGCGCTTAGCTTCTTACCTCAGCTATGATCTTGTACCCTTGGGAGGGTCTTGTAGATAGTTAGGCTTCTCAGCCTTTTTCATTTGTAGTTGTCTGTACTCAGACATGTTCATGCTTCTGCTTGATGCTTGTATGCTCTGTATGTTGGGTCATGAGACCCATGTTTGTAATACTTGGCTCCTCGGAGCCTAATGAATAAATACTCTGAGTCATAGAGTCTTGTTGCGATGCCATGTTGTACTTGCACATATCGAGCATATTGTGTGTATGATTTTGAAATGCTTGGTATGTGTGGGATCCAACAGCCTAGTTGTCTATCCATGGTAGCCTCTCTTATGGGGAAATGTAGTCTGGTGCTTCCACTAAGCCATGGTAGTCCGCTACAGCTCGGTTTACTGGAGTCCTGCTAGCCCAGTACTATTGCTCCGAAACACCTAGACTGGCCGATATGTGATACACTTCGTTCCCGTGTCTGTCCCTTCGGGGAAATGCCACGCGATGACATCCGGAGTCCTGCTAGCCTACTACATCCCGGGTTCCCGGAGTCCTGTTAGCCCAGTTGCTACAGTCCGGATTCACACGATGTTGACCAATATGTTCGATGTCGTTTCATGTATGCATGTCCCCGTAAGTTAGTGCCACTTTGGGTTCACGACTAGTCATGTCGGCCCAGGTTCTTTGTCATATGGATGCTAGCGACACTATCATATACGTGAGCCAAAAGGCACAAACGGTCCCGGGCCAGGTAAGGTGGCACCCGTGGGAATACCATGCGTGAGACCGCGAAGTGATATGATGTGTTACATGCGAGATCGATGTGGCTTAGGATCGGGGTCCTGACACGATTCCTTCCAGGTAAGTCCCGAAACACTTCCCGTGTCCAAATACCATCGTCCTATATATTAATATTTACCTCTCAACCATTTGGAGACTCCTCGTCATGTCTGTGATCTCATCCGGGACTCCAAACAACATTCGGTCACCAAAACATATAACTCATATAACACTATATCGTCAATGAACGTTAAGCGTGCGGACCCTACGGGTTCGAGAACTATGTAGACATGACCGAGACACCTCTCCGGTCTATAACCAATACCAGAATCTGGATGCCCATGTTGGCTCCTACATATTCTACGAAGATCTGTATCGGTCGAACCGTTATGACAACACACGTAATTCCCTTTGTCTGTCGGTATGTTACTAGCCCGAGATTCGATCATCGTTATCTTCATACCTAGTTTAATCTCATTATCGGAAAGTAACTTTACTCGTTCTGTAATACATCATCCTGTAACTAACTCATTAGTCACTTTGCTTGCAAGGCTTCTTATGATGTGTATTACCGAGAGGGCCCATAGATACCTCTCTGATAAGCAGAGTGACAAATCCTAATCTCGGTCTCTGCCAACTCAACAAACACTTTTGGAGATACCTGTAGAGCATCTTTATGATCACCTAGTACACAAGGTATTCCTCCGGTATCCGGGAGTTGCATAATGTCATAGTCGAAGTAATATGTATTTGACATGAAGAAATCAATAGCAATAGACTGAACGATCATTATGCTAAGCTAACAGATGGGTCTTGTCCATCACATCATTCTCCTAATGATATGATCCCGTTATCAAATGACAACACATGTCTATGGTTAGGAAACCTTAACAATATTTGATCAACGTGCTAGTCTAGTAGAGGCTTCCTAGGGACACGGTATTTGTTTATGTATTCACACATGTATTTAAGTTTCCGATAAATAAAATTCTAGCATGAATAATAAACCTTTATCATGAATAAGGAAATATAAAATAACAACTTTATTATTGCCTCTAGGGCATATTCCCTTCAGTCTCCCACTTGCACTAGAATCAATAATCTAGTTCACATCGCCATGTGATTGACACCTATAGTTCACGCCGCCATCTGACTAACACCCAAAGAGTTTACTAAAGTCAATAATCTAGTTCACATCGCCATGTGATTAATAGCCAAAGATTACTAAGGTATGATCATGTTTTGCTTGTGAGAGAGGTTAAGTCAACGGGTCTGCCACATTCAGATCCGTATATATTTTGCAAGTTTCTATGTCTACAATGCTCTGCATGGAGCTAATCTAGTTAATTTCTCCCACTTTCAATATGTATCCAGATTGAGACTCAGAGTCATCTGAATCGATGTTAAAGCTTGCATCGACGTAACCCTTTATGACAAACTCTTTATCACTTCCATAACTGAGAAATATTTTCTTAGTCCTCTTAGATAACTAAGGACAATTTTGACCGCTATCCAGTGATCTACTCCTGGATCACTATTGTACCCCCTTGCCGAACTCATGGCAAGGTACAAAATAGGTCTGGTACACAGCATGGCATACTTTAAAGAACCTATGGCTGAGGCATAGGGAATGACTTTCAATCTCTCTCTATCTTCTGCCGTGGTCGGACTTTGAGTCTTACTCAACTTCACACCTTACAATGCAGGCTAGAATTCCTTCTTTGAGTGGTCCATTTTGAACTTCTTAAAAACTTTTGTCAATGTATGTGTTTTATGGAAGTCCTATTAAGTGTCTCGATCTATCCCTATAGATCTTGATGCCCAATATATAAGCAGCTTCACCAAGGCCTTTCATTGAAAAATTATTATTCAAGTATCCTTTTATGCTATCCAGATATTCTATATCATTTCCAATCAACAATATGTCATCCACATATAATATTAGAAATGCTACAGATCTCCCACTCACTTTCTTGTAAATACAGGCTTCACCGAAAGTCTGTATAAAACCATATGCTTTGATCACCACATCAAAGCGTATATTCCAACTCCGAGATGCTTGCACCAGTCCATAGATGGATCATTGGAGCTTGCACACTTTTTTAGCACCTTTAGGATCGACAAAACCATCTGGTTTCGTCATATACAACTCTTCTTTAAGAAATCCATTAAGGAATGCAATTTTGACGTCCATTTGCGAGATTGCATAATTATAAAATGCGGCAATTGCTAACATGATTCAGACTGACTTAAGCATCACTATGGGTGAGAAGGTCTCATCGTAGTCAACCCCTTGAACTTGTTAAAAACGTTTCGCAACAAGTCGAGCTTTGTAGATGGTGACATTACCATCAGCGTCTGTCTTCTTCTTGAAGATCCATTTATTCTCAATGGCTTGCCGATCATCGGGTAAGTCCACCAAAGTCCATACTTTGTTCTCATACATGGATCCTATCTCAGATTTCATGGCCTCAAGCCATTTATCGGAATCTGGGCTCATCATAGCTTCTTCATAGTTCGTAGGTTCGCCATGGTCTAGTAACATGACTTTCAAAATAGGATTATCGTACCACTTTGGTGCGGAACGTGCTCTATTCGACCTACGAGGTCTAGTAGTAAATTGATATGAAGTTTCATGATCATCATCATTAGCTTCCTCTCTAGTTTGTGTAGGAATCATGGGAACGGATTTCTCTGATGTGCTACTTTCCAAATTGAGAGAAGGTACAATTACCTCATCAAGTTCTATTTTCCTCCCACTCACTTCTTTCGAGAGAAACTCCTTCTCTAGAAATGTTCCATTCTTGGCAACAAAGATCTTGCCTTCGGATCTGTGGTAGAAGGTGTACCCAATAGTTTCCTCAGGGTATCCTATGAGGACGCACTTCTCTGATTTGGGTTCGAGCTTATCAGGTTGAAGACTTTTGTCATAAGTGTTGCAACCCCAAACTTTAAGAAATAATAGCTTAGGTTTCTTGCCAAACCATAGTTCATACGGTGTCGTCTCAACGAATTTAGACGATGCCCTATTTAACGTGAATGCGGTTGTCTCTAATGCATAACCCCAAAAAGATAGTGGTAACTCGGTAAGAGACATCATAGATCGCACCTTATCTAATAAAGTATGGTTACGACGCTCGGACACACCACTATGCTGTGGTGTTCCAGGTGGGGTGAGTTTGTGAAACAATTCCACATTGTTGTAAATGAAGGCCAAACTCGTAACTCAAATATTCGCCCCCGCGATCAGATCGTAGAAACTTTATTTTCTTGTTACGATGATTCTCCACTTCACTCTGAAATTCTTTGAACTTTTCAAATGTTTTAGACTTGTGTTTCATCAAGTAGATATACCCATACCTACTCAAATCATCTGTGAAGGTCAGAAAATAATGATACCCGCCACGTGCTTCAACACTCATCGGACGGCATACATCGGTATGTATTATTTCAAATAAGTCATTAGCTCGCTCCATTGTTCCAGAGAACGGAGTTTTAGTCATCTTGCCCATGAGGCATGGTTTGCAAGTATCAAATGATTCATAATCAAGTGATTCCAAAAGTCCATTTGCAAGGAGTTTCTTCATGCTCTTTACACCAATATGACCTAAACGGCAGTGCCACATATATGTTGCACTCTCATTATCAACTTTGCATCTTTTGGCATCAATATTATGAATATGTGTATCCCTATGATCGAGATTCAAGAAACCATTCACATTGGATGTATGACCATAGAAGGTTTTATTCATGTAAATAGAATAACAATTATTCTCTCACTGAAGTGAATAAACGTATTGCAATAAACATGATGTAATCATATTCATGATCAATGCAAACACCAAATATCTACCTAATAATAAAAGGGCTATTGCTTCTTCCTACCTAATTTTGGTTCGTCATTACGAGATTTTCGTCCGTCGTTGTTACAGGATTTTCGTACGTCGAAAAAAACAGTTCAGCCTTTTATTCTCCCTGTCTCGCGTACATGGACCCGTTTGGGCCTCTGGCCGTCCGACAGCGGCATGCCTTGTGGCCCACCAATGAATCCGGAAAAAAATAGTTGCTGCTTTCAGGGGTCGAACTCACCATCTGCCAACCGTTTTTCTCACATAAATCCAACTAATCTAAATAAGGCTTGTCTAAACAAAAGGGATTTCATATGTATTGAATAGTACCACCTCGCGTCTTTGCATATAATTTCACCAATTTATATATAAGTACAAGTTGAAATAAATAAGTGCCTTGAGATTTATAAGGAGAGGGTAATGAGTGGGCCGAAATTAATGGAAAGACACAGAGAGAGATGTGGGCATTCACGGAGGAAATAGTGGGAAAGAACTTGGCTGAAGCCATGCCGATCAAATCATGGAGGGATTAGTGGGAGAAAATTATGGGGTTAAATTGGCTGAAGCCATGCCGATAGTAAATCATGGAGGGATTACTGGGAGAAAATTATGGGATTAAATTGGCTGAAGCCACGCCATTTGTGGAGGAATTAGTGGGAAAGAATCATGCGATTAAATCGGCCATTCATGGAGGGATTAGTGTGAGAAAATCATGCGATTAAATTGGCTGATGGACAACGGCCACAGCCACGCCGCTCTTGTGGCCAATTAGATCACTCAACGGTACTTGATTTTCTCATATCGTACTGACTAATGAATATTCTGATTATGTTAATTCTCGGACAACTTCTAGAGCAAATATACACACTAACTATTCACTTCTAATATAATTTTGTTGGTTTATTTGCATATTATTGATAAAATACATATAATTTCCCAAAAAAGACACATATAATATATATGGACTTAACTCTTTTGACAAAAAAATGCGGGTGTCTACTATCCGACTCTATCACGCTGGACGTCAAAGAGATCGTAGTGCAGGACACCAGTTTCAACTACGGTCGGGCTCCACCCATTCGGGCTGACACCATCGAGATAGAGGTCAGAATAATGGATGGCTACAGATGACTTATCCAATACCAGGCACCCCATCTCGCTCGTTGTGTCAATCACATACCTAGCATGGAGATCACATTCGCGCTCGCAAGTTTCCGGGTTTTGTGTGGAAACTAGAATTTCATCAACTGATCACATTATTGTATAACTTTCATAACATTCGAAGAAGAATTCGAAAATTGACAACCAATACGCCATGCGTTGTCTACCTACTACAGCTTTAACGTGGCTAGCAATTTTTTTACTATGACGAATCTTAACAAGGTTCATTATCCGTTCACCAGGAGGGCCTTGACTTCCTTCACTATTTATAAGCTGAGCCGTTTAACTACTTCACGATAATTGGTGATTTTGTTAAGACAACGCACAGATCAAGTATATAACAGAGACCAGTGTTGAATAGATGGATACATTGGCCACCACTTGTGATGGTACCAAAGATTATAATTGATAACATGGATGTGTCGGACATGCAAGCTTTTGTTTCCCCGTTGTAAGGCACGGGCACATTTGTTACTACAGTGTGTTGCAATAGGGGACAACATAGGTGAAAACGGCATTGTGGCTTCGTAATTTCCCCCCGGAAATTGCCGCTGCCATGAACTCTGATTGTATCTCTATTGTTAGCTAATACTAGTAAGCTTGCACGTGCACGCACGTATCGTCATGTGAAAACAATCAGCATTCATCCTAGAAAGAAATATATTAATAAAATGAAAAAAAAACTTGTACAAAATATATAAGAGAGGCAATAGAGATGTTTAAAAATGTTGTATCACATGAAAATTACTCGGATTAAAACCCTAGTGAACATATTGGCAAACCCTTGTATTCAAGTTTTCCTATCAAATAGGTAATGTTGAGAACCTACCTTTTGTAATTACACAAATGAAAAATTGGCAAAAAATACTGAAATATTTTTCCTAGTGGAGCGCATCATTCATCGTAATCAACTCAATATCATTAGGGAAAATCTATAAGGCTGCAAACATAAACCAATGCATCCATCCACAAAATAAGCTCTGCTACATGAAACCAGCCAGTGATTCTAATAAGAATTATTATAATCAAACCAATCGGGCATCATGCAATATAACTGAAAATCATTCAAGTCTCATGTGTATTTAGGTAAAAAGCAAATATTGCGGTAACTTTTGTGATGAAGTAATATAAAAGAGGTTCGGAACATACTCATTGGATTCTTCTATGCCTTGGTAGAAGCTTGCTTGCTTGCATTTGAGATGGTAGGAAGAGAAATGACATTCAGAAAGGCACCCGCATGCTTCAACCAATTGAGAAAATCAAGCACCTCAAGTCCTCAACTAACAACTGAAAAGGTTTTCCTTAAATAGAATCCCACGATAAAGCTACGCATAAATAACAAGCAATGTAAAATCAAAAAGATACATATCATGCAGCACATAATACTTTTATATTAGTATTCCTATAGATAAAAATCAAAAGAGATACATATGCCATCATAACTCAATGCCCAACTAAACCAAATAAGAAGGGAGTTTGCTGGCCCAAAGAGCAATAACCAATACATTTTCTGTTGGGAAATGTTTCACCCTGAAATACAATCTGAAGTAACCATTTTCATAGGATAAAATTTGGCCATTCTGTACTATAGATAAAAATTCTAATGTATGAAATTACACAAGCAAACAAATAAAATATACTTGGTTGTACTTGAATTTTGTGTTGTTATCCCTCCTTTTTCATATATCTAAACTGCGAGACTCCGTTATAAACATTGAAGCAGTGTACAAAGCTACTATTCTCAAAATGTAAGACGTTTTTGTAGTCTAGTTTATCTACAATAACACCTTATATTTTGAGATGGAAGTAATATCATCAAGCAGTATATAAAGCAATCACATTGCTATTCCGCTTTCCTCAAGTGTATTTTAAAACCACAACTTAGTTCTGTACTTTTTGTCGGAAATATCCACCCGGTGATTTTTATTTATATTTGCATAATAATATCTAGCCTCTAAATATTCGGAGTAATACATCTTGCCCAGTTTAGCCATGTGGAAGCCCTCTTGTAAGGTCAAGATCCCTACAAGATCAAGATGGTAGAAGGTCCGGCATCTTTGAGTAATCGTCGTGGACCGTGGCACGATGGGCTGGGTCCTCGACTCCATCGTCTGATGGGTTGCACCTACATGACATACTACACCGCCGTCATCCTCTTCGATGCTACCCCTACTTGCCGTCCACGGCAAATGGAACAAAACCTGTACATGGTTGCCTTCCGCTACTGCATGGGTAACAAATAATCCTCAAATTAACTACTCTTTCCATGTATAAAAGGACGTTGTTAGGACGCATGCGTGTCCATGGTTAGGCAGAATAAATGGGTATTACAGTCTTGATCATGTCCATGCAGGGCCTAGAGATCAAGGTGTAGCTGGCATACACGATTCTCTATGGTGCAATAGTGGGTTACAGGATCATATAAGCACAAGCAGTTTCACTACTTAAGCATCTTTGGCTTCTGAAGATCTATAAATATTTTGTTCACAAAAGTGATGAGACTGAAAGAAGTTCCTTGCCTCGAGAGGGTAGGTCTGTGGTGCTCAAAAATGCCACCATTACAAGGGCCATGACGTGAACTGCTGCCAGGATGAACGGATGTACCTAGTGTTGTTCAGCCTCGCCGAGGTCATCCTTTCGCAGTTGCCGGGCCTGGAGAAGGTCACCTCCATCTCCATAGTTGCCGCCGTCTAGTTCTTCACCTACTCGTTCATCACGCTCTTCCTGAGTGTCACGACCTACATATAAGGAGAGGCCGGCGGTGGCGCGCGGCCACGTGCGTCGGCCGGTCGACAAGCGAAGGAGTGGCGGGCGGTGACCTCTGCACAAGGAGAGGCCGGCGGCGGCGGCAGCGGAGGCCGACGCCGATCGGTGGCGGCGGCCCGTGTGGCATGGGTTGGTAGTAGCCTAGTAGGGCGTCGCCGGAAGCCGCGGTAGCGCGGGCAAACGATGGCGGCGGCAGCGACGACGCAGGCAAACGATGGTGGCGGCGGCGACACAGGCAAACGATGGTGGCGAAGGCGACGGCGGCGTGAGATTTTTTTTACCCTAAGTTTTTTCTTTGCAGGACATTTGGCGCTGAGTGGTTGCGGGCGGACGCAGGACGGGGATATTTCTTCATCCGGTGGAGCACAGTCAGCCTGCGGTAATTGCTAAGTGCACACTATCTCAGGATTAGATTAATCATGACGGTTAAGATTTACTTAAGAGGGATAATCTGATGGTGCTAATCTAGCCGTGTATGTTTTCTGGGGTGTCTTTAAGAAAGAAAAGGTTTTATTGTTTATAATAAATAAAAAATAAAATAATAACTAATAAATAATAAAAATAATAAATAATAATATAATATAAATAATAAATAATAAATAATAAAGTATAGTAGAATAGTAGATAGTAGATGTACGCAGTACACAAGGCTGCGTTTTAAAAAAATGATGGCGTAGATCATGGTAATTATTGCTAATTGATATTTTCATTCTATGTACGCAGCACACAAGCGTATATCATGGTAATTTTTGCTAATTGATATGATTAAAATAGGCTCAGATTTGAGCGAGACCGTGGTAATTGTTGCGTAATTATGATGGCGTAGATTATGGTAATTATTGCTAATTGATTATGGTAAATAATGTGATACAACATTGAGGCAATCTGGTCCATTGAGAGATGGCGGATGTGTGGCTGAGATGCAATGTTTCTGCCACAACTCGATTGTTTAATAGTAGTAGATATAAATACTCTTTCCCCACAAAAAAAATAGGGGACGACATAGCTTTTGTTTCAATGAGACGGATTGATGGTGCATAATTAAATGAGGACGCATCAATTCAAGGATAATTCAAGGAAACTACGTTTCAAGAGTCTCACGAGCGCATAAATTTGAGTATATGCCAGTTTATCTTGCATTACAACACACGGTATGCTATAATATAATAACTATTAAGAAGAACAAATTTGCGAGGAGTGAAGGAATTAATGCCCAACGAAGAATGCAAGATGGAGCGAGTACGACCCTTAAATAATCTAATGGTTCTGCTGCATTTTGATTATTATGGATAATATGATTGGACTTTTCATACAAAAATCATAACACAAAGTATCGTATGTATGATTCTTAATGTGAGGCTGGTATATATTTGTGGTAAACCTTGGCCTCCGCCTCTTTGCTGCCGCCGGGTTGCATCGCCTGAATGTTGTCGTAGCGTGATATTAAACTTTTTGATGAACACGTCAAGTACATCTCCCATTGCAACGCACGGTCATATGTGCTAGTAACATTTATTTAGGTTCAACACTAATCTCGAAGGCAAAGGGAGTGTGTGATGGTGATCATATCAACCTTGGAATCATTTCCAATACACATCATCACCTCACTTTTAACTAGTCTCTGCAACTCCCGTTTTGAGTTACTAATCTTAGCAACTGGACCGGTATCAAATACCTAGGGGTTACTACGAACACTAATAAAATACACATCAATAACATGTATATCAAATATACCTTTGTTCACTTTGCCATCCTTCTTATCCGCCAAGTATTTGGGGCAGTTTCACTTCAAGTGACCATTTCCTTTGTAGTAGAAGCACTTAGTTTCATGCTTGGGTCCAGCTTTGGGCTTCTTCACGGGGGTGGCAACATGCTTTCCATTCTTCTTGAACTTCCCTTTCTTTCCCTTGCCCTTTTTCTTGAAACTAGTGGTATTCTTAACCATCAACACTTGATGCTCTTTCTTGATTTCTACCTTCGCCGATTTCAGCATCACGAAGAGCTTGGGAATTGTTTTTGTCATCCCTTGCATATTATAGTTCATCATGAAGTTCTAGTAACTTGGTGATAGTGACTAGAGAACTCTGTCAATCACTATCTTATTTGGAAGATTAACTCCCACCTGATTCAAGTGATTGTAGTAACAGAAATTCTGAGCACATGCTCGCTAGCTGAGCTATTCTCCTCCATCTTGTAGGCAAAGTACTTGTCAGAGGTCTCATACCTCTCGACATGGGTATGAGTCTGAAATACCAATTTAATCTCTTGGAACATCTCATATGATTCGTGGCGTTCAAAACGTTTTTGAAGTCCCGGTTCTAAGCCATAAAGCATGGCACACTAAACTATTAAGTAGTCATCACATCGAGCTTGCCAAACGTTCATAACGTCTGCATCTGCTCCTGCAAAAGGTCTGTTACCTAGCGGTGCATCAAGGACATAATTTTTCTGTGCAGCAATGAGCATAATCCTCAGATCGGGGACCTAGTCTGCTTTATTGCTACTATCATCTTTCAACTTAGTTTTCTCTTGGAACATATCAAAAATAATAAGGGAGCTAAATTGCGAGCTATTGATCTACAACATAGATACGCAAAACTATTAAGACTAAGTTCATGCTAAATTAAGTTCAATTAATCAAATTACTAATGAACTCCCACTTAAATAGACATCCCTCAAGTCATCTAAGTGATACGTGATCAAATCAACTAACCCATGTCCGATCATCACGTGAGATGGTGTAGTCATCAATGGTGAACATATCTATGTTGATCATATCTACTATATGATTCAGGTTCGACCTTTCGGTCTCCAGTGTTCCGAGGCCATGTATGTACATGCTAGGCTCGTCAAGTTTAATCCAAGTATTCCGCATGTGCAAAACTGTCTTGCACCCGTTGTATGTGAATGTAGAGTCTATCACACCCGATCATCACATGGTGTCTCAACACGACGAACTGTAGCAACGGTGCATACTCAGGGAGAACACTTTTACCTTGAATTTAGTGAAGTGGTCATCTTATAATGCTACCGTCGTTCTAAGCAAAATAAGATGCATAAAAGATAAACATCACATGCAATCAAAATATGTGACATGATATGGCCATCATCATCTTGTGCTTTTGATCTCCATCTCCAAAGCATCGCTATGATATCCATCGTCACCAGCTTGACACCTTGATCTCCATCATTGCGTCGTGGTCGTCTCGCCAACTATTGCCTCTAAAGAGACAACCATAAAGCTCCTGCCGGTTCCAGATATCTTACAAAACATGATCATCTCATACAATAACGTATATCCCACCATGTCTTGACCATATCACATCACAACATACCCTGCAAAACAAGTTAGACGTCCTCTACTTTGTTGTCGCAAGTTTTTACGTGGCTGCTACGGGCTTCTAGCAAGAACCTTTCTTACCTACGCAAAAAACCACAACGGTGTTTCGTCAAGTTTGATGTTTTAACGTTCTTCAAGGACCGGCCGTAGTCAAATTCGATTCAACTAAAGTAGGAGAAATAGACACCCGCCAGCCACCTTTATGCAAAACTAGTTGCATGTTTGTCGGTGGAACCGGTCTCATGTGCATGGACATGTAAGGTTAGTCCGGGCCGCTTCATCCCACAATACTGACGAATCAAAATAAGACGTTGGTGGTAAGCAGTATGACTATCACCGCCCACAACTCTCTGTGTTCTACTCGTGCATATCATCTACGCATAGACCTGGCTCATGATGCCACTGTTGGGAAACGTTGCATGGAAACAAAATAAATTCTACACACACACAATGATCTATCCATGGAGATGCATAGAAACAAGGGGGAGAGTGTGTCTATGTACCCTCATACACCGTAAGCGGAAGCGTTTCACAATGCAGTTGATGTAGTCGAACTTTCTTCGCGCTCCACCGATTGAGTACCGAACGTACGACACCTCTGAGTTCTGCACACGTTCAGCTCGGTTACGTCCCTCGCCTTCTTGATCAAGCAAGGTGTCGAGGTAGTAGATGAGTTCCTCAGCACGACAGCATGGTGACGGTGATGGTGAAGTGATCCTCGCAGGGCTTCGCCTAAGCACCGCGAGAATATGACCGGGGGTGTAAACTATGGAGGGGGGCACCGCACACGGCTAACAATTGATGTTGTGTGTTCTAGATGCCCCCCTCCCCACATATATATAGGTGGGAGGGTAGGAGAGGCAGCCAGGGTCGCCCCAAGTAGGATCCGAATCCTACTTGGGGTTTCCCCAAGTAGCGCCCCCTTTCCTTTCCCCACAGAAGAAAAGGAAGGGGGAAGAAGAGAAGAAAGGGGGGCCAAAACCCCCTCTTCTCCTTCTCCTATTCGGCCACCTGCCATAGGGGGGGCGCCACCCCTCGTGGGCTGCTGTGCTCCCCTCTCATGGCCCATATGGCCCATATATCCCCCTCTGGGGTTCCAGTAACCCCCCGGTACTCCGATAAATAGCCGATACACTCCGGAACACTTCCGGTGTGTGAATACTATCGTACTATATATCAATCTTCACCTCTTGACCATTTTGAGACTCCTCGTCATGTCTGTGATCTCATCCAAGACTCCGAACAGCATTCGGTCACCAAATCACATAACTCATATAATACAATATCGTCATCGAACGTTAAGCGTGCGGGCCCTACGGGTTCGAGAACTATGTAGACATGACCGAGACACCTCCGTGGGCAATAACCAATAGCGGAACCTAGATGCTCATATTGGATCCTACATATTCTACGAAGATCTTTATCGGTCGAACCGTTATGACAACATACGTTATTCCCTTTGTTTATCAGTATGTCACTTTCCCGAGATTCGATAGTCGGTATCTGCATTCCTAGTTCAATCTCGGTGCCGGCAAGTCTCTTTACTCGTTTCGTAATACATCACCTCATGACCAACTCCTTAGTCATTTGTTTGCAAGCTTATGATGTGTATTACCGAGAGGGCCCAGAGATACCTCTCCGATACTCGGAGTGACAAATCCTAATCTCGATCTATGCCAACCCAACAAACACCTTCGGAGATACCTGTTGAGAATCTTTATAATCACCTAGTTACGTTGTGACGTTTGATAGCAGATAAGGCTTTCCTCCGGTATCCAGGAGTTGCGTAATCTCATGGTCGACGGAATATGTATTTGACATGAAGAAAGCAATAGAAATAAAATTGAACGATCAATATGCTAAGCTAATGGATGGATCTTGTCCATCACATCATTCTCCTAATGATGTGATCCCATTGTCAAATGACAACTCATGTCCATGGTTACGAAACCTTAACCATCTTTGATAAACGAGCTAGTCAAGTAGAGGCTCACTAGGGACATAGTGTTTGTCTATGTATTCACACATGTATTAAGGTTTCCGATCAATACAATTCTAGCATGAATAATAAACATTTATCATGAATAAGGAAATATAAAATAACAACTTTATTATTTCCTTTAGGGCATATTTCCTTCATTAACATGTTAATCTTATGTATGGGAATCGTACTAGTTGGTTGTGAATTTGGGCTACTAATGTGAACATATTACAATGCCAGGCCAGTGAGTCTCGTGTGAACATTTCAAACGGATAGGCTCTTACTACTGTGCACAACATGATCCTTATTTCTGTGTTCTCAGTGTTTACCAGTTACTAGCAGTTCCTTATTTCTGTTCGCTCGGTGTTTACAAGTTACTGATCGATCACTAGCTAGCCTACTAATACGCTCCTGGCAGTTTTACTTGCGACGCAAGATCCGAAGTGGCAGTTTTTTGAATAAAAATGCCTACCTCTGAAGAAGTTGGCATGCTGTTCTGAAGAAAATGCCATGCGAATATGAAGAAACTGCTAGCGAAAACGTTCGCAAATGCCTTATCTCCTAGCGAAGGTTTATCCGCTATTGTGATCCTACACATACACTATCCGACCGACTTGATCCTACGCGAATAACCAGCGGATCATGCATGTACCTCATCTGGATGAATCGAGCACACTCCTTTGACCGTGATGTCGCTTAAAGCTACGTCGGTACTTCCCCAAAGAGGAAGGGATGATGCAGCACAGTGGCGGTAGGTATTTCCCTCAGATGTGAAACCAAGGTTATCGAACCAGTTGGAGAACCAAGCAACACAACGTAAACAGCACCTGCACACAAATAACAACTACTTGCAACCCTACGTGTAAAAGGGGTTGTCAATCCCTTTCGGGTAGCAGCGCCCCAAGATGGGCAAAAGGACGTGAATAAAATTGTAGTAGATTGATAGATCGAACGCCAAATAAACTAAATAAGAATAAACTGCAGCAAGGTATTTTTTATTATTTGTTTAATAGATCTGAAAATAAAAGCAAAGGAAAATAGATCGCAAAGGAAAATAATATGAGAAAGAGACCCGAGGGCCGTAGGTTTCACTAGTGGCTTCTCTCGAGAAAAATAGCAAACGGTGGGTGAACAAATTACTGTTAGGCAATTGATAGAACTTCAAATAATCATGACGATATCCAGGCAATGATCATTATATAGGCATCACGTCCAAGTTAGTAGACCGACTCCTGCCTGCATCTACTACTATTACTCCACACATCGACCGCTATCCAGCATGCATCTAGTGTATTATATGTTCATGGAGAAACGGAGTAATGCAATAAGAACGATGACATGATGTAGACAAGATCTATCTATGTAGAGATAGACCCCATCATCTTATCCTTAGTAGCAATGATACATACGTGTCGGTTCCCCTTCTGTCACTGGGATCAAGCACCGTAAGATCAAACCCACTATAAAGCACCTTTTCCCATTGCAAGATAAATAGATCAAGTTAGCCAAACAAAACCCAAATATCGGAGAAGAAATATGAGGCTATAAGCAATCATGCATAAAAGAGATCAAAGAAACTCAAATACTTTCATGGATATAAAATGATAGATCTGATCATAAACTCAAAGTTCATCCGATCCCAACAAACACATCACAAAAAGAGTTACATCATATGGATCTCCAAGAGACCATTGTATTGAGAATAAAACGAGAGAGTGTAAGTGCATCTAGTGCCCCTTAGTGATTTTGGTGTATTGAAGACTTATAGGTTAAGGGTCTAATGCGTTTATGAGTGTACACAGGTCTATAAGTCTATGAGGAGTTTGATATTTACAGAGAAAGTCGACCCCTAAAAATGAAGTTCTTCAACTGAAGACTTTGGTATTCTGAAGACTTTCTGAAGACTTTGAAAGTGAACAAATTGGTGTGTCCTTGAACACTTGGTATTCATTTGAGGAACATGAAGCATGAAGACTTTTGTTTTCGTAGTTTCGTTTTCTCTTTCTTGAGTCATAGGAAACACCATACTGTTAAAGGGGGTCGAGGAAATACTAAGGAAAATTTCCATGTGATGCTCAACTCAAAATCCTACACCTACCAATCCCTTCGAGTGAAGCCATTGGAAATCTCATACAGTTCAGTCAATTTCTTCAGTGACAGAGAAGGAGTTCTTCTGGTCGCTGAGGAATTTGTTCTGACTGAGGCATTAGGAATTCGCCAGTGCGGATTGCCTACACAGTGAGGAACGTGATAGCCCTGAGGAATTTGAACCTCAAATTTCCGACCGTTCTTGTCTCTGGCCACCTGTCTCAAAATATCTTATCCACCTAACGGTCATATCATTGAAGGGCATTTATGTCTTATCATGTCAGGCTGCTCCCTAGGCTATAAATAGCCGCCCCCTACAACCACTAGCTGGTTGGCTGCTCCGAGAGAACTTGACACTTGTCATTTGAGAGCAACCCATCCTCCGAGGACTTTGAGTGAAAATCATCAAGTGAGGAAAACCCAAAACCAAACACCTACAAACCCAAAGTGATTGAGCATCACTGAAGAGATTGATCCTGCGTGGATCCGACGCTTGTTACCTTTCAAGACTGTGCTTCTTCCAGACGGTTAGGCGTCATGGTCTAGAGCATCCAAGGGGAATTGTGGATCACCAAGTGATCGAGTCTGTGAAGGTTTGGAAGTCGCCTGAAGACTTACCATGAGTGATTGGACAAGGTCTGTGTGACCTTAGTTCAAGGAGAATACGGTGAGGACTTGGTGTCCCGAGCTACGTGCTCAGTGACTGGGTGTCCGGGACTGTGTGTCCTCGAGTTTAAATACTCAGCTGCTCCAACCAGATGTACAACTGAGACAGCAGTTGGAACTGGTCTACCAAATCATTGTCTTCACCAACCTTACTGGTTCTATTTCCTCAACTCTTTCCTTTCCTCATTACTGTGTTGAGTGCTTCATCATATCTGTGTTTGAAGACTTTGACTGAAGACTTTCTAAATGTCCTTAGTTCAATTTCTTCAGTCTGTTTGTCTTCATCTTGTGTTACCCTGTGATTACACTTTCTGTACTCTGTGCTTGTCTTCATTTCATCATGATGACCATGCCTGTATTCTGTTATGCTTACTTCTGAGTACTTATTCCGCTGCAAGTAGTTCTTCGCTAAGGAATTTCCTCACCGGAAAATTCCTCAGTGAAGAATTCATAAAAATCGCCTATTCACCCCCCTCTAGTCGATATAACGCACTTTCAATTGGTATCAGAGCAAGGTACTCCCTTGTTCTGTGTGATTTTGGTTTAACCGCCTGGAGTTTTAGTTATGTCAACCGCAGGTATGATCAAGGTCTCTGCTGGTTGTCCTACCTTCGATGGGACAGACTACCCCTACTGGAAGAATAAGATGCGAATGCATCTTGAGGCAATTGATAACGATCTTTGGTATGTTCTGGAAAATGGTGTTCCCTCTGTCTCACCCACAATGAACGCTACCAATGTGAAGAGATTCAAGCAACTCGATTCTCAAGCGAAGAATTTCATTTGTGGCCATCTGAGCAAAGGATAGTATGGAAGAGTGAGTGCTTTGGAAACTGCTAAGCTTATCTGGGATAGGCTGTCCAAAGTAAATGAAGGAGTCTCAACTCAGCATGACTCTCGAGTTGATGTTCTTTGCAATCTCTTCAACCACTTCAAAAGACTCGACAATGAAAATGTTCAACAAACCTTCGATCGCCTCACTGACATCTCAAATGAGCTTCAAGCGCTTAGTGCCACTGACATCACCGACCATGAGGTGGTGAAGAAATTGTTGAGATCGCTTGATTCCTCATTTGATACTGTGGCATTGATGATACAAGATCGTGCTGATTACAAGTCACTTGATCCCGCTGATATCCTCGAGAGGCTAAATACTCATGAGTTCCAGCTTGCTGAAAAGAGAGATCTCTATGGTTCGAGCTATGGCAGATCACGTTCTCAAGGCCAGGCCAAGGCGTCTCGAATCTGAATGTGAAGATTCTGGTAGCAGCCTTGGTGATCCTGAAGAATTGAGCCAGGAGCTAGCGCTGCTCATGAAGAAGTTCCAGAAATTCTCAAGATGTGGCCGCTTTGGAAAATCCTCAAGGAGCAGTGATTCCTCATCCAGTGACTACAAAAGGAGGCTATGCCACAAATGCAAGAAACCTGGTCACTATATTCAAGATTGTCCTCAGTGGGAAAAGGAATTAAAGAAGAAGAAATACAAGGATTACAGTTCTGATGACGCTAAGAAGAAGAAGAAATCATCAAAATCTTCATCATCAAAATCCTCGAAGTCTTCATCTCACAAGAAGGGCAGCTCCTAGAAGGCTCGGGCATTCATTGGCAAGGAAATGAACTCTAAGGCTGAATCTGAGGAACTTGAGGAAGAGGAGGCATCTGAGGAGTCCGAGTTCGGTGTGGCGAGCCTGGCTCTCGCTGCTGCCTTCGTCAGCAAGTCTATCTTCAACTCTGAAGAAAATGACCTCACCAACAAGGCTGATGAAGACAATGATGACTACTCTCCCACCAATTGCTTCATGGCAAAGGGTGCCAAGGTACTCAAATATACCTCCTCTGAATCTAGTGAGAATGAATCTGATGAAAACCTCAAGCCCAGCTACTCTAAACTTGCTAAGATTGTTGTAAAACAACAAAGGGCTTTTGAAAAGGTTCAAAACATGCTAGACAAAAGTGATGATATGTTGGGTGAAGAAATGGATCGCACTAAAGCCTTGACTGAAAATCTTCAGAGACTTCAGTCTAGGTTTGACAGCCTTCAAGGTCATCATAACACTCTCTTATCTGATCATGAGAAGCTTTCTTATGAATTTCTTCAAAGAAAGCAAGATCTTGAGAAGCTAAGAGTGATGAAGATCTTCAGAAGGAGCGCGATTCATTGCTTGCTCAACAAATCAGCGCTTCTCAGGAAGAGTTTGTTCCTCCATGCTTAAAGTGCATTGAACGTGAATCTGCTAATTCTTCACCTGAATGTTCAAATGCTTCAATTGTTACAAATTCTTCACATGCCTCTGCTATCACTAATTCCTCATCTGAGGACATTGCTAGTATCACTGGCAATGCAGGGCTGAAGGAATTGTACATGACATGCATGTACAAAAGCCTCAAAGGGCATCAGACTCTTTGTGATGTGCTTAAAAAGCAGATCCTCAACAGGAACCCTAGGAAAGAGGGTATTGCCTTTGAGAGGAAACTCAATGTTGATGGTACATATTGGAAGCCTGAGCAGTACCCCAAAACCTCATGGGTTGCTGCAAAGGGACCACCAGTTGATCCATCTAACTTATCTGGCTTTACATGTGAATCTCCTCATTCTTCTGATGAGTCATTTGACTCCAACTATAAACTGTTCAAAAATAAGAATGGTGAAGTATTTGCTAGATATGTTGGCACTAACTGCAGGAACGATTCCCCTATGAAGAAAATCTGGGTTCCCAAAAAGTGCCTTGAAAGTCTTCAGGTGAATGTCCTCATGACACCACCTGTGAAGAATAGGAACCCCAGATCAAACTCTTCATATGGACCAAATTCTTCATATGGATCCAAGTCCTCATACGGACCAAATTCCTCATGTGGATCAAATTCCTAAAAAGGATCAAAATCTTGATATGATTATCATCGTGCTAACAACTCTGTTTCGCAGGGTAGAGCTAAGGGCTATGAATATGTGCATTATTCTTCAAACCATTATGTTCATAAGTCCTCGAAGAATTTCTCTGCTTATTCATATGCTTACCCTAACCCCTCTTATGTGAAACGAAATGGTTTGGCTTTTCTGCCACCATTCTCATATGGAGCTCGCAGAGTGATGAACTCTTTGCCACCCCTTCAGATGTGGGTGGTGAAGAAAAAGAACTAATCTCTTCTGCAGGGTCAGGTCTCCAGTGCTTTAACATCTGAAGAATTTGCTGGGGGCCTGACAAAAATGCCTGAAAGGACGCAGGCTAATCATGATGAAATGAACTTTCATTTCACACGTCCTCATACTGCTATATTGTTTTACTGCTTGATGAAATTCATCTGATGAAATTGATATCATATTCTTCACTGATGAAGTATATGAGTTCGTAAGCTGCACTAATTCATCTGCAGGATGATCAACCCAAAGCCACTGAGTGGTTCCTCGATAGTGGATGTACAAATCACATGACTAGTGACAAGAATCTATTGATGGATGCTCCCTTGTCACCATCGCATCTGAAGCATATCATCTTCGCTGACAAAGGAAAAAGTCAGGTATTGGGTCTAGGTAAGGTTGCGATCACAAAGGATCGACACATGGACAAAGTCATGCTTGTTGAGTCCTTAGGATACAACCTTATGTCTGTCTCAATGCTTTGTGATCTTGATATGGTTGTTGTCTTTGGCAAGTATCGTTGTGTTGTGGTTATGGAAGCCGACAATTCCAAAGTCTTCGAAGGCTTTAGGAAATGAGACTTGTATATTGTTTATTTCTCTACAGGACCGCAACCAGCCGTGTGCCTACTTACAAAAGCTTCAGAAGGCTGGCTATGGCATCGACAACTTGGTCACGCAGGCATGAGGAATTTGCACACGCTTGCGAAGAAGAAGCATGTCATTGGCATTGAGAATGTCAAATTCCTCAAGGATCACTTGTGTGGAGCCTGTGAAGCTGGAAAAATGACCAAGGCCAAGCATCCAGCGAAGACTATCATGACCACTACTAGACCATTCGAATTGCTTCACATGGACCTCTTTGGTCCTAATCATTACTCAACAGTCACTAATGATGCATGTCTATATGGCTTTGTTATTGTTGATGATTACTCTCGTTACACATGGGTACACATTGTTACTTACAAACATGAAGTGCAGGAAGTCTTCAAACGATTTTCCTCGAGGGCTTCAACCAACTTTGGTGTGAAGATCAAGCACATCAGAAGTGACAATGGAACTGAGTTCAAGAACTCTGGTCTCGATGACTATCTTGATGAACTTGGTATTACTCATGAGTTATCTGCTCCTTATACTCCTCAGCAAAATGGCATCGTGGAGCGCAAGAACAGAACTCTTGTTGAGATGGCTTGCACTATGCTTGATGAATACAAAGCATATCGCTCGTTTTGGATTGATGCAATTGATACCGCGTGCCACATCATCAACAGAGTATACCTTCACAAATTCTTCAAGAAGACTGCCTATGAACTCCTCACTGACAAGAAACCCAATGTGAGTTATTTAAAAGTCTTCGGTGCTAAATGTTGGATTAGAGATCCCCATCACAATACTAAATTTGCACCAAAAGCACATGAAGGTTTTATGCTTGGTTACGGAAAGGACTCGCACACCTACAGAGTCTTCAACAATGTTCTTCACAAGGTTGTTGAAACTGTAGATGTGCGGTTCGATGAAACTAATGGCTCGCAAAGAGAGAACCTACCTTCTGTGATAGATGAACCAGCACCTGAGGATTCTACCAAGTTCAAGGCGACTGCGGATGTGATTCCTACTGAAGAATCTGCTGAAGAATTCATTCCAGAACATGAAGAACGTCGAGCTGATGTACACAAGATAATGTGAAGAAAATGGTCTTTGAAGAAAATGCTGATCAAATTCCTCGGCGACAACCAGCTCATCCTCGCATTGCAAAAGAAGTGCAAGTTGACAAGATCATCGATGACATTGAAGCACCAGGTCCTCTCACACGCTCAAAAGCTTCACATTTATCTAACTTTTGCGGGCACTATGCTTTTGTCTCTATCACAGAGCCCACTAAGGTAGATGAAGCATTTCTGGAGCCTGAGTGGATTCAGGCCATGCAAGAAGAATTACATCGGTTCGAGCTCAACAACGTCTGAGAACTGGTCAAACGTCCAGATCCTCGCAAGCATAATATCATTGGCACAAAGTGGATCTACCACAACAAGCAAGATGAAAATGGCCTTGTAGTGAGGAATAAGGCACGACTTGTAGCTCAAGGCTACACACAGGTTGAAGGAATTGATTTCGATGAAACTTTTGCACCTGTTGCTAGACTTGAGGCTATTCGCATATTACTTGCTTATGCTAACTATCATGATATCACTTTATATCAAATGGATGTGAAAAGTGCATTCCTCAATGGTAAGCTTGAGGAAGAAGTATATGTTGCTCAACCCCCAGGTTTTGAAGATCCAAAGAATCTTGACAAAGTCTTCAGACTCAACAAGGCCCTCTATGGCCTCAAGAAGGCCCCTCGAGCGTGGTATGATACTTTGAAGGAATTCCTCATGAAGAATGGCTTCACACCCGGTTCACTCGACCCTACTCTCTTTACTAACTATTATGATGGTGAACTGTTTGTGTGCCGAATACACGTTGATGATATTATCTTTGGCTGTACTGACCAACTTCATAGTGATGAATTTGCCTATATGATGAGTGAAGAATATCAAATGTCTATGATGGGAGAGTTGAAATTCTTCTTAGGTCTTCAAATTAAATCAACAGCAAGAATGGCATATTCATATCTCAGGAGAAATACCTCAAGGATGTTCTGAGGAAATTCGGCATGCAAGATTGTAAAGCCGTCAAAATTCCTATGCCCACAAATGGCCATCTATGCACTGATGAAAACGGTATTGACTTCTATCACAAGGTATACCGCTCCATGATTGGTTCTTTATTGTACTTATGTGCATCTAGGCCAGATATAATGCTTAGTGTTTGCATGTGTGCCCGATTTCAAGCTACACCGAAGGAATCACACCATAAGGCTGTGAAGCATATTCTTTGATATCTAGCTCGCACACCAACACTAGGATTATGGTACCCCAAGGGCTCTGCTTTTGATCTCATTGGATATTCTGACTCTGACTATGCTGGTGATCGTGTGGACCGCAAGTCAACATCCGGTACTTGTCATTTCCTCGGACGATCTTTGGTCTGTTGGTCCTCGAAGAAACAGAACTGCGTATCACTGTCTACTGCGGAAGCTGAGTACATTGCTGCTGGTTCTCGCTGTGCTCAATTGTTGTGGATGAAGCAAACTCTGCAGGACTACGGCATCAATGTGAAGAATGTCCCTCTCTACTGTGACAATGAGAGTGCCATCAAGATTGCTCACAACCCAGTTCAGCACTCGAAGACAAAGCACATTCAGATTCGTCATCATTTTCTTCGTGATCATGTGTTGAAGGGCGACATCTCCATCGAGCACGTGAAGACTAAAGAACAGCTAGCCGATATCTTCACAAAGCCCTTGGATGAGAAGAGATTTAGCAAGTTGCGGTGTGAGCTAAATATCTTAGAGTCTTCGAATGTTCTTTGAAAAGGACACTCATCCTAACACTTATGCAAAATTGATGACTTAGATGTGCAACACATGAAGAAACGTTTTTCTTCAATCAATGAAGAATAACACTCTAAGTGTGAAGAAATTAATGAAGAATTTGATTTCCAGAACCCTACGACAATTGTACGCGGTGTCTGAAATCATCATTCTTATACGGTGGGTCACACCACCACCAAAGTTGAAAATCTTCATTTTTGAAGTTCCTCAGTTTTGAAATTCTTCATTTTTTCAAATTCTACAACTTTGCAAAATCTTCACTAGTTCCGTTGTTTTTCTTCATTGGCTATATATATATATATGGGTTTATGTCCTCTAGAGCATTCACTTATGGCTATTTCTTCAAGTTGCGTTTTCTGCTAAGTGAATGTGATCGGACCCTTCCCCCTCTATGCTATACTCAACCCAATCTATTCACAAATTCTTCATGTGCGTTCTATTTGAAACTCGTTCAAAATCTTCACTGTGTCCTTGTCAGCTGAAGAATTTGCGAACAGAACTTTTAACCTATCTTATCCAAATTTTTCGGCTTTGCCACTCAAACCGTTCCGCATCCCACGATAGACTTATCTATTCACCCACGATCTAACACGATCTCCACTTTTTAGTACATGGGTAACACATGTCATGCGAATGAGAAGGGTCAGGGGCACGTTCGTCCTTAATCTTCGGGCGAACAGTTTTTCACTGCGACTATAAATACCCCCTCACCCCTTCCTCACTTCCTTTACTCCGCTCGACCTCTCTCTCTCCCGCTCGAGCTTCTCAAACCCTAGAGCCGCCGCTACTCCATCGTCGCCCGTGAGGAAGAGCATCACTGCCTCGACCTCGTCACCATCGTACTCGCGCCGGCCGCGGAAATCTTCACTCCGACGCCGCCGTAGCTGTCTTCCTCCGCCGAGTTAGGGCGTGGAATGTCTGAACTGACAAGCTTCAAATCTACACCTCACTGTTCGTCATGCTATTCATCCAGGGTAATTAAAAGTTATTTTTACTGCCCTCTTTGATTCAAATTTTATCTACAAAATCTTCAAAGGTGTTTTATTCTTCAAATCCACACACACAAAACACCTCACTAGTCGTCTGTTCTTGATTCATTTCTCTAAGCATCATTTTTCTTCAAGATTCCTCAATTGTGTGGATTTTTGATCTATACAACTCTGGAACCTAAGACAAAGAACGCTTAGTGAAATTCTTGAAGACTCATGTGGTCAAATTCCTCAAACTTGTTCTTTTTGAAAAACCTTCTAAGAACGCATATGACCTCTCCAAATTCCTCGCAACTATACTCTGTTCACAGGTACTCATGTCCGCTGCTGAATCACTAGGTTCTCATCAACTTAACTCATTTGCAGCGTTCCTCGAAGAAAAGTTGCATACTTCTTCAGAGAATTCAATTGTTCAAATTCCTCATATGAAGAATATGGCAGATGGTAAGAAGCCGCAGAAAGGAGGAAAGAAGCCTGAGGTCATGACTGCTTTTGAAATCCCTGAGGACATTTACAAAGACTACTTCACACCTGATGAGGCCAAGTTCAGAAAGGTGAACAAAAATCAGCGCAAGGTGCGCATACAGAGGATTGAAAGGAGATGGGCAAGAGAATGGAGGGAGTACAGGTATGTAACTCCAAAGTATATGAAGAAATTCGCACTTAATCCTCCATGCCCAAGAGCTCCATTGGCACCTGGCCAAGAAGCTGACCCCACCAGCATCAAGCGCGGTGAGGATTTTCCTGAAGAATGGGCCAAGCGCCAAGCCAAGTTGGCAAGACAAGCCAAAGAAGCAATGAGGAAATTCAATGAAGACTCTGCTGCTGCTGCTGCCACTGAGGCCTCTGTCAAGCCTAGAAAATCAATGGCGAAGAAGCCCGCGCACAAGCCAAGTGCTTCACCAACAGTGACCTCACGGCCAAGTTCCTCAGCAATGCCCTCACGGCCAGAATCTTCAAAGTCCTCACGCCAATTCCTCATGCTGCTCCTGCTCCTCCAAAGTCCTCAGCTGCTCCGGCAAAGTCCTCAGCACCTGTGCATCTGGCCACATGCCAAAGGAATGCAGGCATCTCTATTGCCTCTGGTGTCTCAGCAAGTTCCTCAGCTGCACCAAATTCTTCATCGGGCCCCACTCTGCTGAAGACAAAGGCAACGGCTGGACGAGGTCCTCGGCCAAGTCCTAAGAAGAAACAGGTTGCCTTCCAAGTGCCATCGGCGATGAAGCGATCTTGATGAACTTGCGAAAATCATCGAGATGAGACAAGAAAGGGCCGCTAGAGCCAAAGACACATCTGTGCCACTGCTATTGGATCCGAAGTTGAGCCTCGATTATATTGATCTCTGGCACAAGGACCCAAACACGCCTATGCCTGATTTCAAATTGACTCCTGGTCAAAATCACATGCTGACTCATTTCATCCAAGAAGAGAAATGGAAATTTGAGAAGGCCAGGCAGATCAAGAAGGCTCAGTACAGGAAAGAGAAGTTCCTGAGGAAAAATGTTGTCTCTTTGATGACTGATGAATTTACAAAGATCCATTCTGAAATCAAAGCCCTCAGCGATGACTTCGATGCTTATTATGCTGATTGGCAAGGAGCCAAAGTCAGGTTTGTTAAACTGACTGAGAGGTTCACTAATGTTGCAGCCCCATCGCAACAAGAAGTTCCTCAGGCTGGAGCCTCTGCTCAGCCTACTGAAGAACATGCCAGCACCGCTGATGACTTTCAGGCTGCTGAAGAAAATGTGGGTTCCAGGGCTGATGACTCCATACCAGCCGCTGAAGAAATTGCCAGGGCATCCACTAGTGGTGCGCCTGAAGAAAATGAAGAAGTCAGGGCAACTGCATTAGTTGCACCTGAGGAAATTCAATCAGATTCCTCAGCTCCTCCTGCACCTACACCAACTCCTATCCTTCCATCTGCATCAGATGTGAAGAAGACCAAGGCTGCAGAGCGAGCTGCTGTGAAGAAAAGGAAAGCATCAGCTGCTTCAGATTCTTCAGCTCCGAAGAAAATGAAGCCTATGACCAGCTCGTTTGAAAATCCCATTGATGTTGTTCCAATCTCAACCATGCCATCAAAGGACCTTGTTCCTTTTGGTGAAGAATATGTGATCCCTAGCGGATCTCATGAAGAAAATCATTCTGCTGCTTCGTCAGAGCAGATTGATGAAGAAATTGAAGTGGATACGATCCCTTCACTACCAGTTGTTTCCTCGCCAATGCCTTAGTTCACAGCTGAAGAGGCTGTCTTTGAAGAAATTGAAGATGAAGACATGGATATTGGGTGTACTACGCTAGTGGTGAATGATGACTTTTGGGAAAGTCAGCACCCCAATTCCCCACTCTTCACCCCACTTCAACAAATACCTCAGTCCCCTGCACCAACCGTTCAACTGGGCTCTGAAGAAACTCACCCCACCTCGTCTGTGCATGAAGAAATTCCAGCCACTAGTGTTGAAGAACCTACTGCTGCAGATCACATGACAACGCAGACTGCCATTGAAGAGGAACCAGAAATTCCTCAGCATGAAGAACCTGAGATTGCGATTCCTGAGGTTGTGATGCAACTCACTGACACTCCTCTGCCCAAACCAAAGGATCCATTCTCAAGGAAGCAAAAGTTCAAGGCTAAAGATTTCTTTAGCGAGCATGTATTCTTCACTGACTACAACCCATATGACTCTGCTCGCATAAGGAAGAGGCGTTTCTGGACTGCTAGTCAAGCCAATTTCTATTCCTCTGTGCTTTTCAATAAAGACAAAGTCTTCGATCACGCACACATCCTCATGTGGACATGGAATCTCTGTCGGGCTTCAAGCCAGTCCTCAGTGTTCTTCACGATGCTGGATTGTTAAACTTCTGCACTGACATATGTGATTGGAATGAAGAACTCATTCTTCAGTTCCATGCGACGCTGCACATCACAGGAGATTCTGAAGATGTGAACTCATGGGTGCTGGACTGGATGTCAGAAAATACTCACTACAACGCACCAGCAACTGAATTGCTTCGTGCCCTCCCACTCAATCTCCCCTTGATGGTGCTCGTTGTGTCTTGTAGCGACCCAACCTCAGATGGTCAAGTCTCCGTGTTTCAGTGTCATCCCTGGATCAGTAATGCTGACACACACAGTACTCGAAGGATTTATAAATGAGTTGCAATCACACACTTATTACATCGAATGTCTCAAAAGAGAACTTATTACAATAATATGGCTTAAGGCCATCTAATACGATAACAGCGGAAGGCTTGGAAGATAAAGTGAGTCCATCAACTCCAACGGCATAGCTGAGCTGCACGGCAACGACCTATCAACCTTACTCCTCGTCTGAAAAGTCTGCAACATAATACGTTGTAGCCCGAGAACGGGTCAGCACATGGAATATGCTGGCAATGTAACACAATAGAACAATAACAGAATAATGCTATCACTACATGCATATTTGGCTGGTGGAAAGCTCTATGGTTATAGTTTTTGCGAAAAGCCAATTTTTCCCTACAACAAAGGAATCAATTTTAATTTAACTATCATGGTGGTTGAAACATCATTGAGAAGGTATAACCCCAACTCAATCCCAATTAAGGTAATTAACATCCCAGCAAAATTAGTTAAGAGTGATGAGATACATGTGAATATTCAAGTACTAGATACTCAGAATTGTCCATAACAGGGACACGGCTAACCATGATTAGATTGTACACTCTGCAGAGGTTTATGCACTTTTCCCCACAAGACTCGATCGCCTCCATTGATTTCTCTCACTACATGGTGTTTGAGAAGCGGATGGCCGAGACACGTCTTTCGAAACATTAACTCTCTACTCGGGTAGACCATACCAAACCTACAAAACCCACTACCTGCTGATCTACCTCTTCAAGAGCTTCACGTAACTTACTCAACTATGCTAGAGCCCATAATAGCTTGTGGCTGCAGACGGAAGTGTCTAGCATGAATAAACTCAGTTCCCTTTGAGCACTGGTGGCAGTCCATAGGAAGATCACACGGTACCCAGGATTTCAAAAAAAAGAGACAACACTGGGTTCCCAGTGCCTCAATCCACCCAGATGTGTATTAAAGTTGCCACCTTAAAGTAAACCATTAATTAACAATCTCACATCTGTCACGGATTCACTCAAACCCAAACCACGTCTACGAGCATAGCATGGCAAGATAAGCAATACGTAGAAGTAACTCCCAAGGGTTTGAATGTAACGGGGCAATAGGTTCCTACCTCATCAACTACTTCCCAACCCACAAATTAATGACATCCTAAACATGCAATGTTTGAGGGTTGAAGCTAATGCATAAAAACTGGGTATGGAAAGAGTATGATCAAAGTGTTACTTGCCTTGCTGACGATACGTGAATCCTAGAGACTCGTAGTAACACGCTTCGCACTCCGGGAATTCTATCGCAAGCAAACAATACATACATAAGCAACAAGCAAAGATGCACAAAACGAAACTTCAACTGAAAGAGGCCGACCAGAAAGTTCAAATTAAGAACTCCGGTTCGCAAAAGAATCAAACCAAACGAACAACAAAACTCAAGCGACGAAAGAAATAAGATCCATTTACTAATCTGAACTAGGGTCAAATTTTACAGAGACAAAAACTTGTTTGAGTTGACTGTTCGGAAAGAGGGTTTCAAGATGAAACTCCAGCGCTTGAATCGCTGATTCCGATAAGCGAGCGAAAAGTTAAGCTATCAGCGAAAATCGGATCGAAATCACGATCGGAAAATCGCGGAATAAATCCGATAAAAGAGAACGACGAACGGCTTAACGAGCGAGCGTTCGTTTAGCGAAAAGTAAGCAGTGAACACGTTCGTTAAAAGCGAGCGAGCGAATGAACACTGGAAGTAAATAAATCAGAGAAAAAAATAAAACCGATCTAAAAAAAGCGAACTAGGGTTTTTCTAAAAAAAAGAAGGGTTTTCTAAAAAACCGGCGGCGGGTGGCTACCTCCGTGAGGTCGTCCGGCGAGGCGGGCGGCTCTCTGAGGCTCAGCGGGGTCTTGAGGCGGGTGGTGGCGGCGGCGGCGAGGCGGCGGCGGCGACTCGGCGGTGGCTCAAGGGGGCTCGGGGCTCGAGGCGGCTCGGGCTCGGTGGTGGTGGTGGTGGTTAGAGGCGAGGCGTATTTAAAGGGGCGGGCGGCGGCTTGGAGGAGGGCAAGGCGGCGAGGCGGAGTCCCATGCAGACTCGGTCTGAGTCTTGGCGGCGGCGGCAGCAGCAAGAGAGGCGGCGGCGGCGGGCCGGCCTCTTTCGGTTGGGCCCTAGGCCCGGTCGGTATGATCTCTTTTTTAAGCGTTCATAAAACTTAGAAAAATCCTATAAAAATAAATAAAAATCTAAAAATACCAAAACAAGTTTTCTCCGTCTAAATAAAATATTTAGAACAAGATGAACTTTTCTTGGCCCCTAAAACGCAATTTTTAAAACATGCAAATTTTTCTAGGGCAAATAAAATTCCAACTAAAATCAAATAAAATCCAAATAATGATTTTAACATTTTTCCTCCGATATTTCAATTATTTTGGAGAAGTCATATTATCTCCTCTCATTTATTATTTCAAAATGAAATATTTTCCGGAGAGAAAATAATTAAAAATCAAAATCCTCGTCTTCATTATTTGATAAAATTCAAATATGAAAAACGGAAAATCCCCAACTCTCTCCAAGGGTCCTTGAGTTACGTAGGATTTCGAGGATTGCAAACAAAAATGCAATAAAATATGATATGCATGGATGACCTATGTATAACATCCCAAATTGAAAATTTGGGATGTTACAAACCTAACCCCCTTAAGATGAATCTCGCCCTCGAGATTCGGGTTGGCTAGAAAATAGGTGCGGGTGGTCCTTGCGAATATCATCTTCTCGTTCCCAGGTGGCTTCCTCCTCTGTATGGTGGCTCCACTGAACTTTGCATAACTTGATAACCTTGCTGCGGGTGACTCGGCTATCGAAGTCAAGAATCTTTACTGGCTTTTCCTCATAAGTCAAATTATTGTCCAACTGTATCGCCTCTAGGGGAAGTGTATCATTTAACGGTATGTCGGCCATCTCCGCATGGCACTTCTTCAGCTGTGATACGTGGAACACATCATGCACTCCTGACAATCCTTCAGGTAACTCCAGCTTGTAGGCAACTTCTCCCATCCGTTCCAAAACACGATACGGTCCTATAAATCTTGGGGCTAACTTTCCCTTAACTCCAAAACGTTTCACTCCCCTCTAGGGTGATACTCGCAGATAGGCTCTGTCTCCAATTTCATAGGTTACTTCCTTGCATTTTGAATCTGCATAACTCTTCTGTCTGGACTGAGCAATCTTTAGTCTGTCTCTGATCAGTTTAACCTTCTCCTCTGATTCCTTGATCAAATCTGGTCCAAACAACTGACGGTCTCCTACCTCATCCCACATCAATGGTGTTCTACATCTGCGTCCATACAGAGCTTCAAACGGTGCCATCTTCAAACTGGCCTGGTAGTTGTTGTTATATGAGAACTCTGCGTACGGCAAATTGTCATCCCAACTAGATCCATAATCTAGAGCACAGGCTCTCAACATGTCTTCTAGAATCTGATTGACTCTCTCGGTCTGTCCATCCGTCTGTGGGTGAAAAGCGGTACTGAACTCCAATCTGGTACCCAAGGTCTGGTGTAGTTGATGCCAAAACTTTGAAGTGAACTGCGTTCCTCTATCTGATACGATGCTCCTCGGAACTCCATGTAAACATACAATCCTGGACATATATATCTTGGTCAACTTGGCACTTGTATAAGTTGTTTTCACTGGGATGAAGTGAGCTACTTTGGTCAAACGATCCACAACTACCCATATTGAATCATATCCTGCCTTGGTTCTAGGTAATCCGGTGATAAAATCCATGCCAAGTTTATTCCACTTCCATTCAGGTATCGGCATAGGCTGTAACAGTCCTGCTGGCTTCTGATGCTCTGCCTTTACTCTCTGACATACATCACATACGGCTACGTACTCGGCAATATTCTTCTTCATACCAGTCCACCAGAAACGTTCCTTCAAATCCAAATACATCTTGGTGTTTCCGGGGTGAATCGAGTATGGTGAGTCATGGGCCTCCTAAAGTATTAACTTCCTAATCTCCGAATTGTTGGGCACGTAAATTCGGTCCTCAAACCACAAGGTATCGTGCTCATCCTCGCGAAAACCTTTGGCTTTACCTTCTCCCATCTTCTCTCTTATTTCAGCAATTTCTTTGTCCTCCTTCTGAGCTTCTCGAATCTTGTCCAACAATGTCGACTGGACCTCCAGGGTTGCAATAAAACCTCTTGGGACAATTTCCAACCGAAGTTCCATGATCTCCTCAGCTAACTCCTTTGGCAATCCTTTACTTCCAAGGATATTAGCATAACTTTTCCGGCTCAAAGCGTCTGCTACGACGTTGGCCTTTCCTGGATGATAGTGTATCTTCATATCGTAATCCTTTATAAGCTCCAGCCATCTCCTCTGTCTGAGGTTCAACTCCTTCTGTGTGAAAATGTACTTGAAACTCTTATGATCCGTGTACACATCACAACGGTTTCCAATGAGATAATGTCTCCAGGTCTTTAATGCATGCAGTACGGCTGCTAACTCCAAATCATGCATGGCATAGTTCAACTCATGAGGTTTTAGTTGTCGTGAGGCATACGAAACAACTTTTTCGTCCTGCATAGGCACACATCCAAGTCCGAAGCGTGAGGCGTCACAATACACTTGAAACTCCTTATGTATATCTGGCAATGTCAGCACTGGGGCTGTAGTCAACCGTTTCTTGAACTCTTGAGAACTGGCCTCACAATCCTCTGTCCATGTGAACTTAGTATCCTTCTTTAGCAATTCAGTCATTGGCTTAGCAATCTTGGAAAAATTCTCAATGAATCTCCGATAATATCCTGCCAGTCTAAGGAAATCATGGATCTCGCCAAGCTGAAGTGGGTGCCAACCATTCGATGTTGGATCGAACCTTCTTGGGATCTCTTGCTATACCCTCTCCGATATAACATGCCCAAGAAATCCAACTTCCTTCAACCAAAACTCGCACTTGCTGAATTTGGCGTATAACTGGTGTTCCCTGAGTTTCTCGAGAACGAAACGCAGGTGTTCCGCGTGCTCCTCTTCGTTCTTCGAGTATACCATAATATCATCAATAAACACCACAAGAAACTTGTCCAAATACTCCATGAACACCTTGTTCATCATACTCATGAAATAGGCAGGAGCGTTAGTCAGTCCAAATGACATGACCGTATACTCATATAATCCATACCGTGTGGTAAATGTTGTCTTTGGTATATCCTTCTCTCGGATCTTCAACTGATGGTATCCTGATCGTAGATCAATCTTCGAAAACACCTTAGCTCCTTGCAACTGATCAAACAGATCATTAATCATTGGTAATGGATACTTGTTCTTTATCGTTACTTCATTCAGAGCTCGGTAATCAACAACCATCCTCAGGGATTTATCCTTCTTCTCCACCAAAAGTACTGGTGCTCCCCAAGGTGATGAACTCCTTCGAATATAACCTTTCTCCAATAACTACTTGATCTGCTTTTTAATTTCCTCCAGATCATTTGCGGGCATCCGATAGGGACTCTTGGATATTGGCCCTGTACCTGGCAATAGTTCTATCAAGAACTCAATGTCTCTATCCGGTGGCATGCCTGGTAACTCTTCTGGGAAAACATCCGGAAAATCTTTCACTACAGGTACTTCCTCCTGTACAACTCCCGTGAGGGTATTCACTTGGCTCCTCCTAGGCACATGCCTAGATACATACTAATCCTTTTTCCCTCCGGGTGGTAAGATAAATAGACTTGCTAGCACAAATAATACTTCCTCCATACTTGACATCCAGTCCATACCTAATATCACATCCAATCCTTGCGACTCCAAGATAATTAGGTCGACGGAAAAACATGCGTGCCAATGATTAGGGGTATCTGGGTGCACCATCTGCTAGCCATGTACTCTGCTCGAGCGAGCTCACTAAAGAGGGGTCCTAAGGGTTTGGGTTGGTAACTTAAACTTATCCACAAATCCCTTGATATGTATGAATCGATGTACCAAGATCGAAAAGAACAAGAGCGGTAAATGACTGAACCAAAAACTTACCTATTACAGCGTCTGCTGCTCTTCAACCTCCTCCATGTTAACGTGGTTCACTTGTCCTTTGTTGAATGGATTGGGCTTCTTCCAGCGCTCCCATTTCCGTTTCCATTCCTTCCTTGAGGCAGTCATTGGCATAGTGCCTGTCTTCCCTTACTTAAAGCAAATAACTTGGCTTAAGTCCCTCTTGGCGGGTGTAGATGGGTTAGAGCGATTCTGATTATTGTTGGTGTCGGATTTTGGGTTCCGGCAGACCCTTGACATTCGAACACTGGGGTGCGCGCGGAGATCCAACCCTCCACCGTCTCGCACCTCGCCGAATCGCTGGGACCTAAACTACTAAACGGAACAGCACAAGAGACACGAGATTTATATTGGTTCAGGCCACCATTGTGGTGTAATACCCTACTCCAGTGTGTGGTGTGGTGGATTGCCTCTTGGGCTGATGAGGAACAATACAAGGAAGAACAGCCTCGCTAGGGTCTGTTCTTGGCGGGTGCGATGAACAGCTAGGTGGTGTTGAGTCGCTCTAGCTACTGGTTCCTTGATGAGGATTTGGATCCCGGATCCCCTGCTCTGGGGGTGGCTACTTCTATTTATAGGCAAAGGCCCTGGGCCTCTTCCCAAATATTGAGCGGGAAGGGCGCCAACAATTGGCCATTTTGAAGGGGAACAACGGGTACACTTATCCTGACTAATGTTGGTCCTCGCCTGCCAAAGGCTATGGTGATGACGCCTGCTTGGGCTCCACGATGACTCCCTTCCAGCCGTTGGGCTGGTCTTGGTCTTGCTGCACCGAAACGGATGCCTTTGCTTGATGCTCTCGCCTGCGCTTGCTCCCTTTGCACCAAAGAGGAAAGGAGGGCGCCATGCTGGCCGGGCGCCGATGGCGCCCTTGGTCGCCATGGCTTGCGTCATGGGCACCTCGCGAGGTACCCTGCCTTGAACTCTCCGCCTCCTCATGAGCCAGCCTGACGAGGCCGTGCCTGAGGAAGCTCCTTGCCGTCCGCCCCGCGAGGCTTGGCCCCTCGCGAGGGTCTTGAGCTCGCGTTGGTGAAGATGGGCTGTCCTGGGCCTCCTTTGAGCCACGCCAAGGGCCGCAGCGAGCAAGTCTGGGACCCCGTTCCCAGAACACCGACAAGAGCCCTCGGGCCCATGGCGCGCCCGAACTTGGCCGAGCAGAGCGGCGAAAGGGCAAGTGCGAAGCGTCGCGGGCCCTAACAGCCTGCGGCCTTGGGCGACGCGTGGCGGTTGATTGGACGCGTCAAGATCGCTTCCCCACGACGCCTCGGTAACCACCGGATTCGACAAGTCCTCGCATGCGAGTCGGTCATGATTACCGATGATCGTGGAGGCCGACGGTTGGCCTTCGCCGGCTATAAGTACGGAACGGTGCGCGTCCTTCCAGTCTATCCTGTCTTGTCTCTCCTTCTTCTCCATGGCTCCACCAAGGAAGTTCTTGGCCGCAGAGAAGGGGAAGGGCCGTCAGGTCGAGTCTTCCTCTCCTCCGCCCAAGCGTGGTCGAGGTCGCCCTCGCAAGCATCCCGTGGCCTCCACGGCGGTCCCCCGCGGCCGTGAGGGAGGCTCTCGGTGTGGCGACGAGCGGCTGGCCACGGTCGGAGGGCGTGCCCCGGCCGCGCGTCCCCCGAGGCCGTGCCTCCATGCTGCTGAAGCGCTGCCGGAGTTCATGGTGAGGGCGGAGGAGCCGTCCGGCGTCCGGCTTCAGCTCCCGCGCTTCCTCCTGGGTGAGCTCCTAGATGGCAACCTGGGCGGCCTATGGCTCCAGTCGGATGGCTGCTGCAGCCGGGCTTCATGGGCTTCTCTGGAGGTCTCTGCTACAGGGAACCTGTTCCTGGCCCGCGGCTGGCAGACGTTCGCTCACGCGCGTGGTCTTCACCGCCGGTGTTCCCTGCACTTCAAGTACGACAGCGGCGCCACCCTCTACGTGAGGGTGTTCGGGGGAGACGGTCGCCGCATGGGGTACTGCCCTGAAGACGACGACCGCGGCCGAGGACTCAGCCCCGGCGTGGATGGAGAGGGCAGCGCGCGGGCGGCTGGCGATGCTCGTGACTCCTCACGCTTCACCAGCTCTTCTTCGGGTGGTGATTCTTCCAGCAATGTCATGCCAGCCCCCACGCCGCCGCTTGCTTGGGGTGGCAGCGGGTCCGCTTGCCGTCGCGCCCCGCTGAAGCGCGAGAGGGAGTCCGCCTGAGCTTCGGAGACGGCTCGAGCCTTCCAAGAGGGCCGGCACGGGGCGTGCATCACCTGCTTTTGTCCTTTTCTTTCTTTTCTCCTGCGCAAAAAAGGCAACAATGTGTGGCCCCGTGGGGGCGTGTTTAGGTTAACGCCGTTAATTATTGTACTGCTTTTGTTATCCTGATACTGTTCCTTTCTGTTGTATGCCCATTCGCAAGTGAACTCCAGCCGTGGCCGCGGGGGCGACCGATCCAGGCCCCGTGTTCGCGTTGTGCTGCCCGTGAGGCATGGTCAGGAGGGGTGCTCCAGCTGTGGACCAGGGCCGTGCAAACTTGAGCGATAGGGACAGGAACGCTCACGGGGGCTCCCGAGGCCTCTGCCTCGCGAGTCCCCACGCAAGAGAAACCGAGGCAGGAGAGCGAAAAATATCGAAGAACCACAGACCAAAAGAAGGCGATAGTTTCGGTAAAAACTCCAAATGGGAATGACTAGTCAAGTGCAGAAAGCAAATGAAAAAGCCGCGTCCGGCACCTAGTCTAGTCTTCGGCATCTTCTCACCACCGCGGAGCTAAGTGCTGCCACTGGGCGTGGGAGGAAGCCCCAGGGCCTGAGGCCGGCACTCCTGAGACTCCAGGGCGTGTACAACCCCAACTCATTATTACGTGAGAGTGTCACGGGCGGCGAGCTTCACAGGCGTTGGCCCTCTTCACAGGCTCCGGGCCTTTCTTCTGTGAAGCGAGCTTCACGGGCATTTGCCCTCTTCACGGCCTCCGGGCCCTTTCCACTACGCGACAGCTTCACAGGCGTTCGCCTTCTTCATAGGCTCTGGGCCTTTCTCGAAAAAGATGAGCTTCATAGGCATTCGCCTTCTTCACAGGCTCTGGGCCTTTTCCAAAAAGAATGAGCTTCACAGGCATTCGCCTTCTTCACAGGCTCTGGGCCTTTTCCAAAAAGACGAGCTTCACAGGCATTCGGCTTCTTCGCAGGCACTGGGCCTTTTCCAAAAAGATGAGCTTCACAGGCATTCGCCTTCTTCACAGGCACTGGGCCTTTTCCAAAAAGACGAGCTTCACAGGCATTCGCCTTCTTCACAGGCACCGGGCCTTTTCCAAAAAGATGAGCTTCACAGGCATTCGCCTTCTTCACAGGCACTGGGCCTTTTAGGGGTAAAACCTCCGGAGGTGTTGGATGTTCCACGCGTTCTGTATAGGTACTCCCTCTTGAGTCTCCAAGCGCACGGAGCCAGGCCTGGAAACATGAACAACCTTGAACGGGCCCTCCCACATGGGAGAGAGCTTATGCAGTCCCTCCCTGGAGAGGACCCATCGGAGCACGAGGTCCCCTACCTCGAGAGTTCTGGGGCGGATGTTGCGGTAGTGGTATCGCCGGAGTGCCTGCTGGTACCTTGCCGCTCGCAGCGCAGCTTCTCGACGACGCTCCTCCCCCAGCACAAGGGTCGTCCCCCGCATGGCATCCAGGAGCGTTTCATCAAATGCCAGGACCCGCGCAGATCGATGCTTGACCTCGTGTCACGCCCAATATGCGACCCTATCCAAAAGGAACTCGACGGTCCCACCAAGGATAGACCCGCATATTGAGACGCTTTTGCAAGGTGGATATCATTACATCAACATTACATAATAGATGGGGATACATACATAAGGCACAAATGCCACAAGAATACATCAACAACATCATATACAAGAGACAACATCCGACTACGGACGAAACATAAACAGAAACTCAAACGACATCCACCCTGCTAGCCCAGGCTGCCGACCTGGAACCTATCCCCTGATCGAAGAAGAAGCAGAAGAAGAACTCCAACACAAGCAAACATCGCTCTCACGTCATGATCATCGCAAACCTGTACCTGCAATTGGTGGTGTAGTAATCTGTGAGCCACGAGGACTCAGCAATCCCATTACCATGGGTATCAAGACTAGCAAAGCTTAATGGGAAAGGAAGGGATAAAGTGGTGAGGTTGCAGCAGCGACTAAGCATATATGGTGGCTAACTTACGCAAATGAGAGCGAGGAGAGAAACAAAGGAACGGTCGTCAACTAGCAATGATCAAGAAGTGATCCTGAACTCCTACTTACGTCAGACATAACCCAGAAACCGTGTTCTCCTTTCGATCAACCCCGAAAAGAGACACTCACGGTTACGCACACGGTTGGTGTATTTTACTTGAGATCAACTTCGAGTTTACTACAACCGGACATTAACAAATTCCCATCTGCCACATAACCGCGGGCACGGCTTTCGAAAGATCAAACCCTGCAGGGTTGTCCCATCTTAGCCCATGATAAGCTCTCGCGATCAACGAAGGATATTCCTTCTCCCCGGGAAGACCCGATCAGTCTCGGAATCCCGGCTACAAGACATTTCACAGCAATAAAACAAGACCAGCAAGACCGCCTGATCGCCGACAATCCCGATAGGAGCTGCACATATCTCGCTCTCGTGGCAACACCGGATGAGACTAGCTACGAGTAAAACCAACCCTCGGGTTGCCTCAAGGTGGCCCCGCAGTAGCTTCGGTTCGGGCCAAGACTTAGAGAAGCACTGGTCCGGGGGCTAAATAAAGATGACCCTCGAGAGAGCGACTCCCAAGGGAAAAAGTAGGTGGTGGTGAGGCAAATGGTAAAACCAATGTTGGGCCTTGCTGGAAAAGTCTTATTCAAAGCGAACTGTCAAGGGGGTCCCATAAATCACCCGACCGCGTTAGGGACGCAAAATTCGGGAACATAATACTGATATGACGGAAACTAGGGCGGCAAGAGTGGAACAAAACACCAGGCATAAGGCCGAGCCTTCCACCCTTTACCAAGTATATAGATGCATTAATTAAATAAGATATATTGTGATATCCCAACAAGTAAACATGTTCCAACAAGGAACAACATCTCCATGTTCCAACAAGGAACAAACTTCATCTTCACCTGCATCTAACAACGCTATAAGAGGGGCTGAGCAAAGCGGTAACATAGCCAAAAAACGGTTTGCTAGGAAGGGTGCAAAAGGTTAGAGGCTGACATGGCAATTGGGATGGCTTGATAAACAGGTAATAGGTAGCGCAGCATAGCGATAGAACGAAGCAACTAGCATAGCAGTGATAGTAGTGAGATCCAGGGTAGCGGTCATCTTGCCTGAAATCCCGCAAGGAAGAAGAATGAGTCCATGAAGAAGATGAACGGATGAAGCCGAACCAAGCGTAGACGAACGAATCCTCACGATCGCAACGAGACAGGAACTAAAAAGAAGAAGCACATAACATAGTAAACACACCACACATGAACAAGACATGATGCACAACAAGCATGATGCATGACAAAGCTACATGAAGCTACTCATGGCAAGAGATGATGCAAACAAGAGCAACACATCAAAGCAAGTTTAAATGAGGCCGGGAACAACATATAACAATTCCGGTAAGTCCTCATATGCAAATTTCGAAATTGGTCCAGATCTGAATAAACCTTATGTTCAAGTGGTTAAACAGCAAGTTAAGATGCACCACGATGATCTACACGAAATTCTAGTCAAGTTACATATAAAGTTCATTAGATTCGGAGCTACAGCCTAGAAGATATGAGCAAAACAAGATAAGCATGGCATGGATGCAAAATGCATACAAACATCAAGCAAACACCTCAAAACAAGGATGCAACATGATAATATGAATCTACATGCAAAATCAAGCAAGTTTCATATAGAGCACACTCAAAACGAAGCAACGGATCAACACATACACCATATACAAGTTATAGCAACAATCTGTCCAAAACAGCAACTAGGCATATTGCAAGCATCAAAACAAACTGCTACAGGACCTCAACATAATAACAAAAGGCATGGGCATGATGTATAGGTAAAGCATTACAAAACATGAACACTGAACTATCTCCAGAAACAACTAGAACATGCTCAAAAACACATGGCAAGATTGCAAATAATAACAGTTTCAGGCATTGGCAGAAATAACATCAGGTTGCAATGTTTAGAGCTATCAAACAACATGTTACAGAAACTTAACATGGCAAACAAAGTCATGACATGAATCTACTAATTGCATATAACAAAAGTCCCTTACTGACCATAAGCCAAAAGGGATCAGAAAATATGATGGCACCCACGTAAACATGGCAAGTTATATTACAGATTTAAACATGGCAGGAACAACGATAAGTAGGCATGTTGGTGAGCTTGAACCACTCACCACAGAGCAATACATGGCATGGCAAGGCAACCAACAGCAAGAAGACATGGCATAGAAGCTATACATGGCAAGAACAACATCATAGCATGCAAGGATCAACTACAACAACCTTGGCAAAATTGAATAACATGTAAACAACCTGCCAGGAAACATTTTATAGCAAAAGTAGAGCTTGATTGACTCAAGCTATGGCACCCCATAATTTCAAACAAGGGCATGGATGGATAGAGCAAGTCATGTTTAACAAAACATCCTTAATGAAGTATCTCAAAATATGCATGGATCTCTTGGTAGCATCAAGTTAACATGGCATCAAAATATCAGCAAAACAGGGCTGAAAACAGCAACAACAAGACACCTAGTTTGCATGCTTGTGCTAGTCACCACATAGATCACAAAAATACATGGCAATACCCCTGGAAAGATGGCATGACATATTACAAAACACATGTAGGACTCAAGTTCATTGGATGCACACATCAATCATGGCAAAAATAACAAAAGTGCATGTTCTGATAAAAATCAGAAACTAACATCACATAGCACTTTTCTAACAGCATTTCGGGCATCAATATGAGCTCAAATGAAAATGACGCAATGAGACGAAATGATCTACTCTTCGAGGCGAACATTTTGACATATTATACGCACAAAACGGAGCTACGATGACAGAGATATGATGCGATGAAAATGCATGAAAATATCTACAGATTCGGGACTTAGTGGATTTTCAGAGAGGGGGGAAAGAAGTCAACCGAGGCACGGACTTTGATGATCGCCGGGATCTGGCCGGAGCTCGGCCGGAGGGGTTCGGAGGAGGCGGCCGAAGTCGAGGGAGACCGGGGCGGCGCCGGTGAGGGGAGGAGGCGGCGGTCGCGGTGGGGAGCCGGGGCGGCGAGCTCGGCCGGCTCGGGGACGGGAGGCGCCGTGGCCGGCGGCGAAGCGGGCGGGCACCTCGGCGAGGCCGTGGCGGCGGCCGGGTGGCGCGCGACCGAGGGAGGCGGCGAGGGCGAGGGACCCCGGCGCGGAGGCGGAGCCGTGGCCTTGGCCGCCTGGCTTCGCCAGCGGCGAGGCGGCAGGGGCGGCGCAGCAGGACAAGACGGCGGCGGCGCGGCACGGCACTCAGGGGCGGCGGCTTGGGCCCAGCCTTGGCTCAAGCGGGCGGCCTCGGCCTGGCGGGCATGACAGGTCTTGGAGAAGTGGGCGCGGGCGGCCAGCGAATCAGGAGGCGCCACGTGGCGGCGGAGCTGAGGTGGCGGCCTCCGATTCGCCGGAAGGACGTGGCGGCGGCGGCTGGACATGTCCGGCGCGACGCGGACATGTCCGGCGGCTGAGAGGGAGAGGGCTAGGGTTTGATCTGCGCGGAAAATCCGGGGGTGCACACATATTTATAGGTAGAGGGAGCTAGGAGACTCCAAATGAGGTGCGGTTTTCGGCCACGCGATCGTGATCGAACGACCGAGAGCATGGAGGGGAGTTTGGTGGGTTTTGGGCCACTTTGGGAGGGGAGTTGGGCTGCAACAAAAGAGAGCTTTTGCGGTTACCCGGTTAACCGTTGGAGTACCAAACGACCTCCAAATGGCACGAAACTTGACAGGCGGTCTACCGGTGCTATACCAAGGCCGCTTGACAAACCTCGGTCCATTCCGAGACCGTTTAACACCCGCATATGAAAAGAGGTAAAAGGGGGCGCCGGGAGACATAGGAGTGCCGGATTGCAAAACGGACAACGGGGAAAATGCTCGGATGCATGAGACGAACACGTATGCAAAATGAAATGCACAAGATGACATGATATGAAATGCAGATGATGACATGGCAAAGAGAGACACGCAAGCACATGACATGGCAACGACGGCGAATAACTGGCAGACACCTGGCGCATCGAATCCGGGGCGTTACAACACTCCTCCACTAACAAGAGATCTCGTCCCGAGATCTTAGGACCGAGACGGAATAGAAAGAGGAAGAGGTGAAACAAGAACTCAAGAGAAGAAGAAGGAATCGAGAGCACTCGAGAGGAAGAGAGGAATGACGAGAATGACGAGAATCAAAAGCTCATGGAAACATGATAGACTCAGAAACAACTCATTCTAACCGGAATGGTTAGAATGGAAAAAGAAACGGATAAGACTGAAACGATTTAGGCAGCACTCCGGCTGAACAAGGAAAGAATAGAACACGAACTTCACAAGATGGAATGACACTTGGCGAGATAAACAACGCAATGCCTCCGGAAGAATTGAAAAAGTTGAATGAAAGAACGAAGAAGAAAGTGACAACTTGTGCCACGAATGAAATAGAAAGCATCCTTAGAAGGAAGCATTGAACGGAGTTGTTGTAAATTCAACAACAAAAGAATAAGATTGCTGTGGACTTATGGAAAACATCTCAAAATTATAAGGTGATAACCGACCACAAGCGGAAAAGATTGAATAGCTAAGAAGAACGAAGAGATGCAAAACTCCACTTCAAAACAATACGGAGAATTAATTGCACTTCGAGACGCGAGAAGAAAAGATACTTGAACTCCGCCAACAAAATCTTGATGAACTCTTGACGAAAGAATTAAATCATGACGATCCACCGTGAAGAACTCCGGTAACAAAAGGATGACGAGATAAAATAAAGGATGAAAGAATAGATGAGCGTTGCGATGATTTAGATGGAGATTCCGACGAAATGGCCGAGGAAACTGAACTCCGGATAAGAAAAGATGAAAACACTTGGAACTAGAATTTATTCCTCAAGAACAAACTCCGAAGAAAAAGATTAATCACTTGGATGAAATAAGAATAAGATTTATTGTATGCTTATCCTTCATCAAAATAAATTGATGACAAGAAATGGATTTTTCATACTACTTATTCTTCTTGAAAAGGATTGAGAAGTGACATATCGCAAACTTGAGAAGGACTTCATGAACCACCGGTAGGATTGAAAAGAACGAATGGATTGGTGTGATAATCAAAGAAAAAGAATCTTGAACGAGCCACCGTAAGAATTCAGAAATGACTGATGGAAGAATCGCCGGGAAAAATTAGAAGAACAAATATGCTAGAGGGGATTTAGATGCAAAAGAGCGAAGAGATCGCGAACTTATTGAAGAATACTTGAACGAAGCACCGGAAGAATATTGAGATGAACGAAGGGACACGGATATAGAATAATTGGAGAACGACTTTGAAAAACTTGGAACGAAGAAATCTTCCGAAAAGATGGCCTCCGAATGATTGAGACGGAAAGTAACTCCTGAAATACTCCGGATGGATGAAAAGAATTTGCATGACTGGAAACAAGTAGATAGGATAAGATCGAGCTAGCACCACAAATCTTCGGGAGAACGGACACGATTTAAGAGAGAGAAAAATCTACGACGGTCTTCAAGGACGACGATAAACACCACCAAAATTGTTGAGATACTCCGGTAGAATGAAAAGCGAAGAGGTTGAGCCAACAATGAAATGATTTGAAATTGATCTTGGAAAAGGCACGTGACTTAAGGAATCCATTCTTACGTCACACTTGAAAAGAATTTGGAATAACTCCGGGGAAATTAGAGGAGTCAGGTAAGATCCTGGGAAAAGACCTGTGGGTTAGGGCCCACTGAAGAGATAACACCGTTGAAAAAGGGATGTTTAACAGATAAATGATGCACCGGAACAAATGAAATATTTGAATGAGGTGACAGCCTCGAATTAATTAGAACACAGACGTATTTAATCTCCGATAGGTCTTCCAACTCCGAATGATTGAATGGCGAGATGCAAACGAGCAAGGAAAAACACTTGAGCGAGGAAAGAATAAGATCAACCCGAAAAAAACTTGAATTGAGTCCACCGAAAAGAAAAAGATGAAGAATGACGAACGAGATGAGAATTCACCGGTTGAGATAATTTACGGAAGACTGAAGAGGCTCCACACGAATGGAATTTATGGTCAGAAGAAACTCGAACTCCGGAAAGAAGAGGGTGGGAGGGCGGGAAAAACAAAGGCAACTTGGAAGGGGAAAACGACGAACATCTTGAAGAGAAAACACCGGCTGAAATCATTGAGGAGAGAGAGCAAAACTTCGCACGAGTAGGAAGGATACTCAATTACGGACTCCGGTTCCGAGAAGAAGAAGGGAGGGCAGGTGGGAAAAGAAAACAACTGAGGATTGGACTTGACAACGATGAAGAGGCTCGAGTCAACTTGACGAGAAATGCATCGGATCAAAAGAGCTGAGAGCCAACGATCGGAAAACCAACTGCGTGATCCTAAAGAAAAATTTGAAGGGGAAGAGAAGTAATTCAAAACACCTACGTCAAGATTCCTGACCAGAGCGACGAAGGGGCAGAGGAGTAAAAGAATTCCTACTCTCCGATATAACTAGACTCCAAAAATAGTTTTTCTAGACTCGACAACGGCCAAACTACACGATCAATCAAGGGGGCTCCTAGGGTCGACAACGGCCAAACTTTGGAGTTCTGTCCGAATGGGATCCCGGAAAAGAAGGAATTCCTTATTGATATGAGTAGTCTATCATCCCTAATAAGCCAGGCTATTACATACACCCCCACTTAGAGGAACCGACGTCCTCGTCGGGCCACAGAACGCTCCTCTTGGCACAAACGTCTGCTTCCAGTCCGGTACATGTGCCATGTCGGGTGCCACGACGGGTCACAAACGCTATGAACAACATGACCGCGCACCTGTCCGCAACCATCCGTGTAACCGCGAGGGTCGGCTCGATACCAACTTATAACGCCCGGACACACCGCGGTGGTCGCATTCTCTGGCGGGATCTAGACGGCCCCACAGATCAATACTAGTCTTTTCTGCAAGACTTTGTCCTCACTCGTGCGCACTCCGGAGCAATTTCGGTCGGTCACCCATCCTGAAACTACTACAAGCTGAGCACGCTTAACTTTGGAGTTACGTCCAATGGGATCCGGAAAGAAGGAATTCCTTATTGATATGAGTAGTCTATCATCCCTAATAAGCCAGGCTATTACACCTCGTGAGGGAGGACCGCTTCGGCTCCGTAGACCAGGAAGAAGGGGGTCTCTCCAGTTGGCTTGGTTGCGGTTGTGCGGATGGACCACAACACGGATGGGAGCTCGTCATACCAGCCTCTGCCGCAGGCCTCCAATTTCTTCTTGAACGTCCTTGTCTTGAGGCCTCTCAGGACCTCTGCGTTGGCCCGCTCGGCCTGTCCATTACTACGGGGGTGCGCTACCGAAGCGTAGCATATCTGCGTCCCAAGGTTAGCGCAGTACGTTTTAAAAAGGTTACTGGTGAACTGCGAACCGTTGTCGGTGATGATGTGGTTCGACACTCCGAACCGGCTCACGATGCCCTTGATGAACTTGACCGCAGAACCACCGGGGATTGCGCGGACGGCCTCGACTTTGGCCCACTTGGTGAATTTGTCCACGGCGACGTAGAGATAGCGATAGCCCCCTGGCGCCCGAGGAAAAGGGCCCAGAATGTCCAGCCCCCAGACCACGAATGGCCAAGTGAGGGGGATGGTTTGTAGACCTCCTGCTGGCTGGTGGATCTTCTTGGCATGGAATTGGCAAGCCTCGCAAGCCCTCACGAGTTCGATAGCGTCATTGAGCGCGGTGGGCCAATAGAAACCGCTGCGGAACGCCTTGCCGACGAGGGCCCGAGACGACGAATGGTGCCCACAATCTCCGCCATGTATATCTGCCAGCAGTTCCTTCCCCTGTTCCCTGGTGATGCAGCGCAGGGATACGTCGTTCGGTCGTTTCCGGTAGAGCTCTCCATCCATGATGTTGTATGCCGTGGCTAGCCGCGCCACACGCTCTGCCTCCTCGTCATTCTCCGGCAAAGTTCCACGCATTAAGTAATTCTTGAGCTCCGTGATCCATCTCTCCTCTTGAGGTTCCATCGTTAGGAGCAGGCGTGCTCCTGAGGCCGGGCCATAGGCTGGGGCTCCCGAGGCAGGCGGCTGAGGGAGCTCTTCCCGAGGTTGTGCTGTGCTTGATAACGGCGGCAGGGCTGAGGGCTTGAAGAGCCGTTCCTCAAAGACGCCCGGCTCCTGGGGTAACCTCCTGGAGGCTCGTTTTGTGATGTCGTCGGCCTCTTGATTGGTGTCGCGGGGCACGTGCTGCAGCTCCAACCCCCAGAACTGTTTCTCCATCCTGCGGACGTCCGCAAGGTAGGCCTCCATGTGTTCATCTCTTGGCTCGTACACCTTGTTGGAGAAATTGACGAGCAGCTGCGAATTGCCCTTGATGGTAAGGCGTTTCACCCCCAAGGCAGCGGCAGCCTTCAGACCCGCTATCAGCCCCTCGTATTCTGCTATATTGTTGGAGACCTTCTCGCCCTGCTGGAAGCAGAGCTGCACGGCATAGTAGAGCTTGTCCTGAGCGGGAGATATGAGCACTGCCCCAGCCCCAGCGCCCTGTCTGGAGAACGCTCCGTCGAAGTACATGACCCAACCTTCTCGCGCTTCGCTTCCTGGGGAGAGGGATCGATCCTCGCCGGCCCTGAGGCCCGGTGCTTCTGTCCATTCGGCCATGAAATCTGCCAGCGCGGCCCCCTTGATGACTCTGGTGGTGCTGAACTCGAGCTAGAATGCTTGCAGCTCAATGTTCCACTCGGCGACCCTTCCGCCGAAGTTGGGGCTCTGAGCACCCTCTCCGTGGGGTATGCCGAGACAACCTTGATTGATGACCACGAAGTAGTGCCGCAGCTTGCGCGAAGCCACCAACACCGCGAGGAGGAGCTTCTGCGGCATGGGGTACCGTGCCCTCGCATCCCGTAACACTATGCTGATGAAGTACACCGGGTGCTCGACGAGGCTAGGGGCGTCGGCGCTGGTGGCGTCCTCTGGAAGCTGTGGTGCCTCCCGAGGCGACGGCACCTCCGGAAGATGGGTGCTTGGATGGGGGGCCTCTCCCGCCCTTGGTGTGCTCTGCTATGACGGCTGATCTTCTTCCATTGCGGTGCTGGCTTCTACGAGTTCCTTCTGATTCGGTCTTGCCTTAGCTCTGGTGGCCGCCGTGGTCTTGACCTGACGTTCCTCCCTAACAGCCACCAGAGCTGCGCTAGCGGAGTAGGGAGTGGCGGCGAGGTAGAGTACCAAGGGCTCCTGAGGGCGCGGGGCCACCATCACTGGAGGGCTGGTCAGGTACCTCTTTAGGTCTTGGAACGCTTTGTCGGCCTCTTCAGTCCATTCGAAGGGCCCCTTTTTCTTCATCAGCTGGAAGAAAGGCAGCGCCCGCTCCCCTAATCGGGAGATGAAACGGCCCAGCGCTGTTACGCGCCCCGTGAGTTTCTGCATTTCCCTGAGGGTCTTTGGTGGGCTCATGTCCTCAACTACCTTGACCTTTTCTGGGTTGGCCTCGATGCCTCGGTGGGACACGAGGAAACCCAGGAGCTTGCCTGAGGGAACCCCAAACACACACTTCTCCGGGTTGAGTCGCAGGCTCACTGCGTTGAGGCTCGCGAATGTTTCTTCCAGGTCTTGTATCAAGGTCTTGGCCTCGCGAGACTTCACCACGATGTTGTCGACGTAAGCCTCCACATTCTTCCCGAGCTGTGGGCCCAAGGTGATGTGCATGAGCCGCTGGAAGGTTGCCCCCGCATTGCGCAGCCCGAATGGCATGCATGTATAGCAGTACACTCCACACGGGGTTAGGAAGGCCGTCTTTTCCACGTCTTCCACCGCCATCTTGATTTGGTTATACCCGGAAAAGGCGTCCAAGAAGCATAACAGGTCACACTCGACGGTGGAGTCGACGATCTGGTCGATGCGAGGGAGCGGGAACGGATCCTGCGGGAATGCTTTGTTGAGGTTGGTGAAGTCGACACACATGCGCTCCTTTCCTCCCTTCTTTGGCACCACCATGGGGTTGGCCAGCCAATCTGGGTGTCGGACCTCGCGAATAACCCCTGCGGCTTCTAGCTTGCGGGTCTCTTGGACGATGAAGGCCTGCTTTTCAGTGGACTGCCTTCTCACCTTCTGCTTCACAGGACGCACGTTGGGGCATACGTTGAGGTGGTGCTCGATTACGCTCTGTGGGATCCCCCCCAGCTGATCGGGCTCCCAGGCAAACACCTTCTTGTTCGCACGCAGGAACTTGACAAGGGCTTCCTCCTATTCGGGCTCGAGGTTGGCGCCTATGGTGAGGGTGGCGTTTGTGGACCCGTCCTCGTCGACAGGTATCTGCTTGGTCTCCGCCTTGTCTTGAGTGAACAACTGCTTCTTCTTGGTCGGCGCAGCCCCCTTGGGCTTGGGGGCTTCCGCATCGGCGGGCTGCGCTGTTGCCGCCGTCTTGAGGGTGAGCCTGAGCGCTCGCAGTGCGCCTTCAGTATCCCCGGGCACGGTGAGGACGCCGCTGCTCCCGGGCATCTTCATGAGGTTGTACCCCGGGTGGGTTGCGGCCATGAATTTGGCCAATGCTGGATAGCCAAGGATGGCATTGTAGGGGAGGCCGATGGGGGCAATGTCAAAGTTGACCAGTTCCGTGCGGAAGTTGTCGTAGGTGCCGAAGGTCATCGAAAGCCGGATTTGCCCCAAGGAGCCTGATGACCCTCCTCCTACGCCCGAGAAAGGCCGGCTGGGCTGCAGCCGCTCCCTGGGTATGCAGAGGAGGTTGAAGGCCTCGACTGAGAGTACGTTGAGGCCGGCGCCACCGTCGATGAGGGCCCTGGTGACAGCAACCTGGCAGATGGTGGGTGTGCAGAGCATGGGGAGCGCACCCGAGCCGGCCGAGTTGGTGGGGTGGTCCCGAGAATCAAAGGTCAGCCCGGCCGACGGCTCCGTCCAGCCCGAGGGAGCCCCCTGCCACGTGGAGGCGGCGCCGACCCGGCGGACGAATGTCTTGACATGGCGGCTGGAAGGCGGCGCCTGCGAGCCGCCCAGGAGGGCCGCGACGACCGGAGGTACCGGCGCGACGGGGCGGGTGACGAGGAAGCTGCACGGCTCCTTCCCAGAGGTCACCGAGGAGCGCAGGGACGATGCCCGCTGCCCGTCCCCTGCCGGGCCGGTGGCGGTGTTGGCAGCGGGCGGTGAGGAACGACGAGGGCGCCCGCCGTCGGAAGCTGTCCGGGCGACACGGGAGGCGATGGTGGCTCGGCGCTTCAGCGCGAGCCCGACGAAGCGCCGACATGGTTGCGTGGTCGGGAAGAACGAGGCGACGGAAGGCGGATTCCGCGCACTTTACCGGGCGCGCCAAATGTCGGATTTCGGGTTCCGCGCACCCTTGAGGTTCGAACACTGGGTGCGCGGAGATCCAACCTCCACCGCCTCGCACCTCGCCAATCGCTGGGACCTAAACTACTAAACGGAACAGCACAAGAGACACGAGATTTATATTGGTTCAGGCCACCATTGTGGTGTAATACCCTACTCCAGTGTGTGGTGTGGTGGATTGCCTCTTGGGCTGATGAGGAACAATACAAGGAAGAACAGCCTCGCGAGGCTCTGTTCTTGGCGGGTGCGATGAACAGCTAGGTGGTGTTCAGTCGCTCTAGCTACTGGTTCCTTGATGAGGATTTGGATCCCGGATCCCCTGCTCTGGGGGTGGCTACTTCTATTTATAGGCGAAGGCCCTGGGCCTCTTCCCAAATATTGAGCGGGAAGGGCGCCAACAATTGGCCATTTTGAAGGGGAACAGCGGGTACACTTATCCTGACTAAAGTTGGTCCTCGCCGCCAAAGGCTCGTGATGACGCCGCTTGGGCTCCACGATGACTCCTTCCAGCCGTTGGGCTGGTCTTGGTCTTGCTGCACCAAACGGATGCCTTTGCTTGATGCTCTCGCCGCGCTTGCTCCCTTTGCACCAAAGAGGAAAGGAGGACGCTGCTGGCTGGCGCCTCGATCGGGCGCCCATGGTCGCCATGGCTTACGCCATGGGCACCTCGCGAGGTACCCCGCCTTGAACTCTCCGCCTCCTCATGAGCCAGCCTGACGAGGCCGTGCCTGAGGAAGCTCCTTGCCGTCCGCCCCCGAGGCTTGGCCCCTCGCGAGGGTCTTGAGCTCGCGTTGATGAAGATGGGCTGTCCTGGGCCTCCTTTGAGCCACGCCGCAGGCCGCAGGCAGGCAAGTCTGGGGACCCCCGTTCCCAGAACGCCGACAGTTGGCTCCATTCCCATTCCCATTCTTTGCACCATTTTGATTATGCGATCCACCTCCAGTATGGTTATGTTCCCTTGGCATAAGTTGCGAAACTCACGCTTCTTCATCTGCATGGCTCCAGTTGAGACATGGGCCGTGCGAAAAGCTTGTTGGAACTGGTCCCAAGTGACATTGGCTATAGGAAAAGTAGCCGTGTAATTCTCCCACCATGCGGCTGCTGGTCCATCCAATTGATGTGCGGCAAAGCGCATCTTCTTAGCATCTATGCATCATGCGGTGGTTAACTCCCTTCCAATACGGCGTAGCCAATCATCAACAACTATTGGCTCATTGCTACTGGAAAACACCGGCGGTTGTAACCTCAGAAAACGGGCTAAATTGTCCACTGATGGCGGGTTGTTGTTGTTGTTGTTGCAATTGCCCTGGTTCTGAACTAGCAATTGCATCAAGGCATTTTGCTGCTGGATCAACTGGGTGAGCTCTGGTGGAAAAACAAAACCGGGGTCACGTCTCGGAGGCATCTGGTGGGTTTAGATGGAAGAGATTAGAATAGAAAGAGGTCTAGTGAGAAAACACTACCCATATGCACATGAGGCAAACACAAACATTCATTCATCAATCAAGCAAGGGCATACAGACGGTCTAGGACTATCGCAAAAGTGATCAACTATTACTAGTTACATGGGGGAATACTACTATTATATGGTGGTCATCTAGAAATTTTGATCGGTGGAAGACTCCATGATGTCTGCTCCTGCTTTGTCTTCATAGTCATCATCACTTGGTTCGGAATTGGTGTCGTCGATGATGATGTAGTTGTCCGGACAAGTGGGATCTTCTTCTTCCTCTTCCGGCGCTGATCCTCCCATGAAGACTCCGATCTTCTTGACTAGGTCGTCATTATTTTCCAGTAGTGTCTTGATTTCCTCCTCATATCCATCGCGCGTAAACTTGAGTTCTTCCTCCAGCTCGATGATCCTAGTTTTCGCCTTCTTCAAATCCATCATGTCTGCGCACATCTGGTTCTCCTGGCGTCGAATGTGCTGGTTTAGCTCCTGGATGTAAGCTGTTATGGACCTATCCTTCTTGGTGATGATTACTTCCCATTGCTCGCCTCGGCGCCCACATATTTGGTATATGGTGTCTTTAAGCTCCCTATTGTAGACTTCACCAATGCGTCCCATGGTAATGTGAGCTGCCATACTCTTGCCAAGGCTCCAGGTGGGTGCTTCGAAAGAAAACTCTATGGGCTTAGAGGTTGGCGAGAACGTCCTTCCTGGAACTTGTACTTGAATCATCCAGCGCTCTTCTTCTAGTAAAGTGGCGTTGTACGTCCCGGTGAAGCTTGGTATTCCAATGTTCAAGTACCTAGTGACTTCCTTCAAGTGGCGTCCAAAAGGTGTGTCTTCATCCGGTTGTGCAAACTTGTTCTTCATCTCCCTCATCCTAAGGAGTGGAAAAATGGAGAGGAGTCAGAAATGAGTAGAGAAGAGTGACCTATGGTTTATCTTAGTGGTCGTGTCCTACACTCAGCGTGTGCTCTGATACCATCTTGTAGCGTCCCGACCTCAGATAGTCAAGTCTCCGTGTTTCAGTGTCATCCCTGGATCAGTAATGCTGACACACATAGTACTCGAAGGATTTATAACAAAGTAGCAATCACACACTTATTACATCGAATGTCTCAAAAGAGAACTTATTACAATAATATGGCTTAAGGCCATCTAATATAATAACAGCGGAAGGCTTGGAAGATAAAGTGAGTCCATCAACTCCAATGGCATAGCTGAGCTGTACGGCAACGACCTATCAACCTTACTCCTCGTCTGAAAAGTCTAAAACATAATACGTTGCAGCCCGAGAACGGGTCAGCACATGGAATATGCCGGCAATGTAACACAATAGAACAATAACAGAATAATGCTATCACTACATGCATATTTGGCTGGTGGAAAGCTCTATGGTTATAGTTTTTGCGAAAAGCCAATTTTTCCCTACAACAAAGGAATCAATTTTAATTTAACTATCATGGTGGTTGAAACATCATTGAGAAGGTATAACCCCAACTCAATCCCAATTAAGGTAATTAACATCCCAGCAAAATTAGTTAAGAGTGATGAGATACATGTGAATACTCAAGTACTAGATACTCGAATTGTCCATAACCGGGACACGGCTAACCATGATTAGATTGTACACTCTAAGAGGTTTATGACTTTTCCCCACAAGACTCGATCGCCTCCGCTGATTTCTCGCACTACATGGTGTTTGAGAAACGGATGACCGAGACACGCCTTTCGTAAACATTAACTCTCTACTCCGTAGACCATACCAAACCTAGAAAACCCACTACCTGCTGATCTACCTCTTCAAGAGCTTCACGTAACTTACTCAACTATGCTAGAGCCATAATAGCTTGTGGCTGCACACGGAAGTGTCTAGCATGAATAAACTCTGTTCCCTTTGAGCCTGGGTGGCGGTCCATAGGAAGATCACACGGGTACCCCGGGATTTCCAAAAAAAACAGACAACATTGGGTTCCCCAGGTGCCTCAATCCACCCAGATGTGTATTAAAGTTGCCACCTTAAAGTAAACCATTAATTAACAATCTCACATCTGTCATGGATTCACTCAAACCCAAACCACGTCTACGAGCATAGCATGGCAAGATAAGCAATACGTAGAAGTAACTCCCAAGGGTTTGAATGTAACGGGGCAATAGGTTCCTACCTCATCAACTACTTCCCAACCCACAAATTAATGACATCCTAAACATGCAATGTTTGAGGGTTGAAGCTAATGCATAAAAACTGGGTATGGAAAGAGTATGATCAAAGTGTTACTTGCCTTGCTGACGATCCGTGAATCCTAGAGACTCGTAGTAACACGCTTCGCACTCCGGGAATTCTATCGCAAGCAAACAATACATACATAAGCAACAAGCAAAGATGCACAAAACGAAACTTCAACTGAAAGAGGCCGACCAGAAAGTTCAAATTAAGAACTCCGGTTCGCAAAAAGAATCAAACCAAACGGAGCAACAAAACTCAAACGACGAAAGAAATAAGATCCGTTTACTAATATGAACTTGGGTCAAATTTTACAGAGACAAAAACTTGTTTGACTTGACTATTCGGAAAGAGGGTTTCGAGATGAAACTCCAGGAGCTTGAATCGCCATATTCCGATAAACGAGCGAAAAGTTAAACTGGAACGAAAATCGGATCAGAAATCGCGATCAGGAAAATCGCGGAATAAATCCGATAAAAAGAAAAATGACGAACGGCTTAACGAACGAACGTTCGTCTAGCAGAAACTAAACGATGAACACGTTCGTTAAAATGAACGAACGAGCAAATGCTCGCTAAGTAAATAAACCAGAAAAAAATAAAACCGATCTAAAAAATGAACTAGGGTTTTTCTAAAAAAACCGGGCGGCGGGTGGCTACCTCCGGCGAGGCGGGCGGCTCCGCGGGCTCGGGAGGGGCTCAAGGGTGCGGGCGGCGACGGATGCGGGCGCCGGGGCGAGAGGTGGTGGCGGCGACTGGCGGGCGGCTCGGCGGGGGGCTCGGGCGGCTCCGGCTCCGGTGGTGGTGGTGGTGGTTAGAGGGGGGCGATGAAGGGGGCGGGCGGCGGCTTGGAGGAGGGGGGCAAGGCGGCAGGAGGCGGAGTCCCACTCGACTCGGTCCGAGTGCAACAAGGGGCGGCACACAAGCTTGAGGCGGGCGGCTGGGCCGGCCTGCTCGGCTGGGCCCTAGGCCCAGTCGGGCGCGGTCTCTTTTTTTTAAACGTTTCACCGAAATTTAGAAAAATCCTAGAAAAATAAATAAAAATCTAAAAATACCAAAACAAGTTTTCTTCGTCTAAATAAAATATTTAGAACAAGATGAACTTTTCTTGGCCCCTAAAATGCAATTTTTAAAGCATGCAAATTTTTCTAGGGCAAATAAAATTCCAACTAAAATCAAATAAAATCCAAATAATGATTTTAACATTTTTCCTCCAATATTTCAATTATTTTGGAGAATCATATTATCTCCTCTCATTTATTATTTCAAAATGAAATATTTTCCGGAGAGAAAATAATTAAAAATCAAAATCCTCGTCTTCATTATTTGATAAAATTCTAATATGAAAAACGGAAAATCCCTAACTCTCTCCGAGGGTCCTTGAGTTGCGTAGGACTTCGAGGATTGCAAACAAAAATGCAATAAAATATGATATGCATGGATGACCTATGTATTACATATCTACAGTGAACCGGAGCTTACAAATCATTACATGCAAGTGCTGATGAAGCCTTTGAAGCCAGGGCAGACCCCTCGAACCAAATTCCTCGTCAAGGAATTATTGTATGTGCCACGGACTGTCTATCGCATTCTGACGAAGACAATGAGTCCTATTAAAGGCCACGATTCAAATGATGAAGAAGTCGTTGGCATCATGAAGAATCTGCTTTTCAATATCATTCATGGCGTTCCCGTCAACTTCCATGATTTCTTCATGAGGACTCTGGCAAATATTGCTATGTCACCATTTGAGTTGAAGCCTTATGCACCATGGATTATGAGATTCATCAGGACAAGGTCTTCACTCAATTACAAGGTCGACACTCAACCACTGCAGCTACTTGCCTCCAATTGAAGTCCTCAAACGGACATTTTCCTCAGCTGATGACAAAGGCAAGGCAGCTGTTGTGATAGATGGAGGCATTCGTCCATTGGATGGTCAATTTCGCAAGGCTGCATCCTATTAAACCAGTGATGACTCTGCCACACATGACTCTGCCGCCAACAACTCTGCCAAGCAAAATCCTCAAGCCACAAAGACCTGTGGTGATGATCGATCGTGAGTTACTCCTCGCCTTCATCGGAAGGTTGATCGCAATCACAAATGGGTCAAACGTCAGTTTGGTTCAATTCTTCACAACATGACCTCAACCCATAATGCAGTGAAGAAAAATCAGTACTACCTTCATGAAACCTTCAACCGTACCTGGGCTGTTCTGTCTCATGTCTACAGCGAAGAAGATCTGAAGAAAATGGGTCTCAAGGAACAATTTGACTGGTCTGCACCTCCCCCGAAGAAATACAAGAAGGTCAAGGTTCCTTCCTTGTGGCTAGCTCCTATTCTTCATCATGTGACACTGATGAAAATGAAGACTTGGACGACACTGCCGGCAGGCCCTACTACGACAAACGACCCCGACAACGCTGGCACTCCTTCATCAACTTGATATTCTTCAGGGGCGTTAGTCCTCAGTTTCAATCCTTTTGGTCATTCGATGACAAAGGGGGAGAAAGTTGAGTTAGTCTTCAAGCAGGTCTATTATATGGGCGTTTTTTTGCTAAGTTACAACTCTCGTCCTTCTGAAACTTTATTGGATCGAGTTGTAATCTTAAACCCGATGGTGCTCTGATACTTTTGATGTGTTCCTCTGCATGCTTATTCCTCGTTACATGTTAATACACGCATGCTGAATTACATCAGTCACCATATTTCATCATGCATTTCAAATTCTTCATATTAATGTCAAATGCGTGTATGAATTACAAGATATAGGGGGAGATCTCCATGACTCAACTCTTCAAGTGTGCATTGCCTCAAAAGCAAATTCCTCACTATGCACATCTTCAGGGGGAGTTCTTCTATATCTTGCAATCAAATTCCTCAATATCAGTATTCACACTTCATATGTTTATCCCCGTTGAAAACTTAACGTAAATTGTCATCAATCACCAAAAAGGGGGAGATTGTAAGTGCATCTAGTGCCCCTTAGTGATTTTGGTGTATTGAAGACTTCTAGGTTAAGGGTCTAATGCGTTTATGAGTGTACACAGGTCTATAAGTCTATGAGAAGTTTGATATTTACAGAGAAAGTTGACCCCTAAAAATGAAGTTCTTCAACTGAAGACTTTGGTATTCTGAAGACTTTCTGAAGACTTTGAAAGTGAAGAAATTGGTGTGTCCTTGAAGACTTGGTATTCATTTGAGGAACATGAAGCGTGAAGACTTTTGTTTTCCTAGTTTCGTTTTCTCTTTGTTGAGTCATAAGAAACACCGTACTGTTAAAGGGGGTCGAGGAAATACTAAGGAAAATTTCCATGTGATGCTCAACTCAAAATCCTACACCTACCAATCCCTTCGAGTGAAGCCATTGGAAATCTCATACATTTCACCAATTTCTTCAAGGATGAGACGAAGTTCTTCTAGTCGCCGAGGAATTTGTTCTGACCGAGGAGTTAGGAATTCGCCATGGATTGCCTACACAAGGAGGAACATGATAGCCCCGAGGAATTTGAACCTCAAATTTCGACTGCTGTTGTGCTACGCGCCACCTGTCTCAAAATATCTTATCCACCTAACGGTCATATCATTGAAGGGCATTTATGTCTTATCATGTCAGGCTGCTCCCTAGGCTATAAATAGCCGCCCCCTACAACCACTATCTGGTTGGCTGCTCCGAGAGAACCAGACACTTGTCATTTGAGAGCAACCCATCCTCCGAGGACTTTGAGTGAAAATCATCAAGTGAGGAAACCCAAAACCAAACACCTACAAACCCAAAGTGATTGAGCATCACTGAAGAGATTGATCCTGCGTGGATCCGACCTTGTTACCTTTGAAGACTGTGCTTCTTCCAGACGGTTAGGCGTCATGGTCTAGAGCTTCCAAGAGGAATTGTGGATCGTCGAGTGACAGAGTCTGTGAAGGTTTGGAAGTCGCTTGAAGACTTACCATGAGTGATTGGACGAGGTCTGTGTGACCTTAGTTCAAGGAGAATACAGTGAGGACTTGGTGTCCCGAGCTGCGTGCTCAAGGATGGGTGTCCGGACTGTGTCCTCGAGTTTAAATACTCGGCCGCTCCAACCAGATGTACAACCGAGACAACAGCTTGAACTGGTCTACCAAATCATTGTCTTCACCAACCTTATCTGGTTCTATTTCCTCAACTCTTTCATTTCCTCATTACCGTGTTGAGTGCTTCATCATATCTACGCTTGAAGACTTTGATCAAGACTTTCTAAATTTCCTCGCTCAATTTCTTCACCGTTGGTCTTCATCTTGTGTTATCCTATGATTACGCTTTCAGACTGCTCTTGTCTTCATTTCATCATTACCATGCCTGTATTCTGTTATGCTTACTTCGAGTACTTATTCCGCAAAGTAGTTCTTCGCTAAGGAATTTCCTCACCGCAAATTCCTCAAGAAGAATTCATTAAAATCGCTTATTCACCCCCCCCCCTCTAGTCGATATAATGCACTTTTAGAGAGAGGAAGCCATCTAGCTACTAACTACAGACCCGAAGGTCTACAAAGAACTACTCACACATCATCGGAGAGGCACCAATGGAGGTGGTGAACCCCATCCATGATGGTGTCTAGATTGGTTCTGGTGGTTCTGGAATCTGCGGCGGCTAGAATTGATTTTTGTCGACTCCCCTAGGGTTTCTGGAATATTGTGGTATTTATAGAGCAAAGAGGCGGTCCGGGGGGCACCCAAGGTGGGCACAACCCAACAGGGCACGCCTGGGCTTCCTGGCATGCCCTAGTGGGTTGTGCTCTCCGCGGAGCACCCCCAGGCATAGCCTTGGCCCATTAGGTGTCTTCTGGTCCATAAAAAGTCTCTGTAAAGTTTCATTGCATTTGGACTCCGTTTGGTATTGATTTTCCGCGATGTAAAAAACATGAAAAAAACAGCAACTGGCACTTGGCACTATGTCAATAGGTTAGTACCAAAAAATGATATAAATGACTAAAATGATTATGAAACATCCAAGACTGATAATATAATAGCATGGAACAATAAAAAATTATAGATACGTTGGAGACATATCAGACCGTCATGCCGACGTGCAACCCAACACGTACGGGATGCACCACTGACAGGACGGGGCGGCACAGTCATAATTTTAGTTTGTTTAGTTTTCCATGGCAAGCTGGCGCGCTAAGCCATGCCTGCTTATGCATTGAATTCTGTTGACCGCGATGACCGTCGTGTTTCCAGCGACACGCTGGTTCACCTACCTTTCCACCTACAATTACTGGTTCCCGGCGTTCTCCGGTGGCACCCTCACCCAACTCGCCCTATCCTCATAAGCCCCCACCGGCCCAATGTCACTCGCTGTCGGATTCTGAGTTCCGGCAAAACCCTTGAGGTTCAAACACTGGGGTGGGCAAGAAGATCTCTCCTCCCCCTAGCTTACGCCCTCACCACGATCTCAAAGCTCAGCGCGTCGAACTCACAGAACAAGAGACACAAGGTTTATACTGGTTCGGGCCACCGATGTGGTGTAATACCATACTCCAGTGTGGTGTGGTGGATTGCCTCTCGGGCTGAGGATGAACAGTTACAAGGGAAGAACAGCCTCCTGAGGAGAGGTGCTCTTGTGCTTGGTGAGCTTGTGTGGATGAGGATGATCTGAATGGCTCGAGATCAATTGCCTCCGATCGGTCCCCTCCCACTATGGTGGCTAGCCCTATTTATAGAGGCCCTAGTCCTCTTCCCAAATGCTAGCGGGAAGGGATGCCACAACCGCCAAATTTGAAGGGAGACAACTAGTACAAGTTATCCTGACTAAAGTTGGTCTTCACCTGCCAAAGGCTCTGGTGGTGACGCCGTCTTGGGCTCCACGGTGACCTCCGTCCTGTCGTCCTGCTGGTCTTGGTCTCGATGCACCAATATGGAAACCTTTGTCTGATGCCTCAGGACTCATCGCCTGCGCTTGCCTCTTTAGCGCCAAAGAGGAAACGAGGACACTGCGCGCGCTGACGCCCGTCTGGCGCCCGCCTAGCCCCGGTCGTCATGGCTTACGTCACCGGAACCTCGCGTGGTGCCCCTTGCCTTGATCTCTCCGCCCCTCGCGATCAAGCCTGGTGAGGCCGCCCCCGAGGAGGTCTTGCGTCACCCGCCTCGCGAGGCTTGGACCCTCGTGAGGGTCTTGAGTGTTTGCTCATGAAGATGGGCCGTACAGGGCCGCTTGGTGGTGCCACGTTGTGGGCCATAGGCAGGCAAGTCTGGGGACCCCCATTCCCAGGACGCTGACAGTAGCCCCCGGGCCAAAGGCACACTCGGACTTGGCTTCGAGGCGAAGCCAAGGGGCAAGTGCGGAGCGCCGCGGGCCCCAACAGCCTGTGGCCTTGGTTGACGCGTGGCGATTGATTGGACGTGGGCGTCTCCGCTTCCCCACGCAGCCTTGATATCCGCCTGGCGAGGCGGCCACCGTGACTTACACAGTTATCCGCCCATTGCTGGTGACGCGCCCCTCCAACTCTCCCGGCTTTCCGAAACAATAACCTCCTCTTCCAATTTGTCCCGAGCTCGGCCCTCCTTGTCGCCAGCACTGAACTTACCCCAAGAGTGGATGCAGGGGGAGCACCGCTGGAGGCCGGAGGCGCGGGTGCTGAGGCGTCGACACCACTCGAGGCTCCTGAGGTGCCATCCCCGAGAGCCCGTGACTCTTTCCCTAGGGTGATAGCTAAGGGGGCGACGCAATCCGCTGCTCCTGAGGCCGAAGCCCCCGAGGTCTCAGCAGGTCATCATGAGGCGGAGCCCGAGGGCTCCCCTCAGCCCAGCACTCCGGAGGTCGTCTCCTCGGGCGCCTCACCAGCCGCGCCCTGCGCTGGTTGCCACGTCCAATGCTTTGGTCGGCTCCGTCTGGACTTCGATGCACTCCGCAAGAGGAAAGGGTCTCCAAGCTGCAGAAGTGATGCCTTCCAGCCGTTGAAGCAGAGGAAGTATATCGCCATAGATGAGTGAGTACCTTATCTTTGTAATTTCTCGAGTGCTGCTTCCCCTCCTGACGGTGGCTCCTCAGGGTCCCTTTTGCTAAGGCCACGAAGTCTCCCGGGAAGCAACCTCCTCCTGCCTCGAATCCCCCGCTGGCCTTGAGCGCCCCAAGCCAGCATGCCTCCCCCGGCGCGAGGTCAGCCGTAGAGGCAGACTGGCATCTCGAGCCCGCGCCTTTGCCTCTCTCCTTCGTGGCCTCACCTGGGGTGCAGTAAGCGTGCCAAGGGCTCCTCCTCTGGTTATGGACGGCGGCTGGATGGCTTCGACCCTGGCTTCTTCTTCGAGCAACGAGCCTCAACCCATCCGGGCCCCTGCCAAAGCCCGGTCGGCGACACGGGAGGCGCCAGCCGCCAGCCCCCTGCTGAAAGGGGTGAGCCGCTTCAGATCCCGTCGGCAACCCCCGCTATGGAGGACGGACCCGGTCATGCGCTTAAGTTGGCACACGAGTGGAGTGTCGTCCGCCGTGATCTCTTTTAGGAGGCAATGGGCGTGATGAGCCGGCTCGGCAGAGAACTCGTGGATGTTGACGCGCGCCTTGAAGCCGAGGGTCTTCGACTGGTGGAGGAGTGGCATCAACTGAAGGTGGCTATCAACCTTGGGCGCCTTCTGCATGAGCATGCCAATGTGAAGGCCGAGGCATCCCTGGCAACCTCGCGCGAGGCTAGCGCCCAAGCCTTGGAGGTGGCCAGGGTGGCAGACTATCGCCGCACGATCGCCGAGGAGCGCAGGCAGGAGCTCCTGGCCTTGAACGCCTCCTTGGAGCAGCAGGTGGAGGCGCGCAGCCGCTTTAAGGCCGGCGAAGGGCGCACTGCCCCGACGAGGAGGAGATCTTGAGGCGCGAAGAACCACTGCTGCTGGAGGCCACGAAGCGCAGCCTCGAGCTTGAGCGGTTGGAGATGAGGGAGCGCCAGGTCGCCCAAGCAGAGAATGTCGTCGGTGCGCGTGAGGCCAAGGCTCAGGAGGAGGTCGACCGTCGGGTGGCTGAGGCTCGCGCGGATCTTGTTGGCAGTTACGACCTGAAGCAGAAGCTCGTGGAAGCCGAAGCTGTGGGTAGGACTACTGTCCTCTGGTCAGGGCTGGCTGAGGCGGAGAAAGCCGTCGCAGTCGCCCTGATCTCAGTGCAGGCTGAGCTGGCCTCCGCCCGTGCCGAGCTGCTTTCTCTTCTGCAGCGGGTCGCCAGCGCCGAGTCCTTCGCGCAGCTGAGCAGGGAGGAGGCGCTTCGCTGGCAGACACTACTGCACGAGCATGTTCCCATGCTTCGGGGCCTCAGGACGAGGGCCAATGAGGCGCTTGGCACCATCTGCGACGAGAACGCTCCCCACCCTCACGCCGAGGACTATGCCGGCCATCTTCGCTTCTTCACTAACGTCGTGACGCGCCTGGAGAACCGAGCTGAGAGGGTTGGTGAGCTTGTGGAGGAAAAGAGCCGGGGCCTCCTCGGGCGCACATTCTCCCGCTTCTTCAGCCATCTCCGGAACACCAATCCTGACTTTGATTTCGACGCCGCCATCCCCCCAGTGCCTGAGGTCATCACGGACAACCTAGCGCGCTGGGTGGACGACAACATGGACGCTCTGGTTAGGACCTTTGCTTTCGATGACGACGCGGTGGTGGTTGCGGCGGACGAGGGCGACGTGGTTAATGGCGGCGAGGACAGCGACAGCAATGGCGCCAGCAGCCTGTCCGGAAGCGAACCGGGAGACGAGGCGAGCGACATGTCCGACTGAGCCCGCGCTCCTTTATTTTGAACCTGCACGCAAAAGCTTGGGTACGGCCCCTCACGATGTAAGAGCATTTTGGGAAGGGGGAGCCCCTTATTTACAATAGGCTGCCAACTTACTCCTTAGGCCAGGTTAAAAAAACATGCCTTTGTGAGCTTGCGAGCCCCTTGCAGGTTTGCCGCCATAACTTACTGTCATGACTTACTTTGGTCCTGTCGGCCTTCAGGCTGACTCGGCAACTGCGAAATTCTCCTGGGGGGGAGTCCCCGTGCGAGCTCACGAAGTTTTAGTTTTCAGAGGGGTCCGCCAGCCAACCCGAGAGGGCCTCACGAGGAACGAAGCGCCAAGGGGGCGGACGCTGCATGGTGCGCAGACGTCATTGCCACCCCTGCCATGAGGCGTCCAAGGGGGGGAAACAATGGACACAAAATCTCAAAACAAAGCGTGAATCCAGAAACTCACTGGGTTAACATGAGCGAAAAAGGATGCTCCCCATGAAATCAAAACGCAACTTTAAATCCAAGATCAAAAGGCTGCAAATTCGAGCTTCAAAAAAGATAGGCCAGAAGCAAATAGCCGCGTCCGCCACCTAGCTAGTCTTCTTGTCTTCGAGTCTTCTCACCGGCGCAGAGCTAAGTGCTTTCCACTAGGATGTGGGCGGGAGCCCCCGAGGCCTGAGGGCGGCACTCCGGAGACTCCGGGGCGTGTACAGCCCCACTCATTATTACATGAGAGTGTCACGAGCGGAGACCTTCACAGGCGTGAGCCTTGCTTCATATCGCCAGACTAGGGCCCCGCCTTGCGCCACCCTCGACCACCGTTGGGGTGTACGGAAACCAGGATGATGCCAAGGGACAAAGGGGACGCTAGCCACGCCCTCGGCGACCACGGGTCCTCTACAGAGGGGAAGGCTCACCAGCGCCTCCCCGGCAGAGGGCCTACCTCTGGGCGACGCCCTGCTCCGCGCGATGCGGGGAGGGTCCTTGCTCCCGACTCCTTCCTTGCAGCCCCCAGTGCGCTCCCCCTGGTGGGAGAGGGACTGCCGTGCTAGGGCCGTCGTCCACCGCTGTGACCTGATCCACATGCGACCCATGGTTAGCATAAGCCTGCTCCTGAGATATTAGTCGTACCCTGTAGCTATTGTCGCCGGCGTGGTTGACGAGGCTCCTAGGTGGCTCCTGGAAGGCCTCAGCTTCTAGCGCCTCCTCTTCCCAGCCTGGCTTGAGGAACGGGCCAGGGTCATCTTCCGGCGTGTACTCCTGGTCCATCATGCGGGGCACATAGGCCTCGGAGGCCATCGCCCCGAAAACCTCGCCGGCGCTCCCACGCCCACGCCGCCTCGCCCAGCGCACCGCTTTGAGGATGGTAGGCGGCATCCGCCGGCCGCTGGTGGCACGCCATGCCTCGCGCTTCATCGGGATGGCACAGTTCGGTTACGTCCGGCGCCGCTGGTTGCGCCGATGTCGACGAATTTCCGGCGCGCCGGGCACGCTGGCACGGGCGAGGTTCACCGGCGACACGGCCCTAGCCTCGAGGCGAAGTGTTGCGAAAGGCGGTGCCCCCCGGCTGCGGCTTCCAATAGCTCAGCGACGCGCTCCAGCAATGCATCTCGTCCGTTCTCCATCAGTCGGCACCGCAACATCTCCCGTGCCACCGTGAGTGCGGCCCTCATGTTCGCTTGTTCCCGCCGGGTGTGCGGTGTCGTCGCCGCGGCATAGCTTGAGGCCCTTGCCTGCGGACCGCGCGCGCCGCGTGGTAAGGGTGGACGGCGTCGGTCCGCGCCGCTCGCGCCCTGCAGCGTTTGGCGGCGCGCGTGCCACCCGAGGGGCTGAGTTCAGGTCTTCTTGGGCGGTCGGTGTCGCCCGTGCTGGCCATGCCGCCCAGTGGTTGGCATCGGCCCTCAGGTCGCCGGTCATCGGTACTGTAGAGCACTGGCTGGTCTGCTGATGGAAGAGAGGATTCGGCGCACCCCTACCTTGCGCGCCAAATGTCGAATTCCGGGTTCCGGCAAAACCCTTGAGGTTCGAACACTGGGGTGCGCACGAAGATCTCTCCTCCCCTAGCTCACGCCCTCACCGCGATCTCAAAGCTCAGCATGTTGAACTCACAGAACAAGAGACACAAGGTTTATACTGGTTCGGGCCACCGATGTGGTGTAATACCCTACTCCAGTGTGGTGTGGTGGATTGCCTCTCGGGCTGAGGATGAACAATTACAAGGGAAGAACAGCCTCCTGAGGAGAGGTGCTCTTATGCTTGCTGAGCTTGTGTGGATGAGGATGATCTGAATGGCTCGAGATCAGTTGCCTCCGATCAGTCCCCTCCCACTGTGGTGGCTAGCCCTATTTATAGAGGCCCTAGTCCTCTTTCCAAATGCTAGCGGGAAGGGATGCCACAACGGCCAAATTTGAAGGGAGACAACTAGTACAAGTCATCCTGACTAAAGGTGGTCTTCGCCTGCCAAAGGCTCTGGTGGTGACGCCGTCTTGGGCTCCACGGTGACCTCCGTCCTGCTAGTCTTGGTCTCGTTGCATCGATATGGAAACCTTTGCATGATGCCTCGGGACTCCTCGCCTGCGCTTGCCTCTTTAGCACCAAAGAGGAAACAAGGACACTGCACGAGCTGACGCCCGTCTTTCTAAAAATGGCTAGCCCAGTTTTTTTTCTTTTGCAGAATACCCAACCGAGGTCTACATGCTTTATCAGCCCTGCTGGGCTGCAAATCTTTCAAGATGAGGAGAGCTTTATTCGGCTTGCCCAAAAAATGGGCTATCAGTATTGAGAAATGGGCTGTACATTTTTAAAACACATCAAACCGGCAATTAGTTTCAAATTTATTGCTTTTTCATTTCAAGATTTTAAATTCCATTGATTTTTGTGCATGGACAATTATTTGGATTTTATATTTATATAAAAATATTTTTAAAATTAGTTTGAACGTGACTCGAAATTTCGGGATTAAAAATAGTTTGGACCGCACCGAAATATGCTAAATTTCATATAATTTTTTAATCGTGGCCACAATATGGGTTGTAATGCTAACAAAAAGAACATGGGCTCCAAAAAAACCTTAAGAATTAACAAATGGGCTGTAAATTATTAGAAGTAATGGCAGATGGGTTGTATATTGCTTTCCACATATTTGAGGCTGACTTGTGTGCCTACTATAGGTTAACGCGTATGCTTTCCTAAAAAAAGGTTGACGCACACGCTACGCCATGTCAACTTAGCCAAGGCACAAGAGCAGTGGCTGTTGGATGTCCATCCAACGGCCGTCGTGCTTCTTCAATATCTACTCTTCCTCCTCCAGCCGCTCAAACAAGCACCGGCGGGACTGCCTGCTCCCTCATCCCGTGGCCGGCTGTGCTGCCGCGCAGGCCTCACCGCCCCACCCTACTCCCATCACTGGCCTATCCATCCCTCTACTCACCCACACTTGTTGTTATTCTCACGAACCAGTAAACCCTCATACTCCCCTCTGCGTGGGAAACAACTATCGAGTCTTCCCTGGCTCCGTGTCGTTCCCTTCCTAGGCCTCACTGTCATCCACCACCCTGGTGCTCTCGGCTCGGCGTGGTCAACATGGTCAACGAACGACATCCATCGAAAGTGGACTCTACGTGGAGAGGCTGACAGCTGGGTCCATGGCCGCATGCAAGGAAATGCCTCCTTATTACTCGCAAAACAATGATTCCTCCACATTACAGCTGGGACCCACCGGAAGGGCCTCTGTATTTCGCGAAAAAATCTTGCCCTCGATGACAGCTCGGACCCACTAGCTATATCTTCGCACCCAAGGAAGTGCCTCCTTATTACGCAAAAAAATGAATACTCCCCCAGCTAGCTGGGACCCACCATAGTTGGAGGATGACTTGTGGGCCTACTAAGTTAATACGGATGGAGGGCTTTTTCTTAACTTAGTCAATATTAACGATTCTAGCTCTAGTGACCGTACAATGTCCATCCAACGGCCGTAGTGCTTCTTCAACCTCTAATCTTCTTGCTCCAATTACCAAACCAGCGCCGGTCATGCTGCCTGCTCCTGCCTCTCGTGGCAGGCTGTGCTGCCACAGAGGCCTCACCGCCCCACCCTACTCCAACCTCTGGCCAGGCCATCCCTCTACTCACCCACAACCCCTGTTATTCTGCGGTGACGGCAGCCTCACACCATAGTCAAACTAGTCAACCTCAGATTCTCTCCGCTGCAGGCATCCACCGCTGCCTTCCCCCCCGTGTCGTCCCCTTCCTAGGCCTCATCGTCGTCCACCGCCTTGGTGCTTTCGACGCGGCGTGGTCAATGTGCTCAAGGAACGGCTTCCATCGGAAGAGTACTATACATGGAGAGGCCGATAGCTGGGTCCACAGCCGCAACAAGGAAGTGCCTCCTTATTACGCGCAAAATAATGATTCCTCCGCCTGACAGTAGGGACCCACCGGACGGGCCACCGTATTTTGTGAAAAAAATGTTCCCTCCTGACTGCTGGGACCCACCAGCTACATCTTCGCACGCAAGGAAGTGCATCCATATTACGGGCAAAAAATATGATTCTTCCCCTGACAGCTGGGAGCCACCAGCTATATCTTCGCATGCAAGGAAGTGCCTCCTTACCTCCCTTACAGTTGGGACCCACCCGGTCGAACCATACGTAGGGTTGTCTATCTGGTCGCGAACGTGTACATATATACTGGTCGATCGGTCTGTCTGCAGGTAGCAGTGATGAACTGTGGCCGAGCAAGGAAGGGCACGTGTCGTAGTAGAGGCGCGGACGTAGCATTTCACGCAGTCCCGTATATATTGTGTACACGTACGTACAACCAGGGTGGGAGAAAATAAATACGACCACGTATGTACATACGGGCGGGGTCTCGAACGCCTACTCGCGCATACATACGGCTAGAGCTCGTGTACATGGAGAGGCGGCGGAGAGCAGCGATAACATCCTGTTCATCGGCAGCCAACCGGCTAGGTCGGAACGGAGAAACTGCACCGTGTTCATCGGGAGGCAACGGAATGCATCCTATTCTTCGGGAGCCAACCGGCTTGGGCGGAACAGCCGAAAAGAGGCCTGGCGTAACATAGAACAGAGGATACGGTCTTCTGTTCGACCGCCTACGGTCGAAACAGGATCCTGTTCACCAGGAGGGGTCTGGCGTACCGCAAAACGGAGGAAACGGACTTGTCTTCGACCTCCTACGGTCAAAACGGGGTCCTGTTCATCGGGAGGGGTGTGGCGTACAGCAAAATGGGACTCCACGGGCTACTATTCATCCACTGTCTACTGCCTTGCTTCAGCCTCCATGGGCTACTGTTTATCCACCGTCGACCTCCTCCAGCCTCCACTTGCGACTATTCATCCATGACATCTCCCTCTTGCCTCCACCAGCTACTGTTCATCCACGGGCTCCTGTGCATCCAGCCTCCACCAGCTACTGTTCAACCAGCCCTCCACGGGGTCCTGTTCATCCAGCCTCCACCGGCTACTGTTCAACTAGCTCTCCATGGGGTCCTGTTCATCCACCCCCAACCAGCTCGATCGGAGTCCTGTTCATCCAGCGGCAACGACCTCTACTAGCACAGGGTCTTGTTCATCCAACCCCCAGAGGGAACTGTTCATCCAACCCCTAACAACATTCACTGTTCATCAAGAGGCAGCAGGTTCGAACGACTTCAGTTAGCAGCAGTAGCGAAGGAATCACTCGGGTTCAGTTAACAGCCAAGGGATCGATCACTCCGGTTCAGTAACATAGCTAGTGCAATCGCTCGGGTTCAGTAAGAGAACGCCTCGCTCGGGTTCAGTTAGAGTCCAACGCCTTGCACACATGCACATACGTGTATGTGAGAAACGCGCAAAGCTCCATGCATCACTCGGCCTCGACCACCCACCGTAACCAGGAACTCCCCAAAATTTTCCTCGCCCTCACTTCTACCACGTTTTTCCGTCATGGACGGCCCAAAGAATGTCATCTGGCTGCATCTCTAGCCCGCCCAGGACGAAAAGCCATTTTTCTGTCATGATTTTTTGTCATAGAAGTAGGAGCCCACCATGTCGGTGTCAAAACCGGTCGAACTCGGGTAGGGGGTCCCGAACTGTGTGTCTGAGGATCGAAGGTAACGAGGGACATAGGGAACACAATGTTTACCCAGGTTCGGGCCCTCTTAATGGAGGTAAAACCCTACGTCCTGCTTGATTGTATTTGATGAGTATAAGGGTTACAAGAGTTGATCTACCTCGAGATCGTAATGGCTAAACCCTAGATGTCTAGCCTATATGAATTATGATACTCCCTATGGACTAAACCCTCCAGTTTATATAAACACCGGAGGGGTAGAGAGTCAGTTTACAAGGGAAGGAAACAATACATCCGGTCTCCAATATTGCCTTCCACGCATCCAGGAGTCCTATCCGAACACGGGGAATAATCTTCTGTTCTATCTTCACGGCCCATCAGCCCAGCCCGTACTTGAACATGCCAGACACCTGAGGACCCCCGAATCCAGGTCTCCCTTAGTAGCCCCCGAAATTGCCTTCAATAACGACGTAGTATCCGGCTTATTCCTTCGGCTTTGCAAGGCGAGTTCTTCAGTGTACTTCGGACCAAGTACAGTCTGGTTCTGACCTCTATGTTTTGTCTTTATGACTCCTTCCAGTTGTCACTTTGATTTCCGCGCGCCGGGTGAATAGGAACGGACCATGATTTTTTTTCAAATAAGCCCCTCATTGCGCCCGGACGACGTCTATATAAGGAGATATAGATCCCTAAATGCCATCTCACATCGCGCAAAAGGAAAACCGTCAAGATTAGCCACGATAAAAGCCTTCCAACATGGCTTGTGCCCCAGGCTCCTCTTCGCGCCCCCATGGCCATCAAGAGGGTGATTAGTAGAGTTGCTCAGTGCCTCATCTTGAGCTGAGCCGACTCCAGACGCAAGGCTATCTTCCCCTCGCAGATCTAGTCTCCGTTTGAGCGGGATTGGCTTCAACCGGTATTGATGTGATGGCTGAGAATTTCCCCAACCCCAATAAGGAGGAGAGGGTGTGCTTCATTCCTGTTGCGGGGCCTAGGATTTCCAATCCATCCCTTTCTCGGGGGCCTATTAGAATTTTACGGCATCCAACTTCACAACCTTACCCCAGGTTTGATTCTGCACATCTCAGGTTTCATTGCCCTATGCGAACTGTTCTTAGGCATTGAGGCCCATTTTGAACTATGGAGGAAGTTCTTTTGCCTCGTTCCCCGCCATTGAGGAGGTTCCATATTCGAAGTGGGCGGTGCCGAAGTATGGCGTATAGCCGGATCCAGATACCTCATAGGAACTCCCAAAGAGGTATACCCATAGTGGTCTTCGGAATGGTTCTACATGGATGACATGCCATTGTCGGACCCAGTTCGGTGTGGCCTCTCTGAATTCTCTACCGCTCCTTTAAAGAAGCATTTCAACTAGCGTCCCCGAAGTCACAAGGAGGAGGACAATACGGAAATAAAAAAGTTGGTTAGCAAGGTCAGGTTACTAGCCCATACTGAGCACTCGATAGTCGAGGTTATGGCTATTGCAATAAATAGGTGCGTCCAGCCTCTCCAATCCAGAGTAACTCCCTTATGGTGTTACAACGGAGAAGATGACGCGATCTGTTACGCATTTGAAGGGTTCGATACCCCACCGAATCTGGCCACAATCTTGGCCGATCTGTATAAGGGTGAAAAAGAATATTTCCTCTGCTTAAACTACCGGGAAGGCTACTCCATGTACAACCCCATTGAATGGGTAAGACTTCGATTGTCTGTGTTGCCTTATTGCTATTACAGCATGCTAACCTAATTTGTTCTTTGTTAAAATAGTCATGGCGGAAGATGATCGAGGATGTTCAATGTCCTGCCCCACAGCCAGAGGACCATAATCGCGATGAAGACCCTGGCTTTCGCGAGGATTCGAATATATATAGAGAGAGTTTGATGATGGGGTATTTTATCAAGCAAGCCTTGACGGCTCGGAAGTGGCTATCCCCCGGACTACCCCCGCCCCTATCCATTCTCCACCATAATTATTCAGAGGGCTCTTTAAAAGGAATTCCCTACTCGCACCTTTATCCATTATACTGATCCATACTTTAATAGGATCGGCGCTCAACGGACCGTACCTCCTCAAGGGCGGCCCCTACGCAAGGTCGTCGTTCAAAATGAAAGGGGACTGGGAGCGCTGCAGAAACCTCATAGTCTTCCAAGAGGTATGTCTGTTTAATACATGCCCGGGCATGAGTCTGGATTGTTTAAAGTCTCCTTTTATCCTTGATGTGAGGAGAAACACGCGGCAGAAGGTGGGAAAATGCCGTGTTAGCTGAATGTTCGGCAATCCGTTGACGAACTCGCCAACTAGGACGAGAGCCGATGCGATGCCAGTTTTGCCGCCTCATGAGGATTCGGATGACGTATCTGTCACAAATTCCGAAGTGGAGAGCGTGATGAATCACCGTCAATTGAAAGAGGCCATACGCGCTCCGGCCTTTTCTGAGCAAGAGTTTATCGCACTCAGCTCGGTGGATGCATATATCCTAGCTGCTCGAGACGGACTTGCCGGAGTCACTCAGTTGTTCTCAAAGGATATACAGGTAAGAGTTTATGCAATTTTGATAGTCATATGCCAGTAGCCCCTAAGACTTGAAGCGGTGAGGCAAACCGATTTAAGGATCGATATGACCCGCAGGTCCTCAAAGAGAAGAATACTGCGCTATCCCAGGAGCTAAAGATAAATTAGACGCAGCTAAATGTTGTCACCGCCGAACTGGCGGAAATGAAAGGACCACAATAGGCGCGTCCGGGAAGAAAAAACACAATGAGGAAAAAAGCAAACAATTCGAAGAGATAGAGAGCTTAAGGGCTTAGTTATCGGCCGCGCAGAAAGAAAATGAGAGGCTTAAGGGCGGCATGTTCGGTATGTCTTCCTTTCTTATTGAAAACCACCCTAGGGGGTCATGTTTAGTCCATAATTCAGAACGTCATGACTCTATTGCTGAAGGCTTGTTAACTGGTCGATCGAAGTAAGAAGTATCTGGATTTCAAGGCGACGTGCTGAAGGAACTATCCGTGGTACATGCTCGGGCCCGGAAAGCCATGAGGAGTATGGTGAAGGTGTTATGGCCATCTGATACCCCTCCAGAAAGTATGGAGGACTTGGCAAACCTGTTCAAAGGTGCCCGGTGCCGATTTGAGCTATGGAAGACATCCGCCTGCCGTGAAGGCGCACGAGAAGCCTGGTCCATGGTGAAAACACGCTTCACCAAGCTGGATCCAAATCATATGGCCTGAGTAGGACCACAGGGACCAGACGGGAAGGAAATTCCAGTGAATTTGGTGTATGGCCAAGTAATGATAGCTACGAAGTATTCACAGGAAGACTGTAGGTTAGACAGTCTTCTAGATGGAATAGATAAGGAATAGGTATTTGATTTGATGTATAAATGTATGTTATGATCGACCTGTACCTTTATCCAAACATGTGAACAGTTTGTCATTGCAGGCTTTCGGCTTTAACCTCCGAACCAAAATGGTGGAGTGTTTCCGGATACTGTTTGGGATGAAAATAAGCATTCACTATGTCCGGAAACCAGGCAACCCAGTTATTGTGCTTGAACAGACAAAAAGTTTAGTTTGGGATGTATGTTAAATTTCATATGTAAGAAACATCTTCCAAGGAGAATAGTTCCGTTAAGGGTTCCTTTCCTTGGGTTGGCGTGCTGAAATTAAGCACGTGGTGGCTTTGGTCTGTAATACGGAAAAAGTTGTCTGTATGTTTGAAGAGTTACCAGAATGTAACTGTCAAGACCCCGATCCTAAGTCACACCAATCTAGCATGTAACACATCATATCACTTTGCGGCCTCATACACGGTATTCCCACGGGTGCCACCTTACCTGGCCCAGGACCATTTGCGCCTTTTGGCTCACGTATATGATAGTGTCGCTAGCATCTATATGACAAAGAACCCGGGCCAAAGTGGCACTAACTTACAGGGGCAGGCATACATGACCCAGCAACGAACGTGTCGGTCATCAACGTATGAACCCAAGTCGTAGCAAGCTACAAGGACTTAAAGGAACAACGCATGACATTTTCCCAAAGGGACAGACACAGGAACGAAGAAGGACACATGCCGGCCAGCCTAGGTGTTCCGGAGCAGTAGCAAGCTACGATGGCTCAGTGGAAGCACTAGGAGACATTTCCCGGTAAGAGAGGCTACCAAGAACAAGCAACTAGGTTGTCGGATCCCACACATACCAAGCATTTCAATAACGTACACACAATATGCTCGATATGTGCAAATACAACATGGCATCACAACAACACTCTATGACTCAAAGTATTTATTCATTAGGCTCCGAGGAGCTAGATATTACAAACATGGGTCTGATGACCCAGCATTCAAGCCATACAAGCAATAAGCACATGCAGAAGCTTAACTTGTCTGAGTATAGACAACTACAAATGAAAAGGATGAGAAGCCTGACTATCTACAAGACCCTGCCGAGGGCACAAGATCGTAGCTGAGGTGACAAGCTAAACATCGAAGTCCACGCGGAACTACTAGTGACACTGAAGTCTATTTGCAAAAACATAAATTAAGCAAACGTGAGTACAAATGTACCCATCAAGACTTACATCAGAACTAGCTTCATATGCATCAATATCAACAAAGGGGTGGTGGAGTTTAACTGCAGCAAGCCTGCTTTGACTCGGTGGCTATCCTGAACTACGACTGCAAGTAACTCTTTTGGGGTGGCGCACACGAGTCCACATATTCACCAATCAATACACCACTATGGATCCGCTCCTGTCTCCCTACGAGAACGCCATGCATAGCACTCATGCTTATCTTGCGCATTTTAGAGTATCCACTTTCACTTGTCTATGAACGGTATAAGAAACCAAGTAGTCCTTTACCGCGGACCCGGCTATTCTAATAGATGATGTTAACCCTGGAGGGGTGTACTTCTTCACACACGCTCTCGCCACTTACCGCCATGTACATGTCATGTATCTCGGCAACCTTCAAGCGGAAGCCTAGCGAGGGTATCGGTCATGACCTAACTAACCACACAAGTCCCTAGTATAGGTTCATCGCCAATTTAGGTTCCATCCGCAGGGAGTCCGGCCGAGGTTTCCACTACGGCCCCGAACGATGTGTGCAGGGTTCCCGGGTCACCAAACGGGCGACTCGGTACACCAGGCCACGTGCCTACTGCATCACAGCCACCCCTTGGGTCAGGGATGTGCATGACCTCCAGCATACTACAAACACCAGAAACTACTTGCAACTCCTGGAAAGAGGACAGGGGCGGTTAATAAGTCGAGAGAGTCCATTAAGGATCCCAATGTGTGGTAGTAGTTGATCTTAAATCACACATACAGATCCCAGTTCCTAAGGACGGTCCCAATGAAACAACCCACCATGTACTCCTACATGGACTCTCATCGATACCTTTACCAAATCGTGTTCACACACATAGCTCTCAATAGTAGGACATGTTCACACACCTCCAATTCATCCCCGATGAATCAGACCTGACTCAACTCTGTCGGATTTCGGATTCCGACAGACCCTTAAGGTTCGAACTCTGGGGTGCACGCGGAGATCTCTCCCCTACCGATGTACGTCCGATCTCCTCGTGTGATCTAAGCTGGAAACAACGAACAACACAAGGGACACGAGATTTATACTGGTTCGGGCCACCGTTGTGGTGTAATACCCTAATCCAGTGTGTGGTGTGGTGGATTGCCTCAGGGGCTAATGATGAATAGAACAGGGGAAGAACAGCCTCGTGAGAGGTGTTCTTGAACTGGTGCGGAGTGTTCTACTTGGTCCGGGTCTCTCTTTTTCCTTTTCCTACTCTGTGGTGGCTAGCTCTATTTATAGAGGCCCTGGGCCTCTCCCCAAATAATGAGCGGGAAGGGCGCCAACAATTGGCCATTTTGAAGGGGAACATCTAGTACAAGTTATCCTGACCAAAGGTGGTCTTCGGCTGCCAAAAGCACTGGTGATGAGGCCGTCTTGGGCTCCACGGTGACCTCCGTCCTGCCGCTCTGCTGGTCTTGGTATCGTTGCACCGGAATGGTAACCTTTGCCCGATGCCTTGGCCTGTGCTTGCTCCCTTTGCACCGAAGGGGAAACAAGGACACTGCACAGGCCGGCGCCCACCTGGCACCCACCTGGTCTCGATCGTCATGGCTGGCGTCATGGGCTCATCGCGAGGTACCCCTGCCTTGATCTCTCCGCCTCCTCGCGAGCCTGCCTGATGAGGCTGCCCCTGAGGAAGCTTCTTGTCGTCCGCCCCGCGATGCTTAGCCCCTCGCGAGGGTCTTGAGCTTGAGCTGATGAAGTTGGGCCGCACTGGGCCCCTACTTGAGCCACGCCGCAGGCCGCAGGCAGGCAAGTCTGGGGACCCCCGTTCCCAGAACGCCGACAGTAGCCCCCGGGCCCAAGGCGCGCCCGGGCATGGCCTAGCAGAGAAGCGAAGTGGCAAGCACGAAGCGCCGCGGGTCCCAACAACCTGCGGCCTCGGGCGCCGCATTGCGATTGATTGGACGTGGGCGTCTGCGTTTCCCACGACGCCTTGGCAACTGCACGACTTGACAAGTCCCTGCATGCAAAGGAACGGGTCATGATTACCTACGAACGTGGTGGCCGGCGGTTGGCCTTCTCCGGCTATAAGTACGGGACTGCATGAGCCCCTTCAGTCCATCCCTTCCTGCTACTCCTTTTCTTCTTCTTCCTCGTCCTTGCTTCTCCTTACGCCAATGGCACCAATCCGCCGGTTTTCTGCAGAAGAGAAGGGAAAGGCCTCCCGAGAGGGTCCTGACCCGCTTCCGCCGAAGAAGCGGCTGGTCCTCTGCCGCCGAGATGAGGGTGCTTAGCAGGAGGCATCGAGGCCCTGGTACGAGGGGCCGCCGCCAGGGTTTCCGCTGCCCTTGTACGCCCGCGTCGTGGGTCCGGGGGGAGAAGGCGTTGAGCGACACCGACGATGCCGCCGTCGACGCCGGCGAGTCACGGTGGTGCGCGTCGTTCCTCCTGGAGTCCACACCGAGGGCTCCTCTCGCAAGCTCGTGCTTCACGCCGCCATGCCTCCAAGCTCTTGGATCAGCCTTCCTCCCCCCTTCGCCTTCGAGATGCCGCCGAGCGGGGCTCTGGAGCTCTGGCTGCAGCATGCTGACTGCAGCACCCTTGCGACCGGAGCGGAGGTCGCGGTCGTCGCTCCGGGCAAGGTCTTCATGACCCGGGGCTGGGGTGAGATCGCCCGGGTCTGCCGCATGGAGGGTGCCCTCGTAATTCATCTTGAATACTACGACGCCTCCCTGATGTTCTTCAAGGTCTTCGATGCTGAAGGACGCTGGCTGGAGTGCTGCCCCAAGGAGAGCGGCAGGGGCAACGAACTGGCGAGGACCTGGCCCGCCCATCGGCCCTCCAGCAGCTCCTCAGGCAGCAGCGGAGGAGCTGGGGAATCCAGCGGCTCCCCCGAGCTTCTCGCGATTCCGGAGACGAGCGACGACAGCTACGAGCCCCCGAGCTCGCGTCGTGCTCGGAGTAGGGCAGCTGCATCAAGCCGCCGACGCCACTGATCTGGATGGGGTTGGCGCTGGCGCCGGGCAGCCCACTGTTGATGATGACGTCCCCTGCGGAGGCGCGGGCAATTGGCGTTCCTTAGGATTAGTACCTTTTGTTCCCTGCGAGGAATCAAAGCAACACCCCGTGAGGGTATGTAAGGCGCCTTCCATGTCTTTTGTGAACATTATATCCTTAATATGAATCGATGCGAGGTGCATGTCCTGTCGTGGCTCGGCTCCCCCTTTCTATCCTCACGAGGACTTGGCGCTCTACGCTGAAAGGTCCCAGTCCCCAGGTAGGCTTCAGCGGTTGCTGGTATGCCAGGTCACGATGCCGTGGTCAAGGCCAGGAGGTGAGAGGCCCGAGGCCCGGTAAGAGCCCCCGGGTCACGATGCTCGAGAGGTCCCCTTTAGCGCTCGAGCAGCCCTCGTTGAGCGAGAAAGGAAGGCAACGTCGTCATGACAGAGCTGCACTGGGTGAGGGTTTGGCGCTTCGTTGGTCCAACTCCTGTTAGGGCGTGACTTATCTTTTGAGTTTGGTGTTGGTCTTCGACGAGGCGCCCGGCCCGAGAGGTGGTAGCTGAGGTGCTGCTGGTTTGGGTCCTCGCGAGCTTCTTCCCACTCCCCCGCACTTTCCTTAATGCTCTACGTCCTCAGGTCCCGGCCCTCGAGCGAGCTCAGCCGCCGCTGGTATGACAGGTCGCGATGCCGTGGGTCAAGGCCAGGGGGTGAGGGCTGGAGAGCCAGTAGGAGCCCATGAGTCGTGATGCTCAGGCGCCCCCCTTTTAACATGCAAGCGGTCCGTGCCAGAGAGAGGGAGAGATAGCTCGCGACATCCCCAAAGTTGCTCCTGGAGTGGGTCCTGCGCACCAATCACAAGGGGAAACAAGGTCTGTCGTTACGGTTGCCAGCTGACCTTTGGTCGCTATGAGGAAGTGATCGGGGCACTAAGGGCCTGGTGAGGTGGTGCCTTGCGGGGTTGCCGCGGCCAGATCTCGACCACTCAGATTTATCAGCGTTGCAGGGATGGACCCGTGCGCAAATGTCGTGCCACAGCGAGCGGCTCCACAGGTAGGCGTCAATCAAGCAGGCGATTAGGTCGGGTATGTTAAGCACGCAGGAGGAAATTCATTTCAGGTAGATGCAGGAAAAGCAGACACTGCTGGGCCAGGCCCGAGCAGCTTGGGGATGATGCAGCCCGGGGGGCGCCCCCAACAAGGTAGGTAAAGAGCATAAGCAAAACGGATACATGCCGCGGGGACGGACCCATGCGACCTCGGAATGATGCGGCCCTGTGGGCGCTCCCAGCTAAAATTGGAACTTGGAAAGATGTCACCTGATGCCGTTGAAGATGAAGTGACGCTGAAGAAGCGGGCAGTGCGCGGTGAGGACGTCAACCTTCACGAGCCCCCGGGCCCAGCCTCGGTAGGCTCCGGGGGCACGGGTAGGTCTTCGAGGGCCATCTCCACCTCCGCCAGGACCGCACAATGCCTGACCTCCTGAGCCTCCAGAACACTCCTCAGCAGGCGCTGATGAGCGGCGACCGCGTTCGGCAGACCGAAAGGCATGCGAACATAGCTGTGGGGTGGACCCTCACAACGCCCCACGCGCGAAGGCCAGAGGCACTCCTGGGACGCGGCTCGGTTGAGCCCTGGCACGTCGATGCAGACGCGCAGCCCACCATCCTCGCCTGGATGTGGGGCTACGGTGGGCAAGCGGCGGCTGCCGCGCATGACTCTCGACTCCTGTAGCTCCTGGGTGTTTCTTGTGATGAACTCCTGAGGGTTTGGTCTTCCTTGCCTTGTATCTTCCTGAGGGAAACGTGCCTGGAAGCACTCCTCCAAGTGGTGCCCGAGCGCCTCCCTCACGACCTTGGCAAGGTCGGTGGCTCTCCAAGAAAGAGCCCCCGAGCCCTGCCTGAGGAGGGCACCGGGCGCGCCTTCCTATGCGAGAGAGGGTGGCACTCCCTGATCGGGCGCAAATCCTGACGCAACACCTCCGGAGGCGCCTGCCTCCTTATGGCTTGGGCCAGGCGAAGCCTTCTTCTTCTTAAGGGTCGCCTCAGGAAGTCTTCCGCTCATGTGATCTGGGTCTTCGATTGCTGCGGCTTGGAACGCACGCTCAAGTGAACACACTGCGTCTCTTTCTTCACAGGGTACAGTGATAACTCCACCGCTTCCCGGCATCTTGAGGACATTGTAACCATGGTGAGTCACTGCCATGAACTTGGCTAGGGCTGGGTACCCGAGGATGGCGTTGTACGGCAGGAGAATGTGGGCGACATCGAAGTTGATGACCTCGGTGCGGTAGTTGTTGCGCTGCTCGAAGGTGACTGGAAGGCGAACCTGCCCCATCGAAACAGTGGAGCCGTCAGTGACTCGTGAGAAAGGCTTGGTCGGCTGAAGCTGATCGTACGACACTTGGAGATTGTCGAACGTCTCAACAGACATGACATTGACTCCTGCTCCGCCATCAATGAGGGTCCTGGTGACCTGCACATTGCTGATGACTAGGGAGCAAAGCATCGGGAGGACTCCGGCCGTTGCCGCGCACTTGAGCTGATCCGCTGAGCTGAACGTGATAGCGCATGTAGACCACCTGAGAGGGCACGTGGCCTCAAGCTTGGGGAGGACCGTGTTCACCTCGCGAGAAAACTGCTTGAAGATGCGCTGTGATGCTGGGGCTTGGGCGCCACCCAAGATGCAAGCGATTGCGCGTGGCTCCTGGAAGCCCCCAGCCCCCTCGTCTTGATGTTGGTCTTCGTTCCTCCTTGGCGGTGGCGACAGAGGAGGAAGGCCTGCGTTGCCTGGGCCTCTCCCCAAATAATGAGCGGGAAGGGCGCCAACAATTGGCCATATTGAAGGGGAACATCTAGTAAAAGTTATCCTGACCAAAGGTGGTCTTCAGCTGCCAAAAGCATAGGTGATGACGCCATCTTGGGCTCCACGGTGACCTCCGTCCTGCCGCTCTGCTGGTCTTGGTCTCATTGGACCGGAATGGTAACCTTTGCCCGATGCCTTGGTCTGTGCTTGCTCCCTTTGCACTGAAGGGGAAACAAGGACACTGCACAGGCCGGCGCCCGCCTGGTCTCGATCGTCATGGCTTGCGTCACGGGCTCCTCGCGAGGTACCCCTGCCTTGATCTCTCCGCCTCCTCGCGAGCCTGCCTGATGAGGCTGCCCCTGAGGAAGCTTCTTATCGTCCGCCCCGCGAGGCTTGGCCCCTCGCTAGGGTCTTGAGCTTGAGCTGATGAAGCCGGGCCGCACTGGGCCCCTACATGAGCCACGCCGCAGGCCGCAGTCAGGCAAGTCTGGGGACCCCCTGATACGTCTCCAACGTATCTATAATTTTTGATTGCTCCATGCTATATTATCTACTGTTTTGGACTATATTGGGCTTTATTTTCCACTTTATTATTTTTGGGACTAACCTATTAACCGGAGGACCAGCCCATAATTGCTGTTTTTTTGCCTATTTCAGTGTTTCGAAGAAACGGAATATCAAATGGAGTCCAAATGGAATGAAACCTTCGGGAACGTGATTTTCTCACCGAACGTGATCCAGGAGACTTGGACCCTACGCCAAGGCATCAGAGAGGAGGTCACGAGGGTGGGGGGCGCGCCCCCCCTTAGGGCGCGCCACCTGCCTCGTGGGCCCCTCGAAGTTCCACCACCGTACTTCTTCCTCCTATATATACCTACGTACCCCCAAACGAATAGAGACGGAGCCAAAAACCTAATTCCACCGCCGCAACTTTCTGTATCCACGAGATCCCATCTTGGGGCCTGTTCCGGAGCTCCGCCAAAGAGGGCCATCATCATGGAGGGCTTCTACATCATCATAGCCTCTCCGATCAAGTGTGAGTAGTTTACCTCAGACCTTTGGGTCCATAGTTAGTACCTAGATGGCTTCTTCTCTCTTTTTGGATCTCAATACAAAGTTCTCCCCCTCTCTCGTGGAGATCTATTCGATGTAATCTTCTTCTTCTTTTTGCGGTGTGTTTGTTGAGACCGATGAATTGTGGGTTTATGATCAAGTCTATCTATGAATAATATTTGAATCTTCTCTGAATTCTTTTATGCATGATTGGTTATCTTTGCAAGTCTCTTCAAATTATCAGTTTGGTTTGGCCTACTAGATTGGTTTTTCTTGCCATGGGAGAAGTGCTTAGCTTTGGGTTCGATCTTGCGTAACCTTTCCCAAAGGATGTAGGGGCAGCAAGGCACGATTGTATCGCTGCCATCGAGGATAACAAGATGGGGTTTATTTCATATTGCATGAATTTATCTCTCTACATCATGTCATCTTGCTTAAAGCGTTACTTTGTTTTTATGTTAATACTCTAGATGCATGCTGGATAGCGGTCGATGAGTGGAGTAATAGTAGTAGATGCAGAATCGTTCCGGTCTACTTGTCACGGACGTGATGCCTACATACATGATCATGCCTAGATATTCTCATAACTATGCTCAATTCTGTCAATTGCTCAACAGTAATTTGTTCACCCACCGTAGAATACTTATGCTCTTGAGAGAAGCCACTAGGGAAACCTATGGCCCCCGGGTCTATTCTCATCATATCAATCTCCATCACTTTAATCTTGCTTTGCTTTTTACTTTGCCTTTTACTTTTCACTTTGCATCTCTATACCAAAAATACCAAAAATACTATCTATCAGATCTCACTCTCGTAAGTGACCGTGAAGGGATTGACAACCCCTAATCGCGTTGGTTGTGAGTAGCTATTGTTTTGTGCAGGTACGAGGGACTTGAGCGTGGCATCCTACTGGATTGATACCTTGGTTCTCAAAAACTGAGGGAAATACTTACGCTGCTTTGTTGCATCATCCTCTCCTCTTCGGGGAAAACCAATGCAAGCTCAAGAGGTAGCAAGAAGAATTTCTGGCGCTGTTGCCGGGAAGTCTTTGCAAAAGTCAACATACCAAGTACCCATCACAATCCCTATCTCTCGCATTACATTAGTTGCCATTTGCCTCTCGTTTTCCTCTCCCCCACTTCACCCTTGCCGTTTTATTCGCCCTCTCCTTCTCCTCCTCCTTCTCCTTCTCTTTTTTCGTTTGCCTTTTTCTCGCTTGCCTTTTGTTTGCTCGTGTGTTGGATTGCTTGTCTGTCGCGATGGCTCAAGATACTACCAAATTGTGTGACTTCACCAATACCAATAATAATGATTTCCTTAGCACTCCGATTGCTCCTCTTGCCAATACTGAATCTTGTGAAATCAATACTGCTTTGTTGAATCTTGTTATGAAAGATCAATTAACCGGCCTTCCTAGTGAAGATGCCGCTACTCATCTGAATAGCTTCGTTGATTTATGTGATATGCAAAAGGAAAAATATGTCGATAATGATGTCTTTAAATTGAAGCTATTTCCTTTTTCGCTTAGAGATCGTGCTAAAGCTTGGTTTTCGTCTTTGCCTAAAAATAGTATTGATTCTTGGAACAAGTGCAAAGATGCTTTTATCTCTAAGTATTTTCCTCCCGCTAAGATCATCTCCCTTAGAAACGATATTATGAATTTTAAGCAACTTGATCATGAACATGTTGCACAATCTTGGGAAAGAATGAAATTAATGATACATAATTGCCCTACTCATGGTTTGAACTTATGGATGATTATACAAAAAAATTATGCCGGATTGAATTTTGCTTCTAGAAATCTTTTAGATTCGGCCGCGGGAGGCACTTTTATGGAAATCACTTTAGGAGATGCTACTAAACTCCTAGATAATATTATGGTTAATTATTCTCAATGGCATACTGAAAGATCTTCTAATAAAAAAGTGCATGCGATAGAAGAAATCAATGTTTTGAGTGGAAAGATGGATGAACTTATGAAATTATTTGCTACTAAGAGTGTTTCTTCTGATCCTAATGATAAGCCTTTGTCTACTTTGATTGATAATAACAATGAATCTATGGATCTGAATTTTGTTGGTAGGAATAATTTTGGTAACAACGCGTATAGAGGGAATTTTAATCCTAGGCCATATCCTAGTAACCCTTCTAATAATTATGGAAATTCCTACAACAACTCTTATGGAAATTATAATAAGATGCCCTCTGAATTTCAGAATAGTGTTAAAGAGTTTATGAATTCACAAAAGAATTTTAATGCTTTGCTTGAAGAGAAATTACTTAAAGTTGATGATTTGGCTAGGAAAGTTGATAGAATTTCTCTTGAGGTTGATTCTTTAAATCTTAGATCTATTCCTCCTAAGCATGATATCAATGAGTCTCTCAAAGCCATGAGAATTTCCATTGATGGGTGCAAGGAAAGAACCGCTAGGATGCGTGCTTCCAAAGATGCCTTTATTAAAGCGTGTTCTTCCAATTCCTATGAAAATCAAAATGAAGATCTAAAAGTTATTGATGCGTCCCCTATCAAATCTTTGTTTTGCAATATGAATCTTGATGAAACTGAATATGATCTTCCTTTACCTAGAAGGCATTCTAAAAATTCAGAGTATTTAGATCTTTATGATGAAATTGATGAAAGTGGGATTGAAAGAAATAAAAATGTAGATGTTGCTAAACCCACTATATTGGATTTAAAGGAATTTAATTATGAAAGTTGCTCTTTAATTGATTGTATTTCCTTGTTGCAATCCGTGCTAAATTCTCCACATGCTTATAGTCAAAAGAAAGCCTTTACCAAACATATTGTTGATGCCTTGATGCAATCTTATGAAGAAAAGCTTGAGTTGAAAGTTTCTATCCCTAGAATACTCTATGATGAGTGGGAACCAACTACTAAAATTAAAATTAAAGATCATGAGTTTTATGCTTTGTGTGATTTGGGTGCTAGTGTTTCCACTATCCCCAAAACTTTGTGTGATTTGCTAGATTTCCGCGATTTTGATGATTGCCCTCTAAACTTGCATCTTGCGGATTCCACTATAAAGAAACCTATGGGAATGATTAATTATGTTCTTATTGTTGCAAATAGGAATTATGTGCCCGTAGATTTCATTGTTCTTGATATAGATTGCAATCCTTCTTGCCCTATTATTCTTGGTAGACCTTTCCTTAGAACGGTTGGTGCGATTATTGATATGAAGGAAGAGAATATTAGATTTCAATTTCCATTAAAAAAGGGCATGGAACACTTTCCTAGAAATAAAATAAAATTTCCATATGAAACTATCATGAGAGCCACTTATGGATTGCCTACCAAAGATGGCAATACCTAGATCTATCCTCGCTTTTATGCCTAGCTAGGGGCGTTAAACGATAGCGCTTGTTGGGAGGCAACCAAATTTTATTTTTAGTTTTTTATATTTTTCTTCTGTTAGGGAATAAATAACCCATATACCTTTTGTTTGGACGTGGTTTTGTGTTTAAATTAGTGTTTGTGCCAAGTTAGACCTATTGGATCTTCTTAGATGATAGTTATTTGATCTTGCTGTAATTTCCAGAAAGTTTGCGTTCAGTGCCTGAATTATTGAAAATCATCAGAACGTGATAAAATACTGATTCCAATTGCTGCTGATCAATAAACAAATTTTCTAGGTCGTCCAAGTTTGGTAGATTTTTTTGGAGTTCCAGAAGTTTGCATTAGTTACAGATTACTACAGACTGTTCTGTTTTTGACAGATTCTGTTTTTCGTGTGTTGTTTGCTTATTTTGATGAATCTATGGCTAGTAAAATAGTTTATAATCCATAGAGAAGTTGGAATACAGTAGGTTTAACACCAATATAAATAAAGAATGAGTTCATTACAGTACTGTCGGGGAAGCTGATCGTGACCCACGAACACCTATGGGACCTGGCGGACCGAGTCCCTTGTGGTTCGGTGAGGGGCGGAGATTGCACGAAGAGCAGATTGAGGCGATGCACACGAGCAGTTTACCCAGCTTCGGAGCTGTCCGGAGAGATAATACTCCTACTGCTGCTTGTCTGATTATCTTGTGTTCTTGCTAGGGAGCAATGAGAGCTACAAAACCTAGCTTGAGTGTCTCTAGTCTCGAATGAGTCGAACCAGCCGAACACTTTCTACGTTGCACATGGACCTCCTTTTATAGGCTAAAGGGGTCACCACAGGTGGCAACGTAAACAAGGGCAAAATGGGAAAAATGAGTTGCGGTTGGTAGAGCTACTTTGTACAGTGTCTTATACCTAACTCTGACGGCAAGGGACAAAGGCAATAAATGCCCGTCCATGTCGCCTAAACAGTGCAGAAAGGGACCGTCAGGAGTGCCACCGTTCGCCACGATGGCCTTATTGTCAGCGCCGCTTATCGCTGCTCTCCGCTGGCTGCACAGCCCCTTGACACGCGTGCCTGGAATAGCCCCATGGCGACACGTTGGCGGACGAGCTGGAGCAGAGAGGAAGAGAGGTTGCCTGCCGCGGCAAGCGCCTTGCCGCGGCTAAACCCTTGTCGCACTCGGAAGCTTGTCGCTCATCGAGCCTTTCCGGCAAGCTCCTCTTGCCGGGGTCTTGTTTCCTTCGTGCCTTGAGTGGCCTTCCCGGCAAGCTCCTCTTGCCGGGGCCTTGAATACTTTGTTCTTGAATGGCTCCAAAGGAGCCACGGAGGACCTTGGCGGTCACTAGGCAAGCCTTGCCGGGGTGCTGCAACTGCCCGTGCACGAGTTCGGGATACTAGGGTACCCCTACTCTAGTACACCGACAGAGCCCCGACTGGGCCACACACAGCCGAGCTCTGTTGGGCCAGGCCCAAAACAAGCAGCTGCGGCACGCGCGCCTAGATCGCGCCACATTCACCCGGACCCACCACGCCCCCACGAACGGCACGCCCGGACGTGGCGTCGTGGGAGAGATCGTGGGGCTTTTAATTGAAAAGCGGACGTCCGCCTCTCTCCCCCTTATAAGCAGGGGAAACAGGGGCAGGACGCCCACCTCGCCATTGCTGTCACATCTGAAAAACCACCGCCGCTTCCCCCTTCTTCTCAAGTCCGAAGAGAGCGACGCTCCGCCCCCCATTGCCACCGGCGCCATCAACACCGTCGGACTCCTCCACCACCTCCGCCATGGCTCCGAAAGCCGACAAGGGGAAGGGCGTGAAGTCGGCCGAGGCACAGCGGCTCGCGGCGCTGCGAAAGGAGCGGGCCACCTTCGACCCCCAGCTCGACGCAAAGGAGCTGAGGGAGGGGTACTACCTCTTCTGGTCGACAGAGACGCGGGCGCATCCGCGCACGAGGGTGATCTCCGCCGCCGCATCCGAGAAGGTTTCTGTCGTGTATCCCTTCTTCGTGCTTTTCTTCTACTGCGGGCTCTGCCCGCCCTTTTCCGAATTCTTTTGCGACATCATGAACACCTACGGTCTCCGCCTCCTTGATTTCACCCCCAACGCTGTCCTGACCATGGCAGTTTTCGCACACCTTTGCGAAAACTTTGTCGGAGTCCACCCAAACGTAGCGCTCTTCCGCCACTTCTTCATGCCCCGCGTTGAGAGAGGAGAGCCGGTTGCTGGAGGGATTGCTTGGATCTCCAGGATCGGCAAGAAAGAAGCATATCTGGAAGGAGAGCTCCATAGCAAGTGGGAGGAGTGGAGAGCCGATTGGTGTTGGATCATTGAGGAGAACCCGCAGCCCTTCACAGCCCAGCGCCAAACTCCCATAGTGCGCGGCAACAATTGGAGCAACTTGGCGCCGGAGGATGCGAGGTTGAAGATTGCCGTGACCCAGATCTTGCGCCTCAGGCATGCCGGGCTCACTGTAGGCGCTGTTGGCGCGGATTTCCTTCGCCGCTGCATCGCTCCTTTGCAGGAGAGGAGGAGACCTGCTTGGGAGTTCCAAAATGCGGCGGACATCATGAGGCTGCGCCCGGGCCTCAACTGGAATTTCACCGTCTTGGAGCTGGATGCGATGCTGCTCGGAGCTGTTCAAGCACGACCCGATCACCCCGAGTGGTTCATGTTTCCGAGGGGTCGCCTTTGTGCAACAACTCTTCGCTGACCGCATCCGCGCGATGATGCCGTTGTCAGCGATTCCCATGGGATCGCTCCAACTTGGCAAGAGCCCGCCCGACGACGTCGTGCAGCAGTTCTTCGACAGCTTGGAAGAAGTGCCGATCCGCGCCGACGAAAGCAGAAGTGGCTCACCAGCGACACCACCGACGCCGAGCTGCGGCGCGCCGCCACCAGTGCTGGGAGGCGGTGGAAGCTGCCGCCGCTGGTGAATTTGGGTTCACTGTGGAGGAGGTGGAGGCAGCAGAGGCGGCAAGCCTTGCCGACCGAGAGGAGCTTGCCGGCACGGAGGAGCAGGCCGAGCCCAAAGCTGAGCCGAACGAGCCTGCTGGGGGCGCCTCCCCTCCACCTTCAGGTAGCTTGCCGCGGGAGGAGCCCGCGGCCCCGCCAAGAAGGTGCCTCCACAAGACCGGGGAAGTGGCGGGCGGCAGACGGGCTAACAGCCGTCTGCCAAGCCCGACGCGCTCCACCGCTGCAAGCTCAAGCAGCTGGAGCGCCTCACGCCGCCACAAGCAATGGGAGCGGGCCTTACGGGACCACGACCCTGCTCCCGCCAAGCGCCTGAGGGAGCCTACTCTTCCAGCTCGTCACCGAGGCGGAGCGGAATTCGACTTCTCCGCCAGCTCGAGGAAGAAGAAGAAGAGTAAGATCTTGTCGCTGTACTTGTAATTCTTCAATTTGCTGCTTTGTCTTGTATCTGATTTGCATCATTCTAAACTCTTTCCTTTTTCAGGACACTGGCTCAGAGAGCGTCAAAGAGAGCCAAGACTCCGGTGGTTGTCATCGAAGACGATCCCCCCGTGGCGACAGGAGGCGCGTCCGAGACCCCCTTGCCGGATCCGGCAATCCTTCCTCAGAGCAGCCCCCAGCGTAAGTATTTCATTTATTTCTTACGGTTAGGTGTGCATGGGTGCTCCTTCTTTACTGATATCTGACTTGTTGATTTGTGTAGGAGCAGAGCAGCCTCATCAGGAGGGCCCGGAAGTCACTCCCGAAGTTCTGTCTGCTTCAACTACGCCGCCAAGGGAGAATTCTCCGCCAAGGGAGCGCTCTCCGGCAAGGGAGGCTTCTCCGACAAGGGATGTTTCTCCGACAAGGGGAAGCGCCAGCGATCCTTCGGTGGTGGAGACCGCGGCCACAGATCCCATCGCAGGTAACCCTTTTGCGTGTCAATTTCCCTTGGGTTCTTTTTTCTTATGTTCTTCTTTTCGAACATTTGCTTGATTGTTCTTTCTTTTTCTGATCGTCAGATCCATCTACCGGAGAGCCGATGGAGACTAAGGTCGTCGGCGAGGAGGACGCGCGCGGCAACACTGACGACGCCGCCGCCATGGAGGAAGAGGCTGGCGCCGATGGGTCCGCCGGCGAGGAGGCCGCCAAGGCCGCCGCCGCAAAGGCTGGGGAGGGGTCTGGCGATCGTACTGACGACCCTGAGGTTGCAGGAGCGCCGGGCGCTACGCCGACCGCCGAGCCTTCCGCCACCGACGCAGCGTCAGGCTCCGAAGAGCCCCAGCCCGGCGCCTATCTGAAGGCCGGCGACGGTGTCTTCATCAAGCTCCCCTGGGCGTCGAGCTCCAGGGCGCCGGTCGAAGGGGAGACCTTTGACGAAGAGCTGCTCGCCTCCGCTGGGCTGTCGCTGGTTGACGCGCCAAGCAGCAGTAGCGGCGAGTCTGAGGAGGAGCAGCTGCTGAAGAAGCTGTTGTCGCTCTACCGCGCCCGACAAGCCAAACTGGAGTCCCGGGAAGCACTTGTCGCGAGGGCGGGAGCTGACATGGAGAAACGCGCAGAAGAGCTCCGGCGCGCCAACCAAGAAACCCTCCGGAACGTAGTAGAAGCGCGGGAGCAACTCTCCGAAGAGCGCACAGCCTTCATACTTGAGAAGGCTGAGGTCGAGGAGCAGCAAAGGCTTGCCGGCGAGAAGCTATCTGTGCAAGAAGGCGAGCTGGCGCAGCGGAAGATCAACCTTGACAGCTATGAGGATGATCTTGCCGTGCGCGAGCAATCAATTGGCGGAGCTCTCAAGGAAGCAAAAGACGTCGCCGCAGCTGCCGAGGCCGCCAAGAAGGAGTTGGAGACGAGGGTGACGCAGCTGGAGGCCACCCTCCAGAAGAGCGGCGAGGAGGTCGCTGCGCTAAAGCACGAGCGCGAGAAGGACGCCTACACTCTTGGCGAGTTGCAGGGCCGTCTCGCTGAGAAGATCAAAGAGCTTGACGCCGCCAAGGACTCCAAGGCAGATCTTGAGCTGAAGCTGTCCACCTTGACGGAGACGCTGGGCGGCGCCAAGGAGCGGGAAGTGGGTTTGTTGGAGAAAATCAAGGCCAACGAGGAGCTGCTGGCGAACGCCGCGACCGCCCAGGATACCTTCAGAGAGAACATGATGCGCTGGACGGAAAGTCTTGTAGATACTGCCGCCGCCATCGACAAGGAGCTGATGGAGCTGGGGATGGTGGATCTCGGGTACTCCACCGACGAGCGCCTTCAACCCAGCGCCAAGCTCAGTCTGTTCCTCAAAGGCGTGGTGATGGCTCTCCAGCGGCTCCGGGAGGAGATCCCAAAGCAGCTGGCCGACGAGTCGCGTCAAATCTGTGCAGGGGCTCTCCAGAAGGTGTTGATGAAGGTGGCCTTCCGCAATCCAGGCGTCAGCTTCGCCAACGTCCTCAAGTCCTTGCCGCCGACCGCTGACGTTGAAGCGCTCAAGGCCCTTGTCGCACCCATTGTGGATACTGCATGAAGGTGCGACTCGTGAATTGGGTGCCGTTGTCGGTGATGATCCGGTTAGGAATCCCAAAACGGCAAACAATTGACTGAAGAACTTGATCTTGCGATCTGCTGTCACCTACCTCACTGCTTCCACTTCCGCCACTTTGTGAACTTGTCGATTGCAACGCATAAGTACTCAAAGCCCCGACAGCTCGGGAAAGGGGCCGAGGATGTCGAGCCCCTGCACCGAGAATGGCCAGGATAAAGGGATCGCCTGGAGAGCTTGAGCTGGCTAGTGTATCTGTTTGGAATGGAACCGCACGCTTCACACTTGGTTACTTGTGCAAGCAGATCACGGAGGGCTGTCGGCCGAAGAAACCTTGCCGGAAAGCTTTGCCGCAAGTGCTCTTCGCCAATGTGGTGACCACATATGCCTCCGTATCTCCGCCAACAGCTTCATCCATCTTCCCGTGAATACACTTCAATTTCACTCCGTTGAGTCTTCTTCTGCACAGCGTCTTTGTCGACAAACTGGTACATGCTTGACTGCCGGCTACTTTTTCCGCTTCTTCTTGCTCTTCGGAAGTTCTCTCATTTGCCGATCCTGCTTCGCATTCTCTCCCGGAGTCTTCTTCCTTCCTCAAAGACGCGCACACTTGTCGGCCAAGGCATACAGCTCATCGACGTCCTTGACTTTGTACATCGCCATCTCTTCCCTCATCCTGCGGTTCCGCATGTTTTGATGAAACGCTACCGATCACCGCAGCAGGGTGGACATCTGGGATGTTGTAGTGCACGCGCTGAATCTCCGGATGAACTTGCGCAGGACTCTCCTCCTTCCAGGCGAGCAGGTGAAGGTCACTCTCTTGGCCATGAGGTTTGTGGCCGCCTGTGAAGGCGCCGACAAACTGATGGCATAGATCTGCCCAAGAGGATATGGAACTGTCCGGCAAGTGCATGAGCCAAGATCTAATATTGGGCTTGAGTACCAGCGGGAAGTAGTTGGCGAGGATCTTGTCGTCACGTCCCCCTGCAGCCTGCACCGCGGTGGTGTAGATGCTGAGGAACTCCGATGGATGCGTCCTGCCATCATACTTCTCTGGCACATCTGGCTTGAAATTTTTCTTGTCGGGCTACTGGACTTGCCGCAGCTCATGAGTGAACGCAGGGCAACCTACCGCGTACGGCAAGTCACCTGGTTCCCCTGGCGCATGCTCGTCAACAGAGGGCCCAGCGCGCTTGTCGGATTGACGCCGCGCTTCTCTTCGGCGCTCGATGCGAGTTCGAGCGTCTTCTTGCTGCCGTTCTTGAAGAACTTGGCGCTGATCACGACGGGCTCGTGGATCCGATGACGCGGTATAGTCGCTGTCAAGGTGGATCCGACGAGTCGGCGATCTTGGCGTTCGGGATGGAGAGTGCATGGTGGTTGCACCCCCACAGGTCTCGTCGCCACCGGCTCTTGCCTTGTCGTCTCGCCGCGGCAGCGACGTGCTTGGTTGCCGCGGAACGTCGCCGTTGGCAAAGCCGATGAGACTTTGAATGGTGGCTCTCCATTCGTCGACCTTGTCAGCCGTTGGAGGGTAATCCAGGAGCAGTTGAGCCCGCGCCAAAGCTTCCGCTTGAGTGGTGGGCGGTAATGGTGAACGGTGCGAGGAGCGGGATGTGCTCGGACTTCTAAATATTTTAGAAGGAGCAGTATCCCGTCCAGGCGACCGTGCCCGCCGCACCAGCTTTGTTGGCCGAAGCTGCTCTTGAGCGCCTCGATCCACCAGCTCGATCTTGGCCCAACGAACGTATGGCGCTGCGAGCACCATGACGCTGTCGGTCTCGCGCCTCCTGAGATGGACTCGGTACGTATCCGGACGCCGAGGTCTGCGCCGCCTTGTCCTTGGACTTGGCAGCGTCGTGGGCTCCCTCGACGATGCCCGTTCCTCCGCCAGCGTCTTCCCCACCACTCGTCAGCTCTGGTGGTGGTGGGTTTGACGCGGACGGCTCTGCTGCCGCCGAAGCCTTCTTCTTCGGTGGCATGTTGATGAAGATGATGAAGATGTTGCTCGTGTGAACGCCGGATCAGGTTCACACAGCCTCGACGCACCCCCTACCTGGCGCGCCAAAGATGTCGGGGAAGCTGATCGTGACCCACGAACACCTATGGGACTTGGCGGACCGAGTCCCTTGTGGTTCGGTGAGGGGCAGAGATTGCACGAAGAGCAGATCGAGGCGATGCACACAAGCAGTTTACCCAGCTTCGGAGCTCTCCGGAGAGATAATACTCCTACTGCTGCTTGTCTGATTATCTTGTGTTCTTGCTAGGGAGCAATGAGAGCTACAAAACCTAGCTTGAGTGTCTCTAGTCTCGAATGAGTCGAACCAGCCGAACCCTTTCTACGTTGCACATGGGCCTCCTTTTATAGGCTAAAGGGGTCACCACAGGTGGCAACGTAAACAAGGGAAAAATGGGAAAAATGAGTTGCGGTTGGTACAACTACTTTGTACAGTGTCTTATACCTAACTCTGACGGCAAGGGACAAAGGCAATAAATGCCCGTCCATGTCGCCTAAACAGTGCAGAAAGGGACCGTCAGGAGCGCCACCGTTCGCCACGATGGCCTTCTTGTCAGCGCCGCTTATCGCTGCTCTCCGCTGGCTGCACAGCCCCTTGACACGCGTGCCTGGAATAGCCCCATGGCGACACATTGGCGGATGAGCTGGAGCGGAGAGGAAGAGAGGTTGCCTGCCGCGGCAAGCGCCTTGCCACGGCTAAACCCTTGTCGCACTCGGAAGCTTGTCGCTCATCGAGCCTTTCCGGCAAGCTCCTCTTGCCGGGGTCTTGTTTCCTTCGTGCCTTGAGTGGCCTTCCCGGCAAGCTCCTCTTGCCGGGGCCTTGAATACTTTGTTCTTGAATGGCTCCAAAGGAGCCGCGGATAGGAGGACATTGGCGGTCACTAGGCAAGCCTTGCCGCGGGGTGCTGCAACTGCCCCTGCACGAGTTCGGGATACTAGGGTACCCCTACTCTAGTACACCGACAAGTACCTTGAAGTGGTCTTTTGTTTTCTTTCTCTAACAGAGCTCACGAGATTTCTATTGAGTTTTGTGTTGTGAAGTTTTCAAGTTTTGGGTGAATTCTTTTGATGGATTATGGAACAAGGACTGGCAAGAGCCTAAGCTTGGGGATGCCCATGGCACCCCCAATATAATCCAAGGACACCAAAAAGTCAAAGCTTGGGGATGCCCCGGAAGGCATCCCCTCTTTCGTCTACTTCCATCGGTAATTTACTTGGAGCTATATTTTTATTCACCAACATGATATGTGTTTTGCTTGGAGCGTCTTGTATTATTTGTGTCTTTGTTTGTTATTGTGCCACAATCATCCTTGCTGTACACACCTTTTGAGAGAGCCATACATGAATTAGAATTTGATAGAATACTCTATGTGCTTCACTTATATCTTTTGAGCTATGTAGTTTTGCTCTATGTGCTTCACTTATATCTTTTGAGCGTTATAATTTTGCGCTATGTGCTTCACTTAGATCTTTTAGAGCACGGTGGTGGATTTGTTTTAAAGAAACTATTGATCTCTCATGCTTCACTTAAATATTTTTTAGAGTCTTAATAGCATGGTAATTTGCTTAATAATAACATGCTTGGTATTCAAGATTTGTGAAACTTTCTTTTGAGTGCGTTGAATACTAAGAAAATTTGGATGCTTGATAATTGTTTTGAGATATGGAGGTAGTAATATCAAAGTCATGCTAGTAGAGTAATTGTGAATTTGAGAAGTGCTTGAGTTAAAGTTTGCAAGTCCCGTAGCATGCACGTATGGTAAACGTTATGCAACAAATTTGAAACATGAGGTGTTATTTGATTGTCCTCCTTATGAGTGGCGGTCGGGGACGAGCGATGGTCCTTTCCTACCAATCTATCCCCCTAGGAGAATGCGCATAATGCTTTGGTTTTTGATGGCTTGTAAATTTTTACAATAAGTATATGAGTTCTTTATGACTAATGTTGAGTCCATGGATTATACGCACTCTCACTCTTCCATCATTGCTAGCCTCTACGGTACCGTGCATTGCCCTTTCTCACATCGAGAGTTGGTGCAAACTTCGCCGGTGCATCCAAACCCCGTGATATGATACGCTCTTTCACACATAAACCTCCTTATATCTTCCTCAAAACAGCCACCATACCTACCTATTATGGCATTTCCATAGCCATTCCGAGATATATTGCCATGCAACTTTCCACCATCCAGTTTATCATGACACATTCATCATTTTCATATTGCTTAGCATGATCATGTAGTTGACATAGTATTTTTGGAAAAGCCACCGTTCATAATTATTTCATACTTGTCACTCTTGATTCATTGCATATCCCGGTACACTGCCGGAGGCATTCATATAGAGTCATACTTTGTTCTAGTATCGAGTTGTAATCATTGAGTTGTAAATAAATAGAAGTGTGATGATCATCATTCAATAGAGCATTGTCCCCAAAAAAAAAGAGAAAGGCTAAAAAAAAGAAGGCCCAAAAAAAAGAAAATAAATAAAAAGGGGCAATGCTACTATCCTTTTTTCCACACTTGTGCTTCAAAATCTTCATGATAGACAGTCTCGTGTTTTGTCACTTTCATATACTAGTGGGAATTTTTCATTATAGAACTTGGCTTGTATATTCCAACAATGGGCCTCCTCAAGTGCCCTAGGTCTTCGTGAGCAAGCAAGTTGGATGCACACCCACTTAGTTTCTTTTGTTGAGCTTTCATACATTTATAACTCTAGTGCATCCGTTGCATGGCAATCCCTACTCCTTGCATTAACATCAATCGATGGGCATCTCCATAGCCCATTGATTAGCCTCGTTGATGTGAGACTTTCTCCTTTTTTGTCTTCTCCACATAACCCCCATCATTATATTCTATTCCACCCATAGTGTTATATCCATGGCTCACGCTCATGTATTGCGTGAAAGTTTATGAGTTTGAAATTATTAAGGTATGAAACAATTGCTTGGCTTGTCATCGGGGTTGTGCATGATGAGAGCATTCTTGTGTGACGAAAATGGAGCATGACTAAACTATATGATTTTGTAGGGATGAACTTTCTTTGGCCATGTTACTTTGATAAAACATAATTGCTTTGTTGGTTTGCTTGAAGTATTATTATTCTCTATGTCAATATGAACTTTTGTCTTGAATCTTTCTAATCTGAATATTCATACCACAATTAAGAAGATTTGCATTGGAATTATGCCAAGTAGCACTCCGCACAAAAAATTCTCTTTTTATCATTTACCTACTCGAGGACGAGCAGGAATTAAGCTTGGGGATGCCTGATACATCTCCAATGTATCTATAATTTTTTATTGCTCCATGCTATATTATCTACTGTTTTGGACTATATTGGGCTTTATTTTCCATTGTTATATTATTTTTGGGACTAACCTATTAACCGGAGGCCTAGCCCAGAATTGCTGTTTTTTGCCTATTTCAGTGTTTCGAAGAAACGGAATATCAAACGGAGTCCAAATGGAATGAAACCTTCGGGAACGTGATTTTCTCACCGAACGTGATCCAGGAGACTTGGACCCTATGCCAAGGCATCAGAGAGGCGGTCACGAGGGTGGGGGCGCGCCCCCCTTAGGGCGCGCCCCCTGCCTCGTGGGCCCCTCGGAGCTCCACCAACGTACTTCTTCCTCCTATATATACCTACGTACCCCCAAACTAATAGAGACGGAGCCAAAAACCTAATTCCACCACCGCAACTTTCTGTATCCACAAGATCCCATCTTGGGGCCTGTTCCGGAGCTCCGCCGGAGAGGGCCGTCATCACGGAGGGCTTCTACATCATCATAGCCTCTCCGATGAAGTGTGAGTAGTTTACCTCAGACCTTCGGGTCCATAGTTAGTAGCTAGATGGCTTCTTCTCTCTTTTTGGATCTCAATACAAAGTTCTCCCCCTCTCTCGTGAAGATCTATTCGATGTAATCTTCTTCTTCTTTTTGCGGTGTGTTTGTTGAGACCGATGAATTGTGGGTTTATGATCAAGTTTGGTTTGGCCTACTATATTGGTTTTTCTTGCCATGGGAGAAGTGCTTAGCTTTGGGTTCGATCTTGCGGTGTCCTTTCCTAGTGACAGAAGGGGCAGCAAGGCACGTATTGTATCGTTGCCATCGAGGATAACAAGATGGGGTTTATTTCATATTGCATGAATTTATCTCTCTACATCATGTCATCTTGATTAAAGCGTTACTCTGTTTTTAACTTAATACTCTAGATGCATGCTGGATAGCGGTCGATGAGTGGAGTAATAGTAGTAGATGCAGAATCGTTCCGGTCTACTTGTCACGGACGTGATGCCTACATACATGATCATGCCTCGATATTCTCATAACTATGCTCAATTCTGTCAATTGCTCAACAGTAATTTGTTCACCCACCGTAGAATACTTATGCTCTTGAGAGAAGCCACTAGTGAAACCTATGGCGCCCGGGTCTATTCTCATCATATCAATCTCCATCACTTTAATCTTGCTTTGCTTTTTTTTACTTTGCCTTTTACTTTTCACTTTGCATCTCTATACCAAAAATACCAAAAATACTATCTATCAGATCTCACTCTCGTAAGTGACCGTGAAGGGATCTACAACCCCTAATCGCGTTGGTTGCGAGTAGCTATCGTTTTGTGCAGGTACGAGGGACTTCAGCGTGGCCTCCTACTGTATTGATACCTTGGTTCTCAAAAACTGAGGGAAATACTTACGCTACTTTGCTGCATCATCCTCTCCTCTTCGGGGAAAACCAACGCAAGCTCAAGAGGTAGCACCCCCGTTCCTAGAACGCCGACAAACTCTAAGCAGTAGCAGGCATGACAAACAAGCATGAATGAGTAGGCACATCAGGGCTCAAAAAACTCCTACTCATACTAGTGGGTTTCATCTATTTACTCTGGCATTGACAGGTCATGCAGAGGAAAGGGGTTCGACCACCGCAGCATGTAACAGATGAACCGTTGTTGTCCTAATGCAGTAAAAGAGAGCAGGAGAGAGAGAGAGTGGGATTGTATCAAAATGAACAAGGGGGGTTTTGCTTGCCTGGAACTTATGAAGGAACAGGCCCGTCTGTCATAGACCCTTGGGGTTACACTAATCAGTGGTTAGCGCAAATTAATCCTGCACCACGTTATCTAATCTGGCAACTAACCGCCGGCAGTAAGCAAACTCGGCGTCACTCCTCGTCCAGCCATCTCTGGCATCGGCTGGACGCGCGGATGGGCGCGCTAGAAAGCCCGTGGTGCGGCGCATCTATTGGTGACCATGGTGTGTGCTGGGGCAGCGTCACTACAAAAAAATACACTTCCATGATGATACGTGTTTGTCACAGTAGGTCGCTTTTTTGTCATGCATGTACATCCATGACAAATTTATGACAGAATCAAGATAGTCATACCTCTGCTGTCGTAGAAGTGTACCATGACATTACCAAAATTATCATCACGGAAGTGTCCACTTCCATGACAATAAATCATGCGTCATAGAAGTGCTTTCGTCAAGGGTGACCGACACGTGGCATCCACCGTAACGCAACGCCGTTAAGTTATCGGGTCGGGTTTTGGATCCGATAACCCGTTAACAGCCCCGACCAATGGGGATTTTCCACGTGTAAAATCATCATTGGCTGGAGGAGACACGTGTCAACTCATCCAATGGGCGAGACACGCCTATGATATGTTGACACGTGGACCGGCCCATCAAGTTTAAATGGGCCGACCCAACTGAAGGCCCACAAGATTTTGCGGACCATAATGGGCCGGCCCAGCTAAAGGACCATGAGATTTTGCGGACCATAACGGGCTAGCCCAGCTAAAGGCCCACAAGATATTGCGGGCCATAATGGGCCAGCCCAGGTAAAGGCCCACAAGATTTTTGTGTGCCATAATGGGCCGGCCCAGGTAAAGCCCACAAGATTCTTGCGGGTCATAATGGGCCGGCCGAGCTAAAGGCCCATGAGATTTCGCCGACATTAATGGGTCGGCCCAGCTGTAGGCCCACAAGATTTTGAGGACCCTAGTAGGCCGGCCCATTAACTGGCTGCCATGTTTTGGGCCAAATGTCGCCCATATTTGATCCGGTCCATTAATGGCTCGCCACGCCCGGCCTAATAGTGGCCCATATGAGATCCGCCCGTTAAAGCCTACCATGTTCGGGCCAAATTACGGCCCATCAGGTCCGACCTTTAAGAGGCTTTGGGCTTAATTATGGCCCATATCGATTCGCCCAGTCACCTGGACACTATGCTTTTGGGCCCACTTGCTAAAGGCCCACTTAGTAATTCGCCTGATATTAGATTTGGCCTGTTAAGGGCCGCTTAACATTTCGCCCTATATTAATTTCGCCTGTTAAAAGTCCGCTCATATAGTTGGGCCTAACTTCGACCTTGTTTGCATCCGCCTGCTTTCAAGATTATATCCGATTGGGCCAAACAGGGACCGAGACAATTTTGGCATGTTAAAAGCCCGTGATTTGATTCGCACAATCATGGGCCGGGGTTCATGTCGGTGTCAAAATCGGCGGATCTCGGGTAGGGGGTCCCGAACTATGCGTCTAGGCACATGGTAATAGGAGACAAGGGACACGATGTTTTTACCCAGGTTTGGGCCCTCTCGATGGAGGTAATACCCTACTCCTGCTTGATTAATATTGATGATATGGGTAGTACAAGAGTAGATCTACCACGAGATCAAGGAGGCTAAACCCTAGAAGCTAGTCTATGGTATGATTGTTGTTCGTCCTACGGACTAAAACCCTCCGGTTTATATAGACACCGGATAGGTTAGGGTTACACAGAGTCGGTTACAATGGTAGGAGATCTACATATCCGTATCGCCAAGCTTGCCATCCGGACACGGGATGAAGTCTTCAATCTTGTATCTTCATAGTCCGGGAGTCCGGCCAACGGTGATAGTTCGGCTATCCGGACACCCCCTAATCCGGGACTCCCTCAGTAGCCCCCGAACCAGACTTCAATGACGATGAGTCCGGCGCGTTGATTGTCTTCGGCATTGCGAGGCGGGTTCTTCTCCAAATTCCATATACTTGTCGAATAGTGCCCGGCTTCTGATAAATGCTGCGCTCCTTGGCTTCTACGCCCAATAACGGCCATCTTCCACGTGTTTGAATGAATGCGAAAAGCCAGGGTATTTTTACACTTACGCCCCTAGCTGCACAAATGAGCTGCTTATAAAAGGGGCGAGGATCTAGATCTGAGTCACACCATCCCCCCTTCGCGAGCTTTCATCGGAGCGCCTCTGACCAAAGCCCATTCCATCATGGACGATCGACGGCTCCTCCTCTCGCGCCCCCAAATTTCGGCCTGGAACTTGGGAGAGATGCTCAGTCCCGCATAGCGAACTAGTTATACTCCAAACCAAGGGATTTCTTCCCCCGGCCTTCATGGTTCTGGTTCGAGCCGGATTCGCCACCTACAAGGGCGGAAAGCAAGCGGAGAGTGTCCCCGATCCCTCTAAAGGAGAGCGAGTATGCTTCATCTCTTATCTAGTAAGAGGGCTCGGATTTCCAATCCATCCGTTTCTCCGGGGGCTCTTGGAGTTCTACGGCCTCCAGTTGCACCACCTTACGCCTGCCTCCATTTTGCACATCGCAGGCTTCGTGGCCCTTTGCGAGCTGTTCTTGGGCGTCGAGGCTCATTTCGCGCTGTGGAAGAGATTATTCTTACTAGTACCCCGTTCTCATGATGGGTCAATATATCAAGTGGGCAGAGCCGAACTATGGCGCATCGCCGGGACCGGATATCTATCCGGAACCCCGAAGAAGGCGTCCGAAGACTGGCCTTCGGAATGGTTTTACATGGAGGGCGTCCGCTGCGGATCCTGTTCGGATCGGCCTTCCGGAGTTTAGCAATGCTCCTCCGAAGAAGCGCCTAAGCTGGAACCCTCGGAGCTCCCAGAGGGAAAATGACCAGGATGTCCTCTACTTGATGAGCCGAATAAGATTACTGGCTCACGCGGATTGACCATGATTGAGTCATGGCATTCTGCATTATGAGGTGCAGCCGCCCAATATAGGGGCCACCCATGTGGGACTTCAACGGGAGGACGATGCCACCCGCCATGGCCGCAAAGGGCCGGATCGGTCACCGAACTGGTGAAGACCTTATCTCGCCATGTATAAAGGGGAGAGGAGGATTTCCTCCGCCAATCCATCAAGGAGTTTTCTTGAATAACCCTCGAAGTTGGGTAAGCAAACATCTTTGTGGCCTGTCCGATCCATGTTCCCGTGGTTAAATATCTCATTTCATGGTTTTCTGAGAGAACCTGCGCCGGACTATGGAGAAGGTACACAGCCCGCCCCCACAACCGAAGGATCCGAAACGGTCCCTCGATCTGGCCTCCGCAGAGGATCCGGATATAAAGGTGGAGTTGATCGACGGGGTGTTCCACCAACTTAGCATCGACAATGCTTTGCTTGCCATTACGGCCGATTACCGGAATACTTCCAGCCTCACAGTAATCGAGACCGAGGTCCCAATACTCGATAACGACCCATCCGTGCTAATTTCTTGATCACCGTATACCAATGGTGTTTCGCAGGGGTACCTCCGAGGCGGGAAGCCGAGCTCACAAGCGGCTGGCCAACAAGGCAGTCTGGCCCCTTGCAGGTTAAAAAGAAGTGCGGTCCGGATCGAAACTCCACCGCAGAACGGTATGGTCGTCACCATGTTCCCGTGATTGACTCTGGAAGGTGTACTAACGCTGGTGCTTTTTAGGAAAAAGAGCGCCACGGACCGAGTCCGGAGAGGTTGCCATCGAGCCTCCGCCGCCGGGCTCAAGGCCGGGTCCGAAGCGGAGGCGAGCACGAGGCGCATGCGTCGGATGCTCCTCCGACAGAGGATGCCGACAAATTGTCCGCCACCAACTCCGAGGTGGAGAGTGCCATGAATCACAGGCGCCACCGAACAGTTCTTCGTGACACATGTTTATCTCAAGAGGCCTTGAATGCCTTCAATTCAGGAGATGCGCACCTCCGTGCCGCTCAAGATGGTCTAGCCAGAGCCACGGAGCAGTATGTAAAGGACATACGGGTGAGAAAATTTGTGATTATATATGCCAGAGCCCCGAGACTTAAAATAGTTAGAATAATTGATTTAAGGATCATTTGTTATCTGAGATCTTACAAAAAGAGTACCCGATGTCCCAGAGCTTGAAGAATGCAAGGCCCAACTTGAGGCCGCACTAGCCGCTTCAGGGGGAGCCACAGAGACCCCCTCTGGTAATATATGCTTCAAAAGATAAATAGTTTATGAAGTGCGGCGGGTGTGTAAATCTGACAAAAATATTGCAGATGGCGCCGGACTAGATCCGGACAAGCAAAAGCTCTTGCGCCAGCTAAAGGCGGCGAGAGCGTGCTTACGGGTGCGGCAGGAAAAATAACCTCCAAGATGCCAACACCAGACTGGGTGAGGAACTAAAGGATGTTCGTGCTCAGTTGCGACTCCGTAAGGAGAATCGATGGCTTCGTCGCGGCATTTTCAGAAGTGCTTGAGCGAACTTTGAAAGAGTTCGCGAGGAAGGCGACTAACATAAACATGTATATAGGTTTGCTCACAGGTCGTCCCCAAGAGGAGATGCCCAGTTCTTGGTGATCTTCTTCCCGAATCTGCGTCCACCTGCATGAACGAAGTTCGACAGTGATGAAAGGTGTCGGCCAGGCCTTGTGGCCATCTATCTCCCTGCCGAAGGCATTGGGAGTTGGCAGAGCGGCTTCAAGGAGCACGGGCGCGCTCCGACTATGGAAGATATCGGCTGCCGTCAAGGCGCCAGGAGGCCTGGGCCATGGTAAAGACGCGACACGAAGGTGACCCAAACCACATGGCGAGGTCGGACTGTGGGGCCTAATGGGAAGGAGATCCCTGTAAGCTTAGTGTACGACCAAGTAGAATTGGCCGCCAAGTATTCCCAGCAAGATTGTAAATTAGATAGCCTATTAAATGGCATTGAGGAGGAATACAATGAGTCGAGTGGACTATGTAATTAAATATGACATGAAAAATGTCTTCTAGCTGGATTGTAGATCGTTTGTCATAGCGGACCTTTTCGCTTCAACCTCGGGACCCAATAGTCCGGAGTGTGTCCGAATACCTTTGTGGTTATATAAGAACCGGGGTATGCATGGAGACAAGGCGTAGGGGTCATTATTGCTGTATCAGACAAGTGCCCAACTAGTTATGTTATATTACATGGATAGTAAGAAACATCTTCCAGGGAGAATAGTTCCATTAAGGGTTCCTTTCGCTGGGATGCATGCCCTAAAGTGCATGTCAAAACTGCTTAGGAAAGCAGAAAATCATCTGGGGGCAGATGGGTAAATAGTTAAAAATCATCTTTCAGTTCACCGACCGAATATTCCCTTAAGAACACTAGCTTTCGGCTTCATCCAGTCTGAGGTACACATTAGGCTGACCCGGCAGTAACAATCGCAGAGGTGCTCCCTTTACCACCTAGCCGAACAATCGAGAACGTAGCGGTAAGCACAAGAGCCAGGCAACCCAGCTTGGCCAAAACTTAAGTCATATCGATGCATATAATGTGTTGGGCATGAAGCCCGTATAAATAAGCCTCTGGTAAACAAGCGCCCAGGTATAATGAGCGCGTACGGCGCGTCAAATATGTGCGAATAAAGCGCAAACGAGCCTCTAAAGGCTTCAGTAAGAAGGAGGAGGAAGGAGAGAAATAAAAGACAGCAAAAATAAAAAATGTGGACGGAGGAAGGAGACGAACTTGGAGTCCGGCGCTTAGGCGTAGAATCTTCGTAGACGAGCTGCGGTCCATGGGTTCGGCTCGAGTCGGTTATCCGATGCGCTTCGCAGACGGTATGCTCCGCCGGTCAGGACCTGGTCGATGATGAAGGGACCTTCCCATTTGGGCTTGAGTTTGTCCTTTTTCTCGTCCGACAGGCATAGAACTAGTTCGCCAACGTTATAAGCTTTGGCCCGTACTTCCCTGCTTTGATATCTTCGAGCCTGCTGTTGATAGAATGTGGAACGAGCTTTTGCCACATCACGCTCCTCCTCCAATGCGTCCAAACTGTCCTGCCGATCGATCTTGGCTTCTCTTTCTTCATACATGCGCACGCGAGGTGAGTCATGTATTATGTCGCAGGACAAGACTGCCTCTGCGCCGTACACCATAAAAAATGGTGTGAATCCGGTAGTACGATTTGGCGTGGTCCGCAGCCCCGTAGTACGGAGTCGAGCTCCTCAACCCAAAGGCGTGTTAGATTCCTTGAGGACCGCACTAGTCTGGGTTTAATGCCGCCATGATTAGACCGCTTTGCTTGCTCGACTTGACCGCTGGTTTGAGGGTGATAGATCGAGGCGTGTCGAGCTTGATGCCCATGTTTTTGCACCATAATTTGACCTCGCGGGCCGTGAAGTTGGTGCCGTTATCGATGATGATACTATGGGGACACCGTAACGTGCACTACCCCGATATGAAGTCTATCACCGGTCCGGATTCGCCGCTTTAACGAGCTTGGCCTCTATCCATTTGGTGAATTTATCCACCATGACCAATAGGTATTTTTGCTTGTGGGTTCCTCCTTGAGGGTCCAACCATGTCAAGCCCCCTGATCGCGAACGGCGTGTGATGGGTATAGTTTTGAGGGCGGTGGGTGGCATGTGGCTTTGGTTAGCAAAAGCTGGCAACCGATGCGTTGTTGGACTAAATCCTGCAAGATCTGCCCGGCCGTCGGCCAATAAAATCATGTACGGAAGGCCTTGCCCACAAGGGCCCGGGCTGCGGCGTGGTGCCCACCCAGTCCGGCATGAATTTCAGTCAGGAGGTTTCGCCCTTCCTCTTCGGAGATACACCTTTGAAGGACTCCTGTAGTGCTTTTCTTATAAAGCTCTCCCTCATGGACTTTATAGGCTTTCGAACGCCGTACTATGCAGCGAGCCTCATTTTAGTCTTCGGGGAGTTTCTGCCTAGTTAGGTAGGCTAGGAATGGTTCCATCCACGGGGCGATAACCGCCATTATTTCGTGGGCGGAGGGTGTTATCTCGGTGGCAGAGCCTCCGATTGTGTTAGAGTGTTTAGCGTCAGGCAGTGCGGTTAGGTCCGGATTGTTATTGCCGGACTCCCCTTCCCATAGTACGGATGGCTTGAACAGCCGTTCCAGAAAGATGTTGAGCGGGATGGCGTCGCCTTTTTTCACCGATGCGTGCCAATATGTCCGCCGCCTGGTTGTTATCCCGGCTATATGATGAAATTCGAGCCCTTCAACTGCGGCTTGACATTTTTAGGACCGCATTGCGGTATGCTGCCATTTTCGGATCTTTGGCATCAAAGTCTCCGCTTATTTGAGATATCGCGAGGTTCAATCCGCACCTCTAGGCGCTTAATGCCCATGGAGATTACCATCCGGAGGCCGTGCGAAGGGCCTTGTATTCGCCGCGTTGTTGGAGTCCGTATACATTATCTCAAGGACGATGGACTGTGTCCCGGTTGGGGACGTCGGACGATGCCAGCCCGTGCCGCCAACATTTTGGAGCCGTCAAAGTGCATGATCCATTGGAGTATGCGCCGCATTTTTAGGGAGTTCGCCGATCCATTCGCCACGAAGTCGGCCAAAACCTGCGACTTGATAGCTCGTCGTGGCTTATAGGTTTTGTCGAATGGAAGGAGCTCTATGGCCCATTTAGCAATCCGCCCGCCGTCGCGTTGTTTATAATGTCGTTAAGAGGTACTTCGAGGCTACCGTTATCGAACACTCTTGAAAGTAGTGTCTCAGCTTCGGGATGCAATGAACACCGCGTATGCTTTCTTTTGATAATGTGGGTACCGGACTTGCATGGAGTGAGGACAAGTGGACACGTAATAAACCGGTCTTTGAAGAGGGAACTGGTGTCCGTCCGCTTTCGCTCGACAACGAGCACCGCTACCGACAACTTGATGTGTTGCGCGATATATAATAGCATTGGTTCGCCCATGTTGGGCGCGCCAGGACCGGATTTGTTGCCAATATGGCTTTTATCTCTTCGAGTCCGGCCGTTGCGGCATCCGCCCACTCAAGTGTTCGGTGCGGCGGAGGAGGCGATAAAGGGTAACGCCTTTTCTCCCAAGCGGAAATAAAGCGGCTTAAAGCCGCCACGCATCCAAATCAATTTTGTATTTGTTTGAGGTCTTTGGAATATCCAATTGTGACAGAGCTCGGATCTTGGCTGGGTTTGCTTCAATTCCTCTACGGACATAATGAAGCCCAGAGCTTTCCGGTTGGAACGCCAAGACGATTTTTCCGGATTGAGCTTGATGTCATATTTTCAAGATTGTCGAATGTGAGCCTCAAATCGCCTACTAGAGTTTCGACATGCTTGGTTTTGACGACCACGCCATCTACATATGCTTCCTTTGCTTTTGCCGATCTGGTTTGCCGGACATGTCCGAATCATGCGCTGATATGTTGCGCGGCGCTTTTGAGCCCGAAGGGCATTGTGTTGAAGCGAATGGGCCGATGGAGTGATGAATGCTGTTGCAGCTTGGTCGGCTCCGCCATCTTGATTTGGTGGTAGCCGAGTACGCGTCGAGGAAGCACAATGAGTCGTGTCCTGTCAGTAGCATCGATAATTTGATCAATGCGAGGGAGGGGAAGGGATCCTTTGGGAAAGCCTTATTAAGGTCTTTAAAATCAACACATAGGCGCTTAGGATTTATCCTTCTTGGTACCATCACCAGGTTTGCTAGCCAGTCCGGATGTTTAATATCTCCGATGAATCCTGCTTCGTAAGTTTGGCTAGCTCCTCTCCCATGGCCTGTCTCTTGGGTTCGAAAAGCGCCAAGAGCCTGTTTGATCGGCTTGAATCCTTTTAGGATATTTAGGTTGTGCTCGCCAGCCGGCGGGGATTCCCGGCATATCTCAAGGGTGCCAGCAAAATGTCCCGCTTTTCTCGTAGAAATTCTCGAAAGTGCGCCTACATCAGGGTTTAATTGTTCCCCAATGGAGGCCGCTTTGCAGGTCCGCTGGTGGACTTGGAATTTGACTATTTCGTCCCCTGGTTTAAAAGAGGTGGACTTGGATCTTTTATCAAGTATCACATCGTCCTTGTTCACCATGGAGCGCATCGCGGTGAGTTCCTCGGCCGCTAGGGTTTCGGATAGTGCCTCGAGGGCTAGTGCGGCTGTCTTGTTTTCTGCGCGGAGTGCTATGTTCGGATCACTAGCGAGAGTGATGATTCCGTTGGGTCCGGGCATTTTAAGCTTCACGTACCCATAATGGGGTATAGCTTGAAAAATTGTGAATGCCTCTCGCCCTAATAGAGCATGATATCCGCTGCTGAATGGGGCCACTTGAAATGTGACCTCCTCGGACCTGTAATTGTCCGTGAGCTGAACACTACGCCCAGGTGTGATTTTTCCCGCAGCATGCTTCCCGGCTGGGGATTATTCCTCTAAAGGTTGTGCTGCTTCGCTCAATGCGGTTCCAGTCTATTTCCATTTTTTGGAGGGTTTCCTCATAGATGAGGTTTAGTCCGCTGTCGCCATCCATGAGTACCTTAGTAAGGCGAAAGCCGTCCACTGTTGGACTGAGGACCAATGCGGCTGGTGCTCGGGCTGTTCGAATTTGGGTTCACATCGCATTAAAGGTAATAGCCGTGTCACCCATGGATTTATTGTTGCTACTTGGTAGACTTCGCAAGGTTGCGGAGTGTTCGCTTCGCATATTATTTGATGCAAAAGTCTCAAGACTGTTAACACTGCATCGTTATTGTTGGGCTGGGATTCTCGGCTAGAAGCTCTTCGCCACTTTTGGCCACTCGCCGTAGTATCCAACATGCTCAAGGCTATGAGTTGGAGTGGCGCCCTGCTATGAATTTTGCAGGTCCGCTTAGCCAACCCTCCAAAGACGGTTCCGCACTTTTAGGGTTTTTGGTTTTTGGTGTTTAACCAGGTGCTTGGTGATGATGCACCCTTTTATTTCGGACTAGGGATGTATTCGGGACTGGATTATCCCAAAATTTACTTTCGGTTTTCCAAGCACTCTCCATCGCACAATACTTTTGTACTATGGTCACCAAGTCAGCAAAGTGTGTAATTTCGCGGCGACTTATGGCGTTTAGGATTCCCTTGTCCGTGCAATTGTTGCAAAAAGGTGGGATTGCGTCCTCCTATCGGCAGTCCTTTATCCTGTCCATAACCAAGAGGAATCTGGCCCAGTAATGATGCACTGTTTCAGCTGGCTCTTACCGAATTCGGGATAGATCGCTAATGTTTGGGTGGGCGGGTGGAACTACATCCGGAACCCCTTCCAATTTAAGACTCAGGGGCCGAGAAGTTTCCGAACTCGGAAGTTTGGATTTTTGAATGATATCCAATGAATCCAACCCGCCCCGACTTTAAGTTCGTGGCTTGATCGACATCCGCCCCTCTCGCGGGAATCCGCATGGAGGATCGGGAATCGGACGTAGCTAGTCCTTAAGATAAAAGAAGAATCGCCGCATTGCTCCTCTATCACAGCAAACATGATGGGTAGCCCGGGAGAGTTGATCTCTCGATCGGTTTTAGGCCCGATCCGTCGTAGTCTCTGTGGCGACTCCTGGGGGCGATGCGATCCAAGAGCTCGCTTACGGAGGAGAGCTCGATCGATCTAACTGTTCGCAAGTTCCAATTAACATGGAGATTGGTTTCGGCGACTCGAGAAGTCATTGTCGGCGGGCGGGCCGAACCGGCGGTCATGAGAAACCACCTAGCGAAGAGTCCACCAGTGGCCAAGGCTTCTTTGGCGATAGTATCGCCTTTAAAGACGAGATAAGGCATCCTTCCCGACGGGCGACGACGCAGGAACTCTCAATGAAAGCACCAATGTCGGTGTCAAACCGCGGATCTCGGTAGGGGGTCCCAACTATGCGCCTAGGCGGATGGTAACAGAGACAAGGGACATGATGTTTTTACCTAGGTTCGGGCCCTCTCGATGGAGGTAATACCCTACTCCCGCTTGATTAATATTGATGATATGGGTAGTACAAGAGTAGATCTACCACGAGATCAAGGAGGCTAAACCCTAGAAGCTAGCCTATGGTATGATTGTTGTTCGCCCCACGGACTAAAACCTCCGGTTTATATAGACACCGGATAGGTTAGGGTTACACGTCGGTTACAATGGTAGGAGATCTACATATCCAGACGCCAAGCTTGCCTTCCATGCCAAGGAAAGTCCCATGCGGACACGGGACGAAGTCTTCAATCTTGTATCTTCATAGTCCGGGAGTCCGTCCAACGGTGATAGTTCGGCTATCCGGACACCCCCTAATCCGGGACTCCCTCAGTTAATTTCGGGCTGCTGCGTAACTAGTATGAATTAAGAACAAACCTACTCTATACAATAAAGAAATTACGGCATAGTAACTTAGAATAAACCTACACTATACAATAAAGGGTTTAAGGTATATTACATCCATTGGGCATCGAAGTTCGCCACCAGTGATCATAAAGTGCAACGAAGAAGCAGATTACAAAGAATGGGCACCATTGCAATGTAACAAAATAATACTAAACCGAGACCACTTCCAAGACAGTTCAAGAAAGGTTAGCCTTATGGGGAACTGCACGAAGCTGCCGAGCAAGGCTGTGAGACCGCCTAGCATGTCGGTCATAGCTTCCGTGTAGTTGTTTAGCGATGAGGTTCTCATTGGTGTTCTCCGCAATCTTTCTTAGAGATAGGACTTCAAGTCGGGTTGAGTTGCAAAATGCCTTTCGCTAGAACTTGGGACTCAAGAAGTTTAACCGATTCGCATAACTAATTCGTGAGCTTGTCTCGACCGTTAGTCTCAAGTAACTTGAACACCGCATCAAGACAAGACTTTGGGGTTGTCTCGCTATCTTCAAGATGGTTTGCCTTCTTTGCTGCAATATATGTTGGGTTTGTCTCACAGCCTTCAGCGGACTTGTGCATGCCATCAGGCATATCACCCTGAAACAAAGCAGAGAGATGACAGGTTTTCCACGTGTATAAACAAAGATGATAATTGCTCTGTCAATTCTATCCAATTTCAAATTAGAAAATAAAGAGTATGTTCAAAATATCAATAGCATAATTTGGCATTGTTCATAATGCGGGGAGCTTCACCACACTACTGGATTAGCATGTCAACATAACAAGCATAGATGAAGGGCAAAGAAAATCATTGTATCTATTTTGAATAATGTGCATGGCATGTTGTTCATATCATCAGCCACATCAAGAAGATAAAACAGAGATGACAAGGTGCAAACGTAATGCTTCACCACACAATCGGATTATAGATCCACAAAACAAGCATACATATAGGGAGTATTAAGTAATGTGCATGGTATGAATATGAATTTGGTTTTACAAGTAAAACTTAGAACTTACGGTTCTACTTAACATGCATTTTGGTAGAAACAGCAAACTAAACAGCAGTAAATCTATGTGGAGTATGAGCAAATTAAACAAAGAGCTTGAGGATAAAGGCTTTAGAAGGACTGACTTACATTAATAGTTAACACCGCTTTATAATGCCCTTCTCCATGTCAAGGGAAGGATAACTCAAGAATTTCAGCATAGAATCTTCTTCATAAGCATTGCTTGTACTCTAGATTTTGTAGAGAGTAATTATAGATATGATAATACTGGAAGGGATAGAGGATACTGAAGATAAGATGCAGATTGATGCTACATAATCAACTACCAATCCCTAGAAGTACAAGCGTTACAGGACAAAATGTACTGACAAGAGCAATGGGCTACACTTCCGCACTAGCATTGTCTGTGTATTCTACTTGTTGGTAAGATTAAATATAGATCTGATCTTTTTTAGTAAATGGTGGGCGAGGGAGATGAGATGCAGAATGCTACAATGGACTATCCTCTTCCCATATCTAAGAGTGTTTTGAACACTGGTGTACTGTTCAAAACGTTCTTATATTATGGGATGGAGGGAGTAGATGTTAATGTAAGTACAGTGATAGACCACGTTCAGTCCTTACAAGAGGACTGCAGAGCTAAACCTCTTCAAAAGCATTGGGTTGATTCTAAATTTATATAAGAATCCATACGGATCTTATAATGTCCACTAAATGGACGATTACGAGGCTAACATGTGCAGTGATGCTACATAATCAAACAGCTATGAAAGCAAGTATGGTCATACAGGCAAGAGGTACTCACAAGAGCAATGCAATGTGCAAGATAGTTGCGAGATTCTCAGGGTCCCTTGAGAACGAATGTTCTTCTCGCTAACAGTTTTCAGACAAGTGAGACATTAAGGCAAATGCAGAAATGTAGTTCAAATTGTGATGTGATATCATAGACAGACTTACGCTGCAGCCGAGACCAATGTGTAACAAGATTATTCCACTCACCGCTTGGATAAATGTAGCAATCGAGACTTTACAGAAATTTCGTTCAGAGGCTTGCCATTGAAGTGCGCTTGCCTCGTAGGAATGATACTTCATCAATGAGTGCTTGAAAAGCGCAACCAACCCTTGCTCGTCATCACAATCCAGTTTTACGCCACCCATTTAAAAGAATGAAATCATGTGTCTTCTGTCAATAGAAACATATGCAGAATGACCATGAATAACATTAGTACATTACTTACGCCAAGAAGTTGCGGAGGAAGACTGGAAATTGTTCTGTGTCACGGTATAATCTTTCCATGAAGGAAAGATGCACAAAGTTCCCGACAACAAAATAAGCTTCGCCTTCTAAATCGGAAGAAATGGAACAGGGTCCTATTTGCTGCAATTGGGGCTCTCTCCGGTTCGAAAAGGATTTGGCAACCGGATTCGTGTACTCTTTGCTGGAATGGGGTTTTATGCCTTATACCGGTGCTATGTCAACTAGCATAATCATACTGCTTGCTGCAGCTTGGGGTCTCATTGAGTTGGGGTGTCGAAATGACCAGTAGTAGGGCTAGAGTCTGCTAGAGGTGGGGTATTTGTGGGTCGTGTGATATTGCAACTACACCTAATCGGCTATTTGATTTATCAAAAGCCACTACCTTTTCCAAATACTTTGCTTGTGCTCCTCCACGATCAGCAATCACCCTCTTCCTTTTGAACGCCCTCGATACACAAGAATAGCATTTGAATGGATAAATATGGTATGATGACAGATGGAATATGTACCGAAAATGGATAGGCAGGGCGATTCACATACGCCGATGTGTAAACTAAGCTAATGGCAGTTCAACAAAGTAGAAGCAATGCAAAGCATCATTGCAAGATATGTGCAGCAATGTAACCTTGGAAAGTTAGAGCAAGTACCTTGATGGGTGAATACGATAGGGCATCTTCCTCCGACTCTCCATTGTCGGAGTAATGGGCCACGGTAGGCGACCGAGAGCCTCGGACCTTTCAAAACATCGGGCAGATCGCGCCTCAAGACCCCAAGACGAAGAGCCGCCAGAGAGTCGGCGACAGAAGTCGCCGACTGCCCCTCTAGGCCAAGTCCTAGAGACGGCCTCAGGACAAGCCGACTCCAAGCCAGCGACCTCCAATGAAGCCGGCTGCAGGGAGTCAGCCCGCGACTCCGTCCACTCCCTGCATGAGCGACTACGAGCGGGATGGGATAAAGCCGCCTCGCGGCCGGTCCCCGTCCCGCTCATAAAGGGCAGGCATGGCCACAAGGCGCCGTACCGACGGAGATCTCCGTCCGGCGCAGCACTGTAGCCACACTGCCTCGACGCCAGCCCGTGGGCAGATTCTCAGCACCCATGATGGCTCTGTCATGACCCGAAGACGGCGGGACCCGCCTGTCGGCGGAGTGCGTAAGACGGCGAGAACGCCCAAAGACGGACTGTTGAATCGGCCTCCGAGAGTCGGCCGCCCTCCCGGCCTCCGGCGCCATTAACTGCATAAGACAGGAATGGCAACAAGGATCGCCGCCAGCGGCGGCACTGTTGTGCCCCCCCGACCAAGCTCAGGCCATTAGAAGCGCTACACAGAACTCTGCAGCCGGGCAAAAGCCGCCTCACAGGCGGACAAGGGCTGTCGGCCCCATGTCGATCACGTCAAGGGCCCACTAGTCGGCGGGCCCAAGGAGTCGGCAGAGAAGACGGCGACCTAAGAGACTGACGGCTGGGACCCGCGCCCAGCCGGATTACCATTGTACCCCCGGGGGGTAGGCCTATATAAACCCCCCGAGGCACCCATGCAAAGGGTTGGAACCTAGTAGTTTTAGACACACACATAGAGGGAAGAGAAGAGCTAGCCGTGCCCTTCTCCTTCCTCACCCCGAACAGCTCAAGGAGCATCTTGTACTCACTTTGCCATAGTGATCATGCGGAGACCCCGCAGAGCAGCAGAAGGGGTGTTATCTCCTCAAGAGCCCCAAGCTGGGTAAGATTCGCCGCGGCATGTTCTCGCCATCCCGCTTCTAGGCACCGCGACGTTCTATCGGCCCTCCATGATAAGCCATCCTTGGCATATGTCGCACCCAACCCCGACATTTGGCGCCCACTGCGGGGCCAGTGCACCATCGTCCGGAGACCTGCTCGACGGAACCTCTTCCTCCCCGGGCGAAGCGCAACCAGCCCGGCATGCCGACGGAGTTCGCGCCGACGCGCTACATGGCGCTGAGGTCGCTGGCGCAGCGAGCTGCTCGCCGAACTTGTCGGGCGAGGTTCGCCTCCCGACGAGCTCGTGATTCGACGCAGTACGGACGGCCCCGAAAGCCTCCTCGTGGCCTCTCGAGCAGCTCCACGCCGCCGGGCGAGCCCACCGCCGACTGGAGTCCGTAGGGCTCCACCGACCCGATGCGTGGTCGACCGACACCACGCCGCCGACGCTGCTCCCCACCAACGCGGTGGTTCACGACGAGCCTCTCTCGCTGAGAGCGGCGAAGCACCACCACGGAGGTGCTCGCATCGGTCATAGCGAGCCTTCCGCGAGGGAGCTCAGACTCTCGACGCGGGTTCTCGCAAGACCTGACCGCCCCCATTCCGGAAGACGCCAACGCTGACGCTGAAGACGCCGCCCAGCCTCGCAGGCGCATGTAAGCCGGAAAGCATGAGATGCTTGTCGGAAGCCTACCAGCGTGAGATGGATCGCGCTGCGGGCGGCGTTGTTGCCTCGACGCCGACTAGCGGCGCCCCGCGGAAGAAAAACAAGGATCCGCTGTCAGCCATAGCCGGACTCACATCTCCATCGAAGCGCGACGAAGACGGCCGCCCGAGCAGTGGAGCGGCGGACGACTATCTCGCTCCTCCTTCCCGCAGAGAAAGGCGAAGTCTCCCCGCCACCCGTCGAGCATCCGACTCTCGGCGACCGCCTTGGCCGCTGAGAGGGAGTTGGAGAAAACGACGCCCGCCACCGGATCGAGCGACTCCACCGATCCCTAGCGCTGGAAGAAGAAGACGAGTTGGGCCCGCCCTGTTCCGGACCTCGCATCCGAGACGAGCCCTTCCCCAGAGGATTCACACTCCCCCGAGACACACTCAAATACACCGGCTCCGTGAAGCCGGAGGACTGGCTGGTCGACTACTCCACGGCCGTCAAGATAGCTTAACGGCAACAAGCGCTGTTGTCAGAAAGTATGTTCCCTCATGCTCGTGGCATGGCCCGACATGGTTGAACAGCTTGAAGCCCCGCAGCATCAACAGCTGGTCGACTTCACCGAGGCCTTCGTCCGCAACTTCACGAAAGCAGCACATGGCGACCTCCCAAGCCTCGCTGGCTTGTCCTTGTGCATGCAAGGCCCCAACGAGTCTACTCGCGACTACCTCACGCTACTGGGCCGAGCTCCGAACTCCTGCGAAGGAGTGCATGAGGTGCAAGCAATCGAGTACTTCATCGCCGGTGCGTAGAAGGCAACCTCCTCAAGCACAAGCTCCTTTGCGACGAGCCGAGACCTCGACGAGCTGCTGATCATAGCGGCATAAGCACGCTGACAGCCGACCTCCATGAAGTCGGAGATTGAAGTCGCGCGACCGCAAGGTGGCTCCTCATGCTCCTGTAACTCCGGGTCGGCGACGCCAAATGGGCGACAGCAGCAGTAATGATCACAAGCGAAGGCCCCGCAGCCGCTTCCAACAGCGGCAGTGGCGGCAACAAGACCAGCAGCCAGAGGGGCAGCCTCGCCCAGCGGCGTAAAGGCGGCAAGTCCAACTGGTTGCCGCCTTCTCTTATGAGCAGACTCGACGGACCTCGCAAGTTCCATAGCGGGCGCTGCCGCCAAATCACACCACCCGGAGTGCCATCGCTCACCAGATCGCCAAGGAGACGGCCTTGCCCTCCTCCGCTTTGGCCGCCGCCCACCATCATCGCTTCAAAGAGCCGGCTGTGTCGGGCCGGCAAGATACAAGACGAGTACCTGTAAGAGCATGGTGCCTATGTAGTATTTACCAGTGGAGCCGACGATCGCAGAAGCAGGCAGCAGAACAACAAGAAGTGAATGCGAGCATCGATACTCCAAATTCATGCACCGGTCCGAGAAGCCCATCGCTTGAGCCGGGCTGATCACCCGGAGGTGATGCGAACCGGGCCCCACGCCTGCCTTGGGAGCCACCCTGCCGCGGATAGGCGGGCCGCCGCTTTTGCGAAAAGCCGATAGACGGAGGCAGCAGCATCAACATCCTGCATAAGAATACGATGGAGAAGTTAGAATCAAGCAACGACAGCTTCAAAGATAATGGACCGTGTTCCACGGAATTGTACCGGCCTTTCCTGCTCACCGATTGGCAAGATTCTCGATAGACGCCCTCTTGGGGACAAGGATCACTTTCGCCGAGAGCCGCTTTGTTTCAAGTGGTGGACCTCGAAAGCCCCTACCATGCTCTCGCTTGGCCGACCTGCTCGCTAAGTTCATGGCGGTCCCCACTACGCCTACCTCAAGATGAAGATGCCGAGTACCAAGGGATCTTGACTGAGCCGCGACTACAGTAAAGTCGTCCGCCTGCAGTACTGAAAGAGGCCGCTAGCCGAGTCCCCGTGATCGCAGCTAAGAAGCGACCCTGGATCGGGTTGTGGCAATGGCCGCAAGCTGCCGAGATATCGCCCGACCCCAAGGAGTCGGTCGAGGGCTCGCTCAAGCCGCCAAAGAGACCAAGAAGATACCCTTGTACCGAGCACCCGGAGATACACCGTCAGGTGCAAACCTCGACAAAAATAGGAAGGCGAGCTGCCGATTTCCTCCGTGAGAATCGACATCTTCGCATGGTCCCCAAAGACATGCCAGTGTACCGACGGAATTCCCGAGCACAAGTTACATGTCCGATCTGATGTGAGCCCGTCAGCAGCCCTTGCGCTACTGTCGTCAAGAAAAAGAAGAGTTGTTGAGAAGAGATAGCCCGCCCTCGCAGCCGGTTTCATCATGGAAGTGTTCTTCCGAATGGTTAGCGAACCCGTCTTGGTACTAAAGAAGAACAAGCGAGGGCGGATGTGTATTGACTACACAAGCCTCAACAAAGCCTCGCCCTAAGGACCCGCTTCGCTTTGCCAAGAATTGATCAGTGATAGACTCCACAGCCGGATGCGAGCTGTTGAGCTTTAGATGCATATTCAGGATATCACCGATCAAGCTGAACCCGCCGACAGATTGAAGACCGCCTTCATCACGCCTGCTTGGAGCCTTCGCTACTCGACCATGACGTTCGCTTGAGGAACGCCGCGCCACCTTTCAGCGCTGCATGCGTAAGTGCCTCCTCAAGCAGCTTATAAACGCCCACGCTTACGTGACGACGGTGGTGAAGACGGAGAAGCAAGGAACGCTGTTGGAAGACCTCAAGGAGACCTTTGAAAATCTACGCCGATTCCGCATCAAGCTCAACCCGCAGAAATGCGCCTTCAAGTACTAGCCAGCCAGCTCCTTGGTTTCTCGGTCTCCAACACGGCATAGAGTGCAACCTCGCGAAGATCAAGGCGATCGAAAGGATGGAAGTACCCGCCGACCGCTAGATGTGCGGTTCACCGGCTGCTTACGCCTATCACCGATTCATCACCGGCTGGGCGAGAAAGCTCTTCCTCCGTACTCATCTTATGAAGAAGACCACCTTCTTCAATGGAACTCCAAGGTGGACGGCTTTTCTCCGCTTGAAGAGAATGCTGACTACTCCCCAAAGGTCGGGCGGCTCGACCCAAAGGAGCCCATGCTCCTGATATTGCCGCCACCAGCAGGTAGTCAAGACATCATTGTAGTTGAACGCAAGGAGGAAGGCAAGGCGCCACCTGTCCGAGACCATGTAGACATCTTCGAGCGAGGTAATCATCGACCTCCGCGTAACTACCCCCACTACCGGAAGATGTGTTACGGCGCACTTTGCCGCCAAGAAGTTGAAGCCTTACTTTCAAGAGCATCCAATCACCGTGGTTTGCACGGCCCCACTAGCAGAGATCATCTAAGCCGAGATGCTTCAGCCGAGTGGCCAAATGGGCCATAGAGTTGGCCCCTACACCATCTATTACCAGCCCCGCACCGCCATCAAGTCACAAACACCGCCGATTTCTCGCCGACCGGGCCGAGACCAAGATACGCCGCCAAATACTAACTCCACCCATTGGCGGATGCACTTTGATGGCTCCAAGATGCGCACCGGCTTGGGAGCCGGCGTGGTCCTCACATCCCCCAAAGGCGACAAGCTCAAGTATGCGCTGCAGATCCATTTCGCCGCCTCCAACAATGTCGCGGAATACGAGGCGCTCATTCACGGGCTTCGGCTTGCCAAAGAGCTTGGCATTCGCCGGATCTTGTGCTATGGCGACCGACTTGGTGGTCCATCACTATCCGCGACCGACGCCAAAGATGCAAATACGGCGAGCTACCGCTCGGTACAGCAGTTGAGTGGATATTTTGAGGGATGCGAATTCCTCCACGTGCTAAGAAACGACAACGACCAAGCAGATGCCCTGGCAAGAACCGGCTCTACCCGCCAGGCAATACCATCCGGCGTCGCCCTTCAGCCTCCTCGCCGCCTATCAAGCCGCCACCGAGTCGACTCCATTTTGTGCCGGCTCCCCTAAGAAGTTGGATTCGACTCAAAGCCTCAGCAGACGGCACAAGAATCCTTGCAGACGCCCCAAGAACGCGGCAATCGGCCGGCCGGGACTTTGAACCCGCCCGGGGACTCGCGCGACCATTGCGAAGACTTTAAACTCAGCCTGGGACTGCGCCATGGGCCCGGGACTTCTTCAACTCCAAGAAGCTGCTGCGGACTCCAACCCGCCGCCTCCCAGCCCAGCCGCCTCGTCCCAAGTAGCAGATCGGCAACAAGAAATAGCAGCACCCTCATGGGCCCAGCCCATCCTCAAGTTCTTAGTAAGCGGAGAGCTACCAACTCGATGAAATCTTGGCTCGGCAAGTGCAACGCCGAGCGGCAGCCTACACTATAGTCAACAGAGAGTTGGTCAGCGCAGCGCCACCGGTGTCTACCAACACAAGTCCGAGTCGAGCAAGGCCAAGCAATTCTCAAGACATCCATCGTATGAAAAGGCCATCATGCAGCCTCAAGAGCACTCTCGTCGCCAAAGCCTTCCGACACGGTTTCTTCTCGCCAACTGCCCTAGAAGAGGCCAAGGAATTAGTTCAAAAATGCAAGGTGCTGTGTGTTCCGCTCCAAGCCGCCTAGCCAAGCCCGGCTTGGCCAAGACTATCCCCATCGCTGGCCATTTGCTGTTTGGGGCCTGACATGGTGGGACTATTCAAAACGGCACGAGGTGGCCTAACTCACTTACTTGTCGCGGTGGACAAGTTCACCAAGTGGACAGAAGCAAAACCCATCAAGAAGTTGAATGGTCCTACGGCAATGACTTTCATCGCCGACATCATGACTCGCTACGGTGTACCACACAGCATCATCACCGACAACGGCACAAATTTTGCCAAAGGCGCCACGCCCGCTTCCGCGCTGACGCAAGGCATCCGACCGGACTTAGCGTCCGCTTTCCCATCCGCAGTCAAACGCCGGTGGAGCGAGCGAACGGCCTCATCCTCGTCTCGCATCAAGCCTCGATTGGTCGAACCATTGAGCGCTCACCGGCTGCTGGCTTGAGGAGTTGCTACCGTCCTCCGGAGTCTGCGTCACGACTCCAAACAAGTCAGCCGGCTTCACACCCTTCTTCCTCGCTCACGGTGCAAGCCGCCATCCCAACGGATATAGAGTTCGACTCGCGAGTCACCATGTACACCAAGAGGAAGCAGAAGAAGCACGCCAAGACGGTGTCGATCTCTCTGGAAGAGGGCCGGCTGTTGGCACTCGGCTGGTCCGCATATACCAATAAAGCCTGCGCCTCTACTACAACAAGAAGGTCAAGCCAAGATCATTCCTAGAGGGCGACCTTGTGCTCCGGCTGATCCAGAAACAGCCGCCAGCACAAGGCTATCAAGCACCTTGGGAAGGCCCATTCATCATCGAAAGTGTTGGGCAACGACTCCTACTACGATCGATGCTCGAAGCCCCGAAAGATGCAAGAGGGACGACTCCGCAAAGAGACGGAGCGGCCATGGAATGCTGAATCTCCTCCAAGATTTTACAGCTTGATGCAGTATGTACCACGCTACCCTTTGTGTTTAAAGTACCAAGATTCCGGGGCCCGAGACGAGCTCGGGACTGCCTCTTTGTTATCTCAGTATGATAAGAATTATGCCTTTGAGTATGTTACCCTTTGATTATGCTGTTTGGCACCGGCTAGACTAGTCGGCCCGGGACTCGCCGCTTTGGGCTATGAAATGCTTCCTGCAATGACAAGTAATGTGCGGTGCCTAAGCTGCCTCCGTCGAAGTCGCAGCTTGCAGAGCGACTGCTTGGTGGGCAGGAGTAAGGTAGAACGGCGCCCACACGAAAAAATGGCTAAGGACCCAAAGCATAAACATAGTTTAAATTGGCTTCCATCCTGCTTTCAGAAACCGACTCCTAAGTAGCCAGTTTGCCGCTTTCACCCAACTTGCTTAATGACTCTAAAATGGCTAAGTACTTGCCTTCTCAAAAGTAGCCAAGCACTTGACCTAGACGGCAGTCCAGAGCGGCTGTCTGATGGGCAAGCGGCATCTAAGGGAAGGCGACAAAGGAAAAAGCCACAAGAGCAATAAGCAAGGAAAGATAAAATTATAATAATATTTACACAAGCTTAGGCCCTTGGCCAGATCTTTGGACAGAGGTTCAGAATACACCCCGTGGGTGGAATTGTGCAAATTAACAAGTGCTTTTAAAAGACTAGCAAACAGATAAAATAAAGGCAAGGCAGCGGCCTAAGAAGCAGCGGATGGGGTTGGAAGGCCGGAGGCGGCGGCGGCGTCAGGCGCCGGGGCGGCCGGCTGGGCGGTCTCGGCTTGATCGTCTCCGGCGGCAGCCGGACCAGATGGGCGTGGCTCGTTGCTGGAGGCACGGTCGAGCTGAGGCTGGTCGCCCGCTCCGCCTTCCTGGCGCCCATGCCGCCTCCGCCCTCCGCCTTTGTCTTCATCTCGTAACGCCCGGATTCGGCGCGCCAGTGTCTCGCCAGCTTATTCGCCGTCGTTGCCATGTCATTTGCTTGCGTGTTGCATTTTATCATGTCATCATGTGCATTGCATTGCATACGTGTTCGCCTCATGCATCCGAGCATTTTCCCGTTGTCCGCTTTTGCAATCCGGCACTCCTATGTCTCCCGGCGCCCCCTTTTTACCTCTTCTTTTGTGCGGGAATTAAACGTCCTCGGAATGGACCGAGGTTTGTCACGTGGCCTTGGTATAGCACCGGTAGACCGCCTCAAGTTTCGTGCCATTTGAGGTCGTTATACCCCAACGGTTAACCGGTAAATCAGAACCCTCTTTGTGTGCAGCCCAACACCCCTTTCAAAGTGGCCCAAAACCCAGCAAACTCCCCTCCATGCTCTCGGTCGTTCGATCACGATCGTGTGGGCGAAAACGGTGCTCCATTTGGACACTCCTAGCTCCCTCTACCTATAAATATGTGCCTCCCCCGAAATTCGCGGATCAATTCACCCCGAAACCCTAGCCTAATCCTCCCCGCCGCCACCGGACACATCCGGACCGAGCCGGACATGTCCGCCCGCGCCCGCAGCCAATCCGCCCCTGCCACATGGCGCGCTGCCCGCCCGCGCCGCCCGCCTCTCACACCGCCGCCCCTGCCCGCGCCCCTCTGCTCCGCCTGGCGCCATGGCCCTTGGCCCGCCCGGCGCCTCCCTCGCGCCGGCCGGCCTGCCCGCCCTCGCCGCCCATTGCCGCTCAAATCCGCCGCCCGGCCTCACCACGCCTCGCCTCCTCGAGCTCCGCCGAGCCGGCGCGCCCATCTCGCCCCGCCTCCGGCGATCCAGCGCCTCAAGCGCCTCGCCGACCTTCGACCGGATCCGTCCGTCCCCGGCCGTCTCCCTCCTCTCCGGCGTCTTCTCCGGCGAACTCTGACGTGCTCCGAAGTCCGTGCCCCGATCTAGAACGAAGGTTGACTTTTCCCCCCCTCTGAAAATGCCTTAGTCCCGAGTATTTCTGTAATTTCCATGCCATGTTCATCATGTTGTATCTCTGCATTCGTAGCTCCGTTTTGCGCGTGTAATATGTCAAATTGTTCGCCTCGACGAGTACATCACTTCATTACATTGGATCATGCTCATTTGAGTTCATCTTGATGCCTGAATCTTCGTTGCAAGAGGGCTATGTGATGTTAGTTTCAGATTCTTATCAGAACATGCACTTTTGTCATTTTTGCCATGATTGATGTGTGCACCCTATGAACTTGAGTCCTACATGTGTTTTTTAATATGCCATGCCATCTTTACAGGGGTATATGCCATGTATTTTTGTGATCTCTGTGGTGACTAGCACAAGCATGCAAACTAGGCTTCATGATGTTGCTGATTTCAGCCCCTGTCCTGCTGATATTTTTATGCCATGTAAACTTGATGCTACCGAGAGATCCATGCCTATTTTGAGATACTTCAGTAAGGATGTTTTGAACATATGGTTATTCTCTATCCATCCGTTCCCTTGTTTGCAATTATGGAGTGCCATAGCTTGAGTCAATCGAGCTCTACTTTTGCTATAAATGTTTCCTGGCAGGTTGTTTACATGTTATTCAATTTTGCCAAGGTTGTTGTAGCTGATCCGTGTATGCTATGATGTTGTTCTTGCCATATATAGCCTCTATGCCATGTCTTCTTACTGTTGGTTGCCTTGCCATGCCATGTGTTTCTCTGTGGTGAGTGGTTCAAGCTCACCAACATGCCTACTTATCGTTGTTCCCGCCATATATGAATCTGTAATATAATTTGCCATGTTTACATGGGTGCCATCATATCTTCTGATCCTTTTTGGCTCATGGTCAGTAAAGGACTTTTGTTCTATGCATTTAGTAGATTCATTCCATGCCTTTGTTTGCCATGATAAGTTCCTGTAACATGTTCTTTGATAGCTCTAAACATTGCAACCTGATGTTATTTATGCTAAAGTCTGAAACTGTTATTATTTGCAAACTTGCCATGTCCTTTTGCGCATGTTCTAGTGATTTCTGGAGATAGCTCAGTGTTCATGTTTTGTCATGCTTTACCTGTACATCATGCCCATGCCTTTTGTTATCATGTTGAGATTCTGTAGCATGTTGTTTTGATGCTTGCAATATGCCTACTTGCTGTCTTGGACAGATTGTTGCTATAACTTGTATTGTGTGTATGTGTTGAACCGCTGCTCGCTTTTGAGTGTGCTCTATATGAAACTTGCTTGATTTTGCATGTAGCTTCATATTATAATGTTGCATCCATGTTTTGAGGTATTTGCTTGATGTTGGTATGCAATTTGCATCAATGCCATGTTTAACTTGTTTTGCTCATATCTTCTAGGTCAGAGTCTCAATTAAATGAACTTTATATGTAACTTGACTAGAATTTCGTGTAGATCATCTTGGTGCATTTTAAATTGCTGTTTAACAACTTGAACATAAAGTTATTCAGATCTGGACCAATTTCGAAATTTGCATATGAGGACTTACCGAATTGTTATATGTTGTTTCCGCCTCATTTAAACTTGCTTTGATGTGCTGCTCTTGTTTGCATCATCTCTTGCCATGAGTAGCTTCATGTAGTCTTGTCATGCATCATGTTTGTTGTGCATCTTGTCTTGTTCATGTGTGGGTGTTTACTTTGTTGTGTGCTTCTTCTCGATAGTTCCGTGCTTGCTATGATCGTGAGGATTCGCTCGCTCACGCTTGGTTCGTCTTCATGGCTTCATCTTCTTCATGGACTCGTTCTTCTTCCTTGCGGGATTTCAGGCAAGATGACCGCTACTTTGGATCTCATTAGTATCATTGCTATGCTAGTTGCTTCATTCTTTCGCTATGCTGCGCTACCTATCGTTTGCTCTTCAAGCCTCCCAAATTTGCCATGTCAGCCTCTAACCTTTGCACCATTCCTAGCAAACCGTTGCTTGGCTATGTTACCGCTTTGCTCAGCCCTCTTATAGCTTTGCTAGTTGCAGGTGAAGTTGAAGATTGCTCCATGGTGGACAGGATTTTGGTTGGGATATCACAATATCTCTTATATTACTAATGCATCTATATACTTGGTAAAGGGTGAAAGGCTCGGCCTTGTGCCTGGTGTTTTGTTCCACTCTTGCCGCCCTAGTTTCCGTCATATCGGTATTATGTTCCCGGATTTTGCGTCCCTAACGCGGTTGGGTGGTTTATGGGACCCCTTGACAGTTCGCTTTGAATAAGACTCCTCCAAGAAGGCCCAACCTTGGTTTTACCATTTGCCTCACCACCACCTACTTTTCCCTTTGGAGTCGCTCTCTCGAGGGTTATCTTTATTTAGCCCCCGGCCGTTGCTTCTCTAAGTGCTGGTCCAAACCGAAACTACTGCTGGGCCACCTTGAGGCAACCCGAGGGTTGGTTTTACTCGTAGCTAGTCTCATCCGGTGTTGCCCTGAGAACGAGATATGTGCAGATCCTATCGGGATTGTCGGCGCATCGGGCGGTCTTGCTGGTCTTGTTTTATTGCTGTCGAAATGTCTTGTAGTCGGGATTCCGAGACTGATCGGGTCTTCCCGGGGAGAAGGAATATCCTTCGTTGATCGCGAGAGCTTATCATGGGCTAAGTTGGGACACCCCTACAGGGTATAAACTTTCGAGAGTCGTGCCCGCGGTTATGTGGCAGATGGGAATTTGTTAATGTCCGGTTGTAGATAACTTGACACCTGATCCGAATTAGAACGCATCAACGCGTGTGGTGGCGTGATGGTCTCTTCTCGCGGAGTCCGAGAAGTGAACACGGTTTCTGGGTTATGTCTGACGAAGTAGGAGTTCAGGATCACTTCTTGATCATTACTAGTTGACGACGGTTCCTTTGTTTCTCTTCTCGCTCTCATTTGCGTATGTTAGCCATCATATATGCTTAGCCGTTGCTGCAACCTCACCACTTTACTCCTTCCTTACCCATTAAGCTTTGCTAGTCTTGATACCCATGGTAATGGGATTGCTGAGTCCTCGTGGCTCATAGATTACTACAACAACAGTTGCAGGTACAGATTATGCGATGATCATGACGCGAGAGCGATGTTTGCTTGTGTTGGAGTTCTTCTTCCGCTTCTTCTTCGATCAGGGATAGGTTCCAGGTCGGCAGCCCTGGCTAGCAGGTGGTGGATGTCGTTTGAGTTTCTGTTTATGTTTCATCCGTAGTCGGATGTTGATCTTGTATATGATGTTGATGTATTCTTGTGGCATTTGTGCCTTATGTATGTATCCCCATCTATTATGTAATGTTGATGTAATGATATCCACCTTGTAAAAGCGCTTCAATATCGGGTCTATCCTTGGTGGGACCGTCGAGTTCCTTTTGGATAGGGTCGCATATTGAGCGTGACAAGTTGGTATCGAGCCTCGACCGACCCTAGGAGCCCCCTTGATTGATCGTGTAGTTTGGCCGTTGTTGAGTCTAGAAGAAAACTATTTTCGGAGTCTAGTTATATCGGAGAGTAGGATTTCTTTTTACTCCTCAGCCCCTTCGTCGCTCTGGTCAAGAATCTTGACGTAGGTGTTTTGAACTACTCCTCTTCCTCTTCAAATTTTTCTTTAGGCTCACGCAGTTGGTTTTCCGGTAGTTGTTCCTCAGCTCTTTTTATCCGGTGCATTTCTCGTCAAGTCGACTCGAGCCTCTTCATCTTTGCAAATTCAATCCTCAGTTTTCTTATTTTCCCACCCGCCCTCCCTTCTGCTTCTCGGAACCGGAGTCCGTAATCGAGTATCAATCCTACTCGTGTGAAGTTTTTGCTCTCTCTCCTCAATGATTTCAACCGGTGTTTTCTCTTCAAGATATTCGTCGGTTTCCCCTTCCAAGTTGTCTTTGTTTTCCCGTCCTCCCACCCTTTCTCTTCCCGGAGTTCGAGTTTCTTCCGACCATCAATTCCATTTGTGTGGAGCCTCTTCAGTCTTTCCTCAATTATTTCAACCGGTGAATTCTCGTCTTGTTCGTCATTCTTCATCTCTTTCTTTTCCGGTGGATTCAATTCAAGTTTTTTTTTCCGGTGTTGATCATATTCTTTTCCTTGGATCAAGTGTTCTCCTTGATTATTTGCCTCTCGCCATTCAATCATTCCGGAGTTCCGAAGACATCTCAGGAGATTCGTTTGTGTTCCAATTAATTCGAGGTTGTCACCTCAGTCAAATATTTCAATTGTTCCGGTGTATCATCTATCTGCTGATCAATCCTTTTCAACGGTGTTCTATTTTAGTGGGCCCTAACCCACAGGTCTTTTCCCAGGATCTTACCTGACTCTTCTAATTTTCCCGGAGCTATTCTCAAATCCTTTTGAAGTTTGACGTAAGTATGATTTTCATCAGTCAGATCTTTTCCAAGATCGTTTCCAAATTCTTTTCATTGTTGGCTCAACCTCTTCGCTTTTCATTCTCCCGGAGTATCTCAGTAATTTTGGTGGTGTTTTCCGTCGTCATTTGAAGTCCGAAGAAGAGTTTTCCTCTAAATCTTGTCTGTTCTCTCGAAGATTCGTGGTTCTAGCTTCATATTATCCTCTCGAATTATTCCATTCATCAGATATTCTTTTTCTCAACCATCCGGAGTTTGTCAGCAGTTGTTTTTCGGAGGCCATCGTTCCAGAAAAATTCTTCGCCCTCATCATTCCAGCTATCGTCCTCTAATTATCCCGGTGCTTCGTCAAGTGTTCCTTAATCAGCTCATGATCTCTTTGTTCTTTTGCATCTAATTACCCTCTAGCATTTTGTTCTTCTAATTCTTCCCGGTGATTCATTCTCTTTCGTCAGTCATTTCCGAATTCTTACGGTTTTTCGTTCAAGATTCTTTTCTTTGTTTATCATATTAATCCATTCGTTCTTTTCAATCCTACCGGTGGTTCATGAAGACTTTCTCAAGTTTTGTGCTATTTTTCTCCTTAATCCTTTTCAAGAAGAGTAAGTAGTATGCAAAATCCATTGCTTGTCATCAATATTAATTTGATGAAGGATAAGCATACAATAAATCTTATTCGTATTTCATCCAAGTGAGTAATCCCTTCCTTCGGAGTTTGTTCTTGAGGAATAAATTCTATTTCCAAGTGTTTTTCATCTTTTCTTTTCCGGAGTTCAAATTTCCTCAGCCATTTCGTCGGAACCTCCATCTAAATCATCGCAAGGCTCATCTTATTCTTTCATCCTTTCATTCTATCTCATCATCCTTTTTGTCAACGGAGTTCTTAATGGTGGTTCTTCATGATTTAATTTCATTCTCCAAAGAGTTCATCAAGATTCTTGTTGGTGGAGTTCAAGTATCTTTCCTTCTCGCATCTCGAAGTGCAATTAATTCTCCGTATTCTTTTGAAGTGGAGTTTTGCATTTCTTCGATCTCCTCAGCTTTTCAATCTTTTTCGTTTGTGGTCGGTGATCACCTCATAATTTTGAGATGTTATTCATAAGTCCACGACAAGCTTATTCTTTGCGTTGTCGATTTTCTCAACAACTCCGTTCAATCCCTCCTACTAAGGATGTTTTTAAACTCAATTGTGGGGGACGATATCTTTTCCCTCTCCGTCCTTTTCATTCAACTCTTTCGAGCCTTCCGGAGACATTGTGTTATTCCTCTCGTCAAGTATCATTCCATCTTCTCAAGTTCTTGTTCTATTTCTTTCCATGTTTAGCCGGAGTGCTGCCTAAATCCTTCCAGTCTTATTCGTTTTCTTATCTCGTTCTAACCGGAGTGGTTTTATAGTCTATCTGATTCCGTGAGTTTTCGATTCTCATCATGCTCGTCGTTCCTCTCTTCTTATCGAGTGCTCTCGATTCTTTGCTTCTTATTTTGAGTTCTTGCTTCACCTCTTCCTCTTTCTCTTCCGTCTCGGTCCTAAGATCTCGGGACGAGATCTCTTGTTAGTGGAGGAGTGTTGTAACGCCCCGGATTCGATGTGCCAGGTGTCTGCCAGTTATTCGCCGCCGTTGCCATGTCATTTGCTTGCGTGTTGCATTTTATCATGTCATCATGTGCATTGCATTGCATACGTGTTCGTCTCATGCATCCGAGCATTTTCCCCGTTGTCCGTTTTGCAATCCGGCACTCCTATGTCTCCCGGCGCCCCCTTTTTGCCTCTTCTTTTGTGCGGGCATTAAACGTTCTCGAAATGGACCGAGGTTTGTCAAGCGGCCTTGGTATAGCACCGGTAGACCGCCTGTCAAGTTTCGTGCCATTTGGAGGTCGTTTGGTACCCCAACGGTTAACTGGTAACCGTAAGGCCCTCTTTTGTGTGCAGCCCAACACCCCTTTCAAAGTGGCCCAAAACCCAGCAAACTCCCCTCCATGCTCTCGGTCGTTCGATCATGATCGTGTGGGCGAAAACGGTGCTCCATTTAGACTCTCCTAGCTCCCTCTACCTATAAATATGTGCCTCCCTCGAAATTCGCGGATCAATTCACCCCGAAACCCTAGCCTAATCCTCCCCGCCATCGGACACATCCGACCTGCCGACATGTCCGCCAGCGCCAAGCAATCTAATCCGCCACGCCACGTGGCGCGCCGCCCGCCAGCGCGCCCATCCCGCCCCCATGCCCGAAGTCGTACTCGCCCGCCTCTCCGCCACACGGCCCGCCCGCCTTGCGCCACCACCCGGCTCGCCGGCTGCCCGGCGCTGGCCGCCGCCTGCGCCCCGCCCCGCCCGCCCGAGCGCCTCCCTCCGCGTCGCCCGCCTGCCGCCGGCCTGCCTGCCGCCCGGCGAGCCGCCCGGCCAGCTCCGTCCCGCCGCCCGTCGCCTCGCCGCCGCCTCGCCTCGCTGAGCTCCGCTGGGAGCCAAGGCGCCCATTCCTCGCCCGGCAGATCCGGCCATGCGCTTCGCTGACCCGGCCGGATCCGTCCGTCCCCGGCCGTCTCCCTCCTCTCCGGCGTCTTCTCCGGCGAACTCCGACGTGCTCCGAAGTCCGTGCCCCGATCTAGAACGAAGGTTGACTTCCCCCCCTCTGAAAATGCCCAAGTCCCGAGTATTTCTGTAATTTTCATGCCATGTTCATCGTGTTGTATCTCTGCATCTGTAGCTCCGTTTTGCGCGTGTAATATGTCAAATTGTTCGCCTCGACGAGTACATCATTTCATTCCATTGCATCATGCTCATTTGTGTTCATATTGATGCCTGAATCTTCGTTGCAAGAGGGCTATGTGATGTTAGTTTCAGATTCTTATCAGAACATGCACTTTTGTCATTTTTGCCATGATTGATGTGTGCACCCTATGAACTTGAGTCCTACATGTGTTTTTTAATATGCCATGCCATCTTTACAGGGGTATATGCCATGTATTTTTGTGATCTCTGTGGTGACTAGCACAAGCATGCAAACTAGGCTTCATGATGTTGCTGATTTCAGCCCCTGTTCTGCTGATATTTTTATGCCATGTAAACTTGATGCTACCGAGAGATCCATGCCTATTTTGAGATACTTCAGTAAGGATGTTTCGAACATATGGTTATTCTCTATCCATCCGTGCCCTAGTTTGCAATTACGGAGTGCCATAGCTTGAGTCAATCGAGCTCTACTTTTGCTATAAAATGTTTCCTGGCAGGTTGTTTACATGTTATTCAATTTTGCCAAGGTTGTTGTAGCTGATCCGTGTATGCTATGATGTTGTTCTTGCCATGTATAGCCTCTATGTCATGTCTTATTACTGTTGGTTGCCTTGCCATGCCATATATTGCTCTGTGGTGAGTGGTTCAAGCTCACCAACATGCCTACTTATCGTTATTCCTGCCATGTATGAATCTGTAATATAATTTGCCATGTTTACATGGGTGCCGTCATATCTTCTGATCCTTTTTGGCTCATGGTCAGTAAAGGACTTTTGTTCTATGCATTTAGTAGATTCATTCCATGCCTTTGTTTGCCATGATAAGTTCCTATAACATGTTGTTTCATAGCTCTAAACATTGCAACCTGATGTTATTTCTCCTAAAGTCTGAAACTGTTATTATTTGCAAACTTGCCATGTCCTTTTGAGAATGTTCTAGTGATTACTGGAGATAGCTCAGTGTTCATGTTTTGTCATGCTTTACCTGTACATCATGCCCATGCCTTTTGTTATCATGTTGAGATTCTGTAGCATGTTGTTTTGATGCTTGCAATATGCCTACTTGTTGTCTTGGACAGATTGTTGCTATAACTTGTATTGTGTGTATGTGTTGAACCGTTGCTCCGTTTTGAGTGTACTCTATATGAAACTTGCTTGATTTTGCATGTAGCTTCATATTATCATGTTGCATCCATGTTTTAAGGTGTTTGCTTGATGTTGGTATGCAATTTGCATCAATGTCATGTTTAACTTGTTTTGCTCATATCTTCTAGGCCGTAGCTCCGAATTAAATGAACTTTATATGTAACTTGACTAGAATTTCGTGTAGATCATCTTGGTGCATTTTAAATTGATGTTTAACAACTTGAACATAAAGTTATTCAGATCTGGACCAATTTCGAAATTTGCATATGAGGACTTACCGGAATTGTTATATGTTGTTTCCGGCCTCATTTAAACTTGCTTTGATGTGCTGCTCTTGTTTGCATCATCTCTTGCCATGAGTAGCTTCATGTAGTCTTGTCATGCATCATGTTTGTTGTGCATCTTGTCTTGTTCATGTGTGGGGTGTTTACTCTGTTGTGTGCTTCTTCTCGATAGTTCTCGCTTCGCTATGATCGTGAGGATTCGCTCGCTCACGCTTGGTTCGTCTTCATGGCTTCATCTTCTTCATGGACTCGTTCTTCTTCCTTGCGGGATTTCATGCAAGATGACCGCTACTTTGGATCTCATTACTATCATTGCTATGCTAGTTGCTTCGTTCTTTCGCTATGCTGCGCTACCTATCATTTGCTCTTCAAGCCTCCCAATTTGCCATGTCAACCTCTAACCTTTGCACCATTCCTAGCAAACCGTTGCTTGGCTATGTTACCGCTTTGCTCAGCCCTCTTATAGCGTTGCTAGTTGCAGGTGAAGTTGAAGATTGCTCCATGGTGGACAGGATTTTGGTTGGGATATCACAATATCTCTTATATTACTAATGCATTTATATACTTGGTAAAGGGTGGAAGGCTCGGCCTTATGCCTGGTGTTTTGTTCCACTCTTGCCGCCTCTAGTTTCCGTCATATCGGTATTATGTTCCCGGATTTTGCGCCCCTAACGCGTTGGGTGGTTTATGGGACCCCTTGACAATTCGCTTTGAATAAGACTCTCCAAAGAAGGCCCAACCTTGGTTTTACCATTTGCCTCACCACCACCTACTTTTCCCTTGGGAATCGCTCTCTCGAGGGTCATCTTTATTTCTTTATTTAGCCCCCCGGCCAAGCTTCTCTAAGTGCTGGTCCGAACCGAGCTTCTGCATGGGCCACCTTGAGGCAACCTCGAGGTTGGTTTTACTCGTAGCTAGTCTCATCCGGTGTTGCCTCGAGAACGAGATATGTGCGGCTCCTATCGGGATTGTCGGCGCATCGGGCGGTCTTGCTGGTCTTGTTTTATTGTCGTCGAAATGTCTTGTAGCCGGATTCCGAGACTGATCGGGTCTTCCCGGGAGAAGGAATATCCTTCGCTGATCGCGAGAGCTTATCATGGGCTGTTGGGACACCCCGCAGGGTATAAACTTTCGAGAGCCGTGCCCGCGGTTATGTGGCAGATGGGAATTTGTTAATGTCCGTTGTAGATAACTTGACACCGATCCGAATTAAAACGCATCAACAAGTGTGTAGCCGTGATGGTCTCTTCTCGTGGAGTCCGGAAGTGAACACGGTTTCTGGGTTATGTCGACGAAGTAGGAGTTCAGGATCACTTCTTGATCATTACTAGTTGACGACCGCCCTTTGTTTCTCTTCTCGCCTCATTTGCGTATGTTAGCCACCATATATGCTTAGCCGCTGCTGCAACCTCACCACTTTACTCCTTCCTTACCCATTAAGCTTTGCTAGTCTTGATACCCATGGTAATGGGATTGCTGAGTCCTCGTGGCTCATAGATTACTACAACAACAGTTGCAGGTACAGATTATGCGATGATCATGACGCGAGAGCGATGTTTGCTTGTGTTGGAGTTCTTCTTCTGCTTCTTCTTCGATCAGGGGATAGGTTCCAGGTCGGCAGCCTGGGCTAGCAGGGTGGATGTCGTTTGAGTTTTTGTTTATGTTTCATCCGTAGTCGGATGTTGATCTTGTATATGATGTTGATGTATTCTTGTGGCATTTGTGCCTTATGTATGTATCCCCATCTATTATGTAATGTTGATGTAATGATATCCACCTTGCAAAATCGTTTCAATATGCGGGTCTATCCTTGGTGGGACCGTCGAGTTCCTTTTGGATAGGGTCGCATATTGGACGTGACATCATCCTTGGCGCTGGAGTCAATCACCTTCGCCGAGTCCTCACCGTAGTCCGGGTTCATCCCGAACCACTCCGGCGGTGCCTCCCCACCGTATTCAGCCCGCTCAGGGACGAAGACGCTGGTGTCCGTAGTCGGCGATCGCCGCCCGACGCCGACGAGGTTGCCCTCCGCGCCAGCAGCTCCGGCTGGGCTTCTGACCGGAACGCGGCCAGCCGGTCCAGATCCAGCCCTGGATACCAAGCCTCAAGACGGCCAGCCGCGACCTCCAGCCAATCGGCGGTCCGGCTGGGAGTGCGCAGAACCGGCATGTCCGGCCACAGAGGAGCGATCGCCTGGGCACCGACACGCTGAAGACGGCGCATCATCCGATGGGTCGGCCGTAGACGAGCCTCAATGCTCAGGAGCTGCTCGTCAAGGGTCCGGGGGGCGTTGGCTGCCATCTCGGCGCCACCCGCCTCAGGCCAAGGCCAGCCTCGATGGCCTGATTGGCCGCCTGCGTGTGACCGGGGAAGAAGTCTGCCAAGAAGAAGAAGAAGAAGCAAGTCAGAAAAACAGGAGTCGGCTTGACCCATAGTCGGCAACCCAAAAGAAAAAGTAAAAGCAAACTCACCATCGACGATATCTTCGATTTCTTGGAAGCCGGAGGTTGGCAGCGCTTCCCTGTCAGTCCAGGTGGAGCGCTCGCTCTCAAATTCGGCAAGGAGAGCGGCCTCTATCTTCTCCGCCTCAGCTGCGCCGCTTTGAGCAGCTCCTCTGCCCGCCAGCTGCAGAGCTGTGAGGACGCGCTCATGGCGAGCTTGCCGCACTCCTCCTCTTTGGCGCCAGCAAGCGGTCTCGGCCGTCCAGCTGCCCCCGAGAGCGGCGTTGGACTCAAGAATAAAAGAAGAAGGACGCTAAGTCGTCAGCTAAGAAGGTCGCCAGGAAGATCCGCCCGATCACAGAGCAAGATGCCCGAATCTCGGGACTACAGCCTGCAGGCGCCAGCGCCTTGCCAAGAAGAAAACTCACCTCGGCTCTCGCCAAGTCAGCAGCCCGCTTGCTCAGCTCCTCAACGCTATGGTTGAAGGAAGTAGCGGAGGTTGTGATACTCCCGCGACAAGAATTCCGAGATAGAGGTAAAAACTTGAAGTAGCAATAGAGTTCCGAGCCACCTGCTCAAGAGCCGCCCAAACTCGGGATTACACTCAGCTGGTAGCGCCGCCCTCACGAGAAGAGCAAGAAAAGTTCAAAGAAACATACCGCACGGCGGATCGCGATGCCAGTGCGCCTTGGAGAGGTTCTGATGGCGCCACCTCAGCCCGCAGCTTCTCCCGGACGCCCAGGGCGCCCGTGTTCAGCGGGCCGTGACGCCTCGCACTCCACCTAACGGGCGTGACGCTTGTCCCTCGGCGCTGTGGATGGCCAAGCTGGCGGCGCCGGTCTCAAGGGGCGCGCGCCAAGTCGCTTCTCAAGACGGGCGTCTACCGGGCGAGGCGATTTGAAGAAGTAGCTCGCCACGGCCTCGCTTCGGTCGGCAAGACAAAGCAGGTCCGCCGGCTGCTTGCCTCGCGATCTCGGACTGCGGTGGAGGCGGCGGAGGTGGCGCGGCCGCGCCCGGTGGGGAGACCTCGCCACCTTCCCTCCCTGCGACGAGGACCTCACCGCGGATTCCCTCCGACTGCCCCGTGAACTCCGGCGGCGGTGGCGCAGAACTCAACGGGGTGACGAGCAGCGCCGACTGGAGGCGCGCGGCCTCCTCGGCTCGCCTCTTGAATGCAGCGGCGGCTTCACCCTCCAGATTCTTCAGGCGAAGCCGCCGCCTTCTCATCCTCCGCCTTCTCCAGACGGGCGGCCTCCTCCTCGTCAAGGCTTCTCCCGCGCATTCCGCTCCGTTGCCTCCCGGAGGGCGGCCGCAGGGTCAACCCGCCGACTATTGGCGGACGTCTCCACCGACCCCATGATGGAGGCGGCGGCGACCCTCTCCAAGGTGAGGGGATCCTTGATGAGAAAAAAGACATGAGAAGACTCGGGCAAGACGGACTAGAAGGAAACAAGATAGAATAAAAAATACTTACGCGGAGACCAGCGGTGGCTTCTTCACTTCCTTGCGGAAGCGGTTAGCCTTCGCGACCGCCTCTTCACCGAGTCGCGCGGCCGTTCCCTGAATTTTGGCCCGGCCGCTGGCAGACTCGCCCGCCCGGCGCTTCTTGGCGCCGCCGACCACCCAAGGCGGCGGAGGAGCTCATACCGATGGCCGGCTTCTGCTGGCGGCGGGGACAACTTCCTTCTCGCCGTTGTCGCCAGCCAATCGGCGAAGTGGCTGAAGGCCTGAAGTCGTCGGCTCTCCTCCTCCTCGGCATCGGCCTCCATCGCCGCCACGCCCAAGTCGGGTCGCCGGCGCCGCTTCTCCGCCTCGTCGGGACGACCACGAGCCGGCCCACAAGCCTGGCCGAAGGCGGCATGAGGGGATTCTCAATCGAGAAGACCAAGGAAAATTAGAGCCGGATTCGGCTGAAGAAGGAAACAGAGAAGCAAGAGACGACTTACCAATGGCGGGGGGTTGGCGCGCGAGTATGGTCCCGCAGTTCGCCAAGAAGTTCACCATGTCCACCACCTCCGCGTGGGGCATGTCTTTGGAGCACAGCCGGCTGGGGTCCCGGCGGCCGCTCACATGGCCTTGAAGAGGGAGAACTCGGTGCGCCACGAAGGCGGCCAGCAAGTCTGCCCCAGTCAGGCCCTCCGACTGCGTCATCATGCGGAGCCGCGCGACGGCGGCGTTGCCTGCGGGAGTCAGCGTCCGGGCCCTATAGGACCAGCTGGGGGGTTGGCCCGCCAACTCGTCGCCCACGTAAGGCGGCAAGTTGACCCAGTCGCCCTCGGGGGCGACGTTCTTGACATAGAAGTATGTACGCTGCCACATCTTCACCGACTTGATGAGGGAGATGGCAGGAAAAGGGTTCTCGGCACCGCCTCCTCTTGGCGATGAACGTGCGCAGAGCCGGCACGCGAGTGACGTGGGTCCCGAGCATGGCTTGAAGAATTCCCCACAGCTCGATGGTGGGAGAACGCCGAGAAAGCCCTCGCATAAGGATGCGGCGGCCAGCAGCACCACCGTGTTGGGGGTGAGGTGGTGCGGCCGAGCCCAAGAACTCCAAGAACGCGGAAGAAGCCGCCGCGGCAGCCCTAGCTCAGCATGAGGTGCGAGGAAAATGACCCGCCGCCTCCTCCGCGCCAGCGTGATTTCGCCCTCCGGCGCGGCACGGGTCCGCACTAGGTGGCTGTCGGGGATGAGTCGCGTTTGACGAAGAAACTCGATGATGTCATTGTCAATGATGGAGCCGTCCCAAACGCCGAGCTGCTGGGGAGCGCGCGCGGCGGATGAGGAGCTCATCTCCGCGGCGCGGCGAGGTTCGGCGCAGCGGAGCGAGGAAGAAGACGAGGCAGGGAGCAAGAGGGAGCGAGGAAGAGAGGGTGCGCGTGCGTCCCCGCCCCCTCCCTCCCCCCGCCTACTTATAGGCGCCTAGGCTGCGGCCGGGGCGGGCGTGGATTAATCGCGCCCACGCCCCCACGCCCCATGATTTAACCCACGACGTTACTGCGCGCAGTAACGGCGTGGGGAGCCCAACCGCCCGCACGACCGCAGCGGATCCGCTGCGCGCCGAGGCGTGGTAGTGACGGGCCCCGCCTGACGGGCCTGTCTTGTCACGCGCGTGGAGCGGGGAAGAGAGGGTGCGCGTGCGTCCGCCCTCCCTCCCCGCCTACTTATAGGCGCCTAGGCTGCGGCCGAGGGGCAGGCGTGGGATTAATCGCGCCACGCCCCCACGCCTGACGATTTATCCCACGACGTTATCGCGCAGAACGGGCGGGGAGCTCTTTCCGCCGCACGGCCGCAGCGGATCCGCTGCGCGCCGAGGCGTGGTAGTGACGGGCCCCGCCGACGGGCCTGTCTTGTCACGCTGTGGTGGCAGATCGCCTCGCTGCGTGGCGTCGCGTGGCGGGCCCGCAACGGCGGCTACCAGAAGCTTATCAGCACGCCACCGATCCCGCCACGACCTTCAAACCTTTGAAGAGCAAACGGCCGCCGCAAGGCCGACTCCAGCTAGTCGGCTCAAGATGGAGACGGCAGTCGAGTCCAGATTCTTCTACCAAAGGGATGAAGTTGTCGAGGCTCCTCGACATGTTGCCCTCGGCGCCTCACCAGCTTCGGGGACTACTGTCGGAGTAATGGGCCACGGGTAGGCAGACCCGATCCCCTGGACCTTTCAAAACATCGGGGCAGACTGCACCCCTCAAGACCCTAAGACAAAGAGCCACCTTCAGAGAGTCGGCGACAGAGTCGCCGACTGCCCCTCTAGACCGAGTCCCAGAGACGGCCTCAGGACAAGCCGACTCCAAGCCAGCGACCTCCAATGAAGCCGGCTGCAGGGAGTCGGCCCGCGACTCCGTCCACTCCCTGCATGAGCGACTACGAGCGGGATGTGATAAAGCCGCCCCGCGGCCGGTCCCCGCCCCACTCATAAAGGGCAGGCATGGCCACAGGACGCCGTACCGACGGAGATCTCCGTCCGGCGTAGCACTATAGCCACACCGGCCCTGACGTCAGCCCCGTGGGCAGATTCCTCACCCACGATGGCTCGTCTGCATTTAACCGAAGACGGCGGGATTTCGCTGTCGGCGGGAGTGCAAGACGGTGAGAACGCCCAAAGACGGACCTTGGAATCGGCCTCCGAGAGTCGGCCGCCCCTCCCGCGGGCTCCGTGCGCCATTAACTAGACAAGATGGGAATGGCAATGATGATCGCCAGCGACGGCAAGACTGCCATGCCCTCACGACCAAGCTCGGCTATTAGAAGCGCTGGCTATAGTAACTCTGCAGCCAGCAAAAGCCGCCCAAGTGACGAGGGCTGTCGGCCCCATGCTGGACCGTCGGCAAGGGGCCCACTAGTCGGCGGGCCCTGTGGAGTCGCTTGAGAAGACGGCGACCTAAGAGACTCGACGGCTAGGACCCGCCCCACCGGATTACCATTGTACCCCGGGGTTGGCCTATAAACCCCCCGGGCACCCATGCAAAGGGTTGGAACCTAGTAGTTTTAGACACACACATAGAGGGAAGAGAAGAGCTAGACGTGCCTCTTCTCCTTCCTCACCCAACAGCTCAAGGAGCATCTTGTACTCACTTTGTCATAGTGATCATGGGGAGACCTCGCAGAGCAGCAGAGGGGTGTTATCTCCTCGAGAGCCCTCGGCTGGGTAAGATTCACGGGCGTGCATGTCTTCGCCTCATCCCGCTTCTGTGCACCGCGACGCCTACTCGCCTCCATGATAAGCCATCCTTGGCATATGTCGCACCCAACCCCCGACATCCACTAGGGAGCTACATTGACTTAGGTCTCCCTCTAGCTCAGAATCACTGTTAGGATCATATTCTGAGCATGAATTTGTAGGTGGAGAGTGTTTGCATTGCATTGCATCCAAACTTGATTTCAGTCCCTTAATGCCAAGTTTGACAGCCATAGCATTGTTCTGCTTTATTCTTTTCATGCGCGCAAGCTCATAATCATTATGATGTTGTTCAGAATCTGAGATTCATGAAAGCATAAAAAGTAGTCAGATTATCTATGGAATGCATTGCGGTTTCAACTCGGAGAGTGTCTCCCTATAAACCCCTGCATATGCAAAGTTCACCTCCCCAACCGTGCTGACCAGACCACACACAGAGATACACACCCGAGCGGCGAACATGCATTTTCAAAACTAATTTAGGAACATTTAGCTGACCAATTAAACAACTTTGTTTTAATAATATCATATTCGTATTTGAACAACTAAGCTTGTTTAGCTTGATGGGTGGAGCGGTGTTATTATGACACGAAGCACGTATTCTGATCGTATAGTGATCATAAAAGGGGGAAACTCTAAGCATATATTTTTTAGCAAAAGAGGGTTTCCCCTCTGATTTCTATTAAAGAAACCACCACGGAACCAACATGATCAATTAAACCCTAAGCATGATCAATTAAACCGTATTTTGGCTGTGCCATGGCAGATTTGAAGCTGCAAACCGAAGAAATGATATTTAGCATCCATTGTTTGCTTCGAACTAAGAACTAAATTCTAAGAGCTGAAAAGAAAGTAGAGTAACCAAGTTAAGATCTATTTTCTGGTTGAGATCAAAAAGTTGAGGAGATATGAAGTAGCACCTCTCTTGCGGCGCCGTGTAGGCATCGGGGGTGCGATGGCTGTCGGTGGCGTTGAAGCAGATCTACGACGGTAGACGGGTGCATCGGGGGATAAGTCCCGTTGCGGTGGAAGAGAAGGTCATGTGAGCGGCCCCGGTAAAGAGGACGACGGCGCCGATGAAGCGATAGGACGCGATGCAAGGCTATTGGTCCGTCGCCGTGGATGAGAAACGTCCATCTCTAGCAGTGGACGACGCGGTCTTGGTAGGCGCTCTGGCATGGTGGAGAACAGTGGCGATGGATGTGGTGGAGGACGGCGGCGATGGATGGGGTGGCGGACGGAGGCTGGTGTGGGAATGGGGTGTTCTAGCGCGGACGGTGTATGAATGGGAAAATGGAGGGAGAGGTACGGGGAACCATGTTTTTGGGACGCGCCTGTCTGAAATATGGGAAAGTTACGAACTTATCCCCCGTTTCATATTTGGACGTCTCGTCGGTTGGGGATAGGATTTAATCTCAAGATCTCCCAAATATTTGCCGTAACTATTTTGGGCGAGGAGAGGGTGTTTTGCCGCCCACGGTTGGCGCCCACGGTGTATGAACGGGGCTGACAGGTTGGGTGGTTGTGTCACGTCTGATGGAAGTTACACATCTGCCCCTATTTAAAATATTAGCCTACATCTATTTCGGACGAGGAGAGTTTGTTTTGCCGCCCACCGTGTATGAATGGGGAATGGAGGGAGAAACAGAGCTCTTTCGGACGAGCTTGAATCAAATGAGTTTTGCCGCCCATGTTTGACGCCCACCGTGTCGGAATGGGCTCAGAGGTGGTCGTGTCACGTCTAATTGAAGTTACTAACCTACCCCTATTTAGAGCAGTGGAAATCGGGCCGATGGATTGTTCGTGTAATGGGTAGACAGTAATTTCCATCTCCCAAACACTTGGCTTCGGGCAACCGATGTGGGAGTGGACATTTTGCTGTTTCTTTCGAATTTTGGGACAATAAGCATCCACGTTTACCCTGGCAACTAAATTCGAATCCATTTTGTATTCCTATATGAATATTTATAAATCATTCTATGTGTTTTTATATATCTTCAAAAGGACGACACAGATGTATTCCACTGTCATATATGGATATGGTTTACAAATGCCGATACTCAAATTCAGAAACTAGAATCCAGTTTAAGGTGAATTCGAATATTTGGAACACTTCATGTCCAACTCAAATGTCACACGCAGCATAATGTGTACTCCCATTTAGATATGTACACAAGCGATGTATCAAGATTCAAATACCGAAATCAATCAACCAAGAATGTACGAACTAATGCATATATAAACACCTATAGAGTATATGGATCAATAATATCAACTAACATACATAAGCCAGGCCGTTGTACTTTTTTTGGCTACAACATCTTTTTTTAGCCAGCATCTTAGCCCTTTCCGATGCGTGCCACTTATGGTCCATCTATACTACTATTGCTGAATGCACATTCAGCCCGATTGGCATATTTGTAGGTCTGGCACAGCAATCCAAATGAAATGTCTCCAAGTCTTATCAATTAATAGAGAGTTGTGCTCAAATAAAATTACAAACAAAAAAACAATTATTACATGATCTCTAAAACAAATGGTTTGATTGATTACATGAACAGACAACACAAAGGTATTCAACTATGGAAAGAACATTTCACCTATGACTTACCAAGTAGGAATTTAATTTCCTTTTTTCCTTTTCACAATCTGGTCAGTCTCAGCTTGCTTCGTTTTGAAATCCACCAAATATTTAATGGTTTTCTTGAGTACTGCTTGTGATTGTGCTGTTTGCTTCCTCAACATGTCAACTTCATCTCTAAGTGCAGAAGCAGAATCTCTTTCTACCACTAGTTTAGCCTCTAGAGCATCAGCAGTTGGAAATTCATAATGCACGATTGGGCGGTGCCATCTTTGTGGGATGATGCAACGTCCATGGGGACCTCGCTCTTTGATCTTGGGCTAACCTGTTTTGCCATTAAAGTTCCGATTGGATTCAGAAAAGTTGAAGTTAGCAAAACATCTCAACTGGGAGTTATAACAGCAAACCAGTTAAAGAAACAAGGAATTAAAGAGTTTCAATTGGATGCTGAAAAGTAGTTATTAACATCATTGTAACCCGCTGTTGCAGCAGCAAAGCAGTTAAACAAACAAGTAGATATTTAAGTTAAGGCAAACAGGTAATTCTTAACAGTAAGTATCAAACACATAGATAGGCGCGGTCTACAATATGATTAACAGGCTGTGCCATTATGTAATCAGTAGCAAACTAAATTAAGCCAAGCAATGTAATTGAACAATTTTGCAATAAGTGGCTAACTAAAATTCCGAGAAGCAGGTAACTGAACTTACGCTAGTTCTTTGTACAGGCACACTGCAACTTCTTTTTCGCTTACAAGGTTGTAAGAAGGAGTCCATGGCATCAATTGCTTGGATACGCAGTCCCAATACTTCTTTCTTCCCACACTGCATGGGTAAGTAGAATGGTTAATCTGGTAAGATGGTGCGTCCTTGATATGTTATATGAGGACGTGTAGTCAGACTAGTTGTAGCCAAACACATCACACTCGGCTTTTATCAGATATTTCATACGATTACTTTTGGCATATCGAGATCTAAGCAATCTACAATAGGATGAAAAGATCGCATCCTTCACATTATTGGCGAACTCAGTTCATAGAAACAAGCAATTCAACCATTCTGTGGGTAAATCAAAAGCGCCATCGAATATTTTTCACTATCCAATCATACAAGCAAAAAGGGCGACGCCACCATAGGGGCTGGTATGGGCGGCCGCCTCGTGGCTGGAAAGTGTGAACCTAGTTTGAGTCGTCCAGTTGGCCCACGCTTAGTTTTGTTCGTCCCCAACGCACGAGCAGCAATGTAAAAAATGAAGAAAAATGTTTCAATTTGATGGGCCAATAACATAAGTGCAAGGCAGCCCCTATAGCAGGCTCATGCGCCCAAACGAAGCGCCTCCCATATCGATCTACAGCAGGAAAATCCCAATTCATTCGCTCCACCTCCACCGTTCGCCCTAACCTAGCTGCCACGGACAGACCGACACAGCACTTCCTCGCGCCCTTGTTGGAGGGAGGTTGCCGAGCTTCAAGCGAACGGAAGGACAAGAAGATGAAGATCCAACCCTGGGTGTAGCCTGCGTGGGAGGCAACGGCGGCAGAACGGGCATGGCATCGAGCTTGCGCAAACGGACAGTCTCTAATTGCAATAGTAGCATGCGCAACGAGCAGGTACATCACATCCCTGATTATATCTAATTCAACTCTTCAATTTCTGGCCAATAGTTAAACCTGACGGTGTTGTAAAACTGCTTGTATGTAGGGAATCTATGAGAAAATGAAACCAATTTCTACTTATTTTATAACTCCCCAATCAATACCGAATCGACTGAATCTGATGTATCTAATCAAGTTTCCGTGCAAACATACAAGCTCATGTTGTTCTTGAGCCTGAAGTGTCTAATGAACAGACTGCTAATGAAGGATTTGATGCAAACATTTTACATGCTCTTGGTGATGAACATATAGTGTCTAATGAGGGATCTAATGCAAGCATTTTTTGCAAGCTCATTGAAGGATTTAGTGTCTAATGATGATCTACTATGTTGAGAGAGACAGAGATTTGCAGGCATTGATGACAAGCAAATTATAGTGCATTTTCATAGCTTGAGGAAACGCCGAGGCCATCTACCAGAAAGTCCCGTATCATGACAACATAGCATAAATACTTTTCTAATCCGTTGTTTGAAACTATTGGCATACTTGTGTAGGATAGATATATTGATATGCAGTTTGCGCACTGGTTATACGTCCAATTACACTTCGATATTTTCAGCCAGAGAACGAATAATTCAAGCAGGTATAGACCATGTTTGTAGTCCTTGTACACCATGTTGCATTTTGTGTTTTTTGGTGCTTGCATCATTTAGTGTTTATTGGATCATTAGCTGGTTTTCAAAGTGCATGTAGCTTCACATTTCTCAAGTTATGTTGATTTCCGGAGTGCAAGTGCCTTCGTATTTTTTAAGTTAAATGTTCGCCCCTGGTAACTAGAATTCGTGGATCAGCCACTGCACACAAATCATACACGAATGCCAGTACGAATTAAATGAAATGCAGGGACTTACGCTAGCTCGTTGTACAGGCTCACTACAGCTCTTCTTGCGCTTGGGATGTTCCATGTACAAGTCCATGTTACCATTTGCTTGGATGTGTAGGCCTTGTGCTCCTTGCATCCCCCTCTGAATTTTTGACACAACGAATGGTTGATCAAATAAGAGGAATCGACCTTGATGTTGTGCCGGAGGACAGATACTTACAAGGTTATACGGGTGTGCAAAATGTGTACCAGATCCCGTAGCGCCGTCATGCTTTGCTAAAATATGGATTTGCTTGTTTCAGATGATATCTCCAGAAGAAATAAGAGTTAAGGTCAGATTTGCATAGGCGTGCAAGCTAAGAGAGCAGTGAAAGGATATCCAAACATCGTCGGAACAGTGCACAAGGGAGTGATGTGTGGATACCTAGTTCGGCCGGCGCTTGGGCATGCTCGCCTAGCTAGAGTGCGGGTCACTTCAGAGCCATTGAGGGTGATGCGCACTGCGTTGGCTGCGCGCGGATGCAGATCTTGAGTGGCAGCGGAGCGCTTCGATGTGGTGGGCGAGACCGCTGGTGAAGCCTCAAACGATTTCAAGGGGCGGAGGTGCGACGATGTGCTCGGTGAAGTAGCCCTAGTGAGCTGGGAGACGGCATTGGTGAAGCGCACCTAATGCGGTGGAACTCGGTGTCTGTGAGGCACGACGGTTGTGGTGGCTGACGTTGTCGGTGGACCACCCGGCGCGGTGGACGAGGGCGAGATGAGGTAGCTCCGTGCGGTGGCGGTGCCGACCGCCGTCTTCGCTGCCGCCATCCGGCATGAGGTGGGGAACGGTGGGGAAAGAGACGAGACGAGGGGAGATTCGAGGGTTGGCGGCGAATTAGCGATTTGAGCAATCTGGGCGCGGAACGGGACGGTGGAGAAGAGAGATTTTGCAGGGCTGGAATTGGGGCCGCCGGATATTTCAATCCGAAAAGTGGAAGCGCGAACTTATATTGTCGTCTTTTGGGGGGGGAGGGGGTGGGTGGTGTTGGGGAACGTAGCAGAAATTCAAAATTTTCTACGCATCACCAAGATCAATCTCTGGAGATTCTAGCAACAAGATAGAGGGGAGTGTATCTTCATACCCTTGAAGATCGCGATGCGGAAGCTGCCATAAGAACGCTGGATGAAGGAGTCGATCAGAGCGATTCAGATCGCGGTTGATTCTGATCTAAGCACCGAACAACGGTGCCTCCACGTTCAACACACGTACAGCCCGGGGACGTCTCCTCCTTCTTGATCCAGCAAGGGGATAGGAGAAGTTGAGGAAGAACTCCGACAGCACGACGACATGGTGGTGATGGAGCTCGTGGTTATCCGGCAGGGCTTTGCCAAGCAGTACGGAGGAGGAGGAGGTGTTGGAGGAGGGAGAGGGCTGCGCCAAGGGAAGGGTGTGCGGCTGCCCTCTCTCTCCCTCACTATATATAGGGGTAAGGGGGGTGGATGAGGCGCCCTAGGGTTCCCTAGGAGAGGGGTGGCGGCCACAGGGGAAACCCTAGATGGGTTTGGGCGCCCCCACCCCTAGGAAACTTGCCCCCCAAGCCGGGAGGGTGGCTGCCCTAGGGAGGCGCCCCACCTCCCCGGGTTACGTGAGAGGGTGGGAGGGCGCACCACCCCTTAGTGGGCTGGTTTGCCCTTCCCTTTGGCCCATGAGGCCTCCAACACTTGCCGGGCTCCCAAACACCTTTCATTATGCTGGCCATAGCCTCGCACCCCGGAACACTTCCGACTCCAATACCCTTCGTCCAATATATCGATCTTCACCGTTGACCATTCCGAACTCCTCATGACGTCCGGGATCACATCCGGACTCAACAACCTTCGTAACCACATACTATTTCCCATAACAACTCTAGCGCCACCGAACCTTATGTGTAGACCCTACGGTTCGGGAATCATGCATATGACCGAGACAACTCTCTCGCCAATAACCAACAGCTGGATCTGGATACCCATGTTGGCTCCCACATGTTCCACGATGATCTCATCGGATGAACCACGATGTCAAGGATTCAAGTAATCCCGTATACAATTCCCTTTGTCAATCGGCGCATTACTTGCCCGAGATTCGATCGTTGGTATCCCAATACCTCATTCAATCTCGTTACCGGCAAGTCATTTTACTCGTCCCATAATGCATGATCCCGTGACTAACTACTTAGTCACATTGAGCTCATTATGATGATGCATTACCGAGTGGGCCCAGAGATACATCTTCGTCTCACGGAGTGACAAATCCCAGTCTCGATTCGTACAACCCAATGTACACTTTCGGAGATACCCGTAGTGCACCTTTATAGCCACCCAGCTATGTTGTTGACGTTTGGCACACCCAAAGCATTCCTATGGTATCCGGAGTTGCACAATCTCATGGTCTAAGGAAATGATACTTGACATTAGAAAAGCTTTTAGCAAACAAACTACACGATCTTGTGCTATGCTTAGGATTGGGTCTTGTCCATCACATCATTCTCCTAATGATGTGATCTCGTTATCAATGACATACGATGTCCATGGTCAGGAAACCATAACCATCTATTGATCAACGAGCTAGTCAACTAGAGGCTCACTAGGGACATGTTGTGGTCTATATATTCACACATGTATTACGGTTTCTAGTTAATACAATTATAGCATGAACAATAGACAATTATCATGAACAATAGACAATTATCATGAACAAGGAAATATAATAATAACCATTTTATTATTGCCTCTAGGGCATATTTCCAACAGGTGGCTGGGTGCTACGCGTCCGTCCGACACACGCGACCACCCCGACACGACACTGGTTTGCCTGGTGCGCCTACATTTGAGAATGCAAACGAATCTTCTTTCATTTGCAAACGAATCTGTATCTATTACCATGCCCGTGTTTTCCTTGCAATAATTAGTCATTCGAAACGAGATACTCCATCCGTTCACTTTTGTAAGTCATTTCAGACAACTTAAAATGAACTGTTTTGCACATTGTCTGAAATGTCTTGAAGGTCTTATAAAAGTGAACAGAGGGAGTACTATAAATTAATTAATGAGTTATTTGAAAAAAAATCAAAACGGTACCCACACTAATGTGGATTAGAGTGTGTCTCACATAATTAGTTATTTGAATTAGAGTGTGTGTCACGTAGTTAGTTATTTGAATTAGAGTGTGTGTCGCATAGCGATCTCCAATTCTAATGTGGATTTCGCATTTCACTGTATCCACGCTACCTTTTTAATACAAATTCATATGTATATGATGAACACCATGGTAGTGAGAAATTTTTTGGATGGATTCAAACATATGACCTACAAAATAGCACATCAAACTGAGTCAATGTCAACTTTTCGAAACTTAGTATGGCACGAATTCGAAATAATTACCCGTATGCCTGGTCCTCGGTTCAAATCTTACAATGTACACCAAATTGAGACATCGATATTAAGTCTCGTAGTATGTACATTCAAATGTTGTTTTAGCCCCCCTCGCACAAACGCTACATACTTCCTGATCGGTCAATCTTCCTCTCCTAACCACCTTGGGAAGCTATCGGTTTCCAACACACGTTCATTCTTTCTCTCCATGTTTCGATCTCTAAGTCTCTCAACTACACAACCCCTTTTTCCACTGCTACCAAATGTATTTACCTCACACACCCGCCATTGCACCCCATGCCGAGCTCTCTCTCTCTCCCCCTCTCCTCTCACCCTCTCGCTTAAATACATGCATTGCCTATCTAGCCCCCTAACCTCTCGTGCATGTGCACGCACGCACGTTGTATATCTAGGTCACCCTCGAGACTGTCTCACTCTTTCTTCCAAGACGGCGGGCCACACTCGCCAATCTCGCCTCTTTATCCGAGTCTCGCTTAACCTCGCTTTCTTTCACACACAAATGATATATCTCCCTGTTTGTGCCTCGATCGACACACTCTATACTCTCTCACGCAGATTGTCTATCTAGGTCAGTCCATCCAAGCCGCCACCACTCTTTCGACCTCATGGTGGGCCATGCTCACTCAATCTCTCTCTCTCTCTCTCTCTCTCTCTCTCTCTCTCTCTCAGATGTCTCGATTGACCTCGCTTTTTCTCGCATAAAAACGATATATCACCATGTTTGAGCCCAATTCGACCTATTCACATTGTATACTCTCTCACGCACATCGCCTATCTAGCTCACTCTCTCCAATCCGTCTCACTCTTTCGATCGCACGGCGAATTCCATGTGATCGGTTGACCTTGCTTCCTCCCACGCACAAAATATATCTACACGCCTGCGGATCGGATCATCTATCAAGCTCTATCTTACAGCCCTCACCCTTGCCAAAAGCTCAATCGGACAATATCTCTCCATTGCATATATATTTGTTCAATGAATGTCGGACCACACTCACTTTGTCTCTATCTATATGTCTCTCGATTGACCTCGCTTTCACACCGTATCTTCCACGCTGCTGAAGCTACTACCTCTCCAACCTCGCAGCCGAGATATTTACATTGTGAGGGGCACTCCAACCTTGGATTAATTTGTGTAGGCATTTATTCCGGTCGGTTTAGATTATATTTTCGTAGCATTCGCCCACAACTACTCCAAACACCGCTGCAACCCACGAACTGCCCTAGTTGATTTCCTCCTGCTCGGTCATCGCCTCTCGCACGCCCTTTCTCGCCTTCAACGCCGCACCATGGTATTATTTAAAAAACTATGTTGTTCTCTTTAATTATTATAAATAAGCTACAAAACTACACAGCGATAGTCCACTTGGAATGGAACAAATTTCGACCCACAAATTAAAGTGGTACAAACTACACACGGAGGGGCCCACATGTCATGAAACAAATTTGGACCCATATACAAATTAAAAAATAAAGGACGAGGATCGAACATGCGACCGGGCATTCAAGCCGCATGTCAAGAGTAGGCAACATACGTAGAATAGCAATGTTTGTTGTACCCCCTATGTTCACATAATGTTTTTATATTACCACAACCTAATTAATGGATAACATGCAATATTATTATTAGTACTATTTGCCTTCACTTACTGGTGGGTTCCATGTGTGCTCTCTCTCTCCCCTTCGCTTAGGACGCACGGGCAAATAGGAAGAACTCATGGGCGATGTTGCTGCTGACCATATCTCGACGCGCTCACAAGTCACGCACCAGTTTCACGCATTAGCAGCACTAGTCAAGTGTACGCAATGCACGTTAATTTGGAAGTATATCAAGTGCATGCGGATATTAACTACTAGGATATTATTTGCGTGTTGTCATGTGATTAGCACTATTTTTGGCATGAAATTAATCGCACGCTAAACGTGTTGAGCGCCGACATTCAAGCAGTCTAGGTCGTTGGATGACAAGGAATACATGTGGCTTGATGACGCTTTTATATTCAATTTGATACGGCTCTAGCAGTAACATTCAATCGATCAAACCATACATTTCGCTCAGTCCGACCACTTTTAAATTATACGACGATCGATATAAAATAAACGGAATGATAAACGCTCGGATTTTAAGCATGGCAATCCAATGTTTTTCATGGCAAATTTAGATTACGCGGTGGCGGCAGGGCGCTCGCAGCGGGAAGCGACTCTCCGCTGCGCTTTATGTGTCGCCGGGCCATCGACCGACGGCGACGGGCGGCGCCTTTGCACCGTTGTTGGCGTATTTCTCGACGCTGGCCTAGCTTCAAGGAAGGCCAAATGTTCAGGACTTTGGAGCTAGTCGACCGGTGGGAGGAGGCGATCGCGCAGTGCAAGGAAGCGTTGACGGCGCCATCCATGCCGCCGAGGGGGCACTGCACCCGCTGGGACAAAGCGCCGCAACGGCGCTGGCGGAGACATTCTGCAGCACGGGCACAGCACGGAGCGCCAAAGTGCACGCCAGCGCTGCGCAGGCGGCAGGTGCACACGCACCGCACGGGCTTGCACAAGCATGCGCAGCGCATGCGCTGGCAGTGTGCACGGTGCGTGAAAGTCGGCGGCACCTCATGGAACACCGTGGATCAAGCTCGGCGACAATATGCGGCTCCCAGCCCATCAATGCCACGGGATGGGCGCTGCCGCAGTCGGGCGACGGAGCCGAACGGAGCGGGACAGCACGGCGCCTTCCCGCAAGGCCGTTCAAGCTCGTCCCAAAGCGCTTTATGTTCTTGAGACTCCTGGGTGTCTTCCTCAGAAACTGAACACTAAGGGCAGACCATCGTGATGCGGCATGGCGACGCTTAGGTCAGGCTAGTTGGAGGTAGACGACGGAGAATCGGAGAGGAAGAGAGAGGATTGTAGCGATATTCTCCTTTCCGGTTTATAAGGCTCATTCAAAAATCTCACCAACCAAGGTAGATGGTGAGTGGTGGAATACTTTTGTAGTTTTCAAAAGCACCCAATTAATGCTCTTGTTTTTCTCAAAAAAATATGTTTACCAATGCATTAGTTGCAATGCATGCATGCATAAATTACATCCATTGGTCAATTTTATCTTAATACTTGCATGCAATGATTTAATGCACCTTGGAATTTGAACATGTGATGGGAAACAACAAAATTAAGCCTTATAAAACGGAAAAACTAATATTTTGAGATAAGCCCTATAAACCGGAAAGGAGGGAGTACAGGGTAGAGCGGGCTTGATTTTAAACTGCGGCGCCGGCGACATTAAAAGTGGGAGCAGTTGGGACGACGGTGGGCGGCGGGGCCTGGTCAAAGGACTCGCCCCCCGTGTGTCAAAAAGGTCTCGCTTCACACGCCTCGACAGCCGGCGCAGCGGTTCACTCAAGACGCCCCGTCGACTCACACGCTAGCTCGGACGGCACCTGCCGATTGCCGATGAGAAGCGGGGACTCGTGGCGGCACGTAAACGCCCACGGTTTCAATAGTGAAAGTGTTCGCCTTAACGTGACAAGTCTTTGTTCCAAAATACCTTGGCTCTTCATTTGTGCAACTTGTCATAAGCAGCTTGTCTCAAATTGAAGAAAAAACTTACGAAGTAATATTTGTGCCATATCACGTGACCATGCTTAGTTTCAAGAATTTATGCTCACTTTTGATTTTTGAAATTTAAGATCCAGGATTCAAACAATATCATAACCTGCATCATGCAATAAATTTTCAAGCCGTACATCTGTCCTGTTGTATTTCTTAAGAAAGGATTTGGTCAAACATTTTGCTTAGTTAGACTTCGACAAGTTATATATGCAGAGTAAAAGGATAATCCTCCGCATCAAAGGCATTACCCGATATATTAACTCAAGTACTAGGCACGAACAAACGGGCTCAATTTGTGCTCATCCCGTGTAGTAGTAGTAGTATTAGGCAATGCAGTTGACGGGTGACCTTGACGAGCGGCGCATCGAGGGAATTGAACCGTGCTCGGCACGGTAGGTAACGTTGACTAGTTACTAAAGCATCCCTCTGTTGTTCATCGGTAGTCATTATGGACCGGGGACATGAGGGGAATTTCCTAGGGCTGTAATTCTGGCCGCCAGATATTTCGACTTGAAACGCTAAGGCTCGACTGGTTGGGGTAATGGGGTTGCCTAATGTGCGTACAACGCACGCCACCGAAGGACACGAGCCCGGTTTTTTTAGGATCAACACGAGCCAAGGTCTGGCTGGTACGCCATTGGGTCCTACCATTCGAGAATACGAAAGGAACCTTTTAAATTGCCGAACAAATCTATGTGTATTACAATACCCGTATTTTCCTTGCAAATACTAATCTCAATGTGGTAGTTGATTTATGACGAGTTGTTGAATTAGAGTGAGTTTGTGATATAGTGATCTCAACGTGGATTTCACATTTCGTGGTATCCCTAGTAAGTTTTCCAATGCAAATTCAAATTTAAAAGATGAACAACATGGAGGTGAGAAAACATTGTATGTATCAAGCATATGACCACACAGACACACACACACACACACAGAGACACACACGCACGAACACAACAACAATCCAATAAGTATAGTGCATCTATTTTTCCAAACCATGCATGTGTGACACGAATTCATAAATACTCCTTCTATTCCTAAATATTAGTCTTTTAGAGAGTTCAACAAGTGACTACATACGGAGCAAAATGAGTGAATCTAGACTCTAAAATATGTCTATATACATCCGTATGTGCCACCCATTTGAAGCCTCTAAAAAGACTAATATTTAGGAATGAAGGAGTAAATGTAAGACATCCATGGTCCTCAGTTCAATATTTAAAATGAACATGAAACTGAAACATGAATATTAAGTCTATTACTATAGTACATGCAAATGTTCTGTTTAGGCAGAGCTATGATTGTCGGGGGTCAACCCCTCAACCTTAGATAAAATTGTGGAGCTCTGTTTAGGGTTGTTTAGATTATATTTGTCCCCACCCTCCCAGCCACCGATTGGTTGTGCACCCCCAACCCCTCCTCCCCGGAGAATATCATGTGCCCCCATACCTTAGATGCTATATGCCGATACGAGTTGCTTGGAGCTTGTAGATCTGAGATATAGCAGCTCACATGATGTGTCTTAATATTTCTGCAGGAAACCTTGATGAGTTTGAGAATTGCACACAATTTGTACAAAACTACTTAGATGCCCTTGATCCCATATCCAACGACTAAGTCAGATCACCGTAGCATCTAAGATGAAGGAGGACATCATATTCTCCTGTATGTAAGAATATCATGTGCTACCACACCTTAGATGCTTTGGTGATATAAGCTCTTCTGAGGCGTTGATTTGTGACCCAACACCCCTCGGTGTTTCAATGGTTTTTGCGTAAAAGCCCCAAAAGAGTTCGCCATCGCTATAAGCACAAAGACTGCTCAGATGCCATTGATCTCGTGATCAAACGACTTCCAAGCTCAGATCACCAGAGCATCCAAGCTGCGATAGCACCTTATGTTTTCTCGCACGGAGAGTATGAGGTGCTCCCGCACCGTAGATTCTATGGTGATACGAAGTTCACCGAGATCTAACGCCCACAATAGGAGGTTTGAATGTTTTTGCAATATACGGCTGATAGAGTTTGGGAAATGCGCAGAAAGTACAAGTACTACGATGTGCCATCTCGATCACCGATCATACGACCTAGATGTTCATATCACCGTAGCGGTAATTGCTACGGGAGCACCTAATATGAGCACCGAGGAGCCGTTGATCAAGATGCAGCGACACACACGAGGCCTGAATGTTTTATTTGCAAAAAACCTTTGGAGAGTTTGGAAATTGCGATAATTACAAAGACTACTCCCAAGCCATTGATCTCACTTCCAACGGTGTAAAACTCGATCACCATAGTATCTAAGCTGCGGGTGGATGTGATATTCTATGCCGCTGTCATTTTTGTTTGTAAACTTGCAAAATACGGTAACTTGTGTCGTTACTTGTCTAACCGCAAAAGTGTTTGTTCAAAAAACATCCTACACTGAAATATCGAACAACACACGGGGTCCCACTTGTCATTAATCAAATTTGGACCTAAAACTAACTAACTGAAAGACGAGATTCGAATCGCAACCTGACTACAAAGCGTAAGTCGATAGCCCAAAAAATGAACGGTTGTTGGCTTTGTCCCATAACTTGATTTTATTTATACAAGACTTTCGCTGAGTAGAGTAGAGGAGTGCCTCGTCAACACGCATGACCGTTGTCTCACTTATCGGTGGGTCCTGTGTCTGCGATCTCAATCTCTTCTCTCCATCGCCTAACCTTTGCACGGGCACACACGTAAGAGCGGCGCTTAGCTTGCCGTGGTGTTATTACAACTAAAAAAGCTTGGGAAATAGAAGAATCGCCAGAACAAGAGACGCTGTGGCTGGTCGAGACGAGCTAACCACATCTATCCTCCATGCCACGCTTGCATGATGAAGCTGTGGCTAGTGGGTGTTTTCGATCGATCGGCTGGGTCCCAAGGTCGAACCATAGGTACTACGCCCGATACAGATATTTTTACACGCACATTTTTCCTCCGTGTCGAGACGTGGCACACCCTACCGCTGTTTCGAGTCCTCCCGTGGTGCACGACATATTCTTCCCGACGGGACGCCTCTATCGCTGCTTTTCGGGTCCTCCTCGGTCAGAAGCGCCAAGCAAGTAAATGAGTCACAAATCATGAAAGACCACCTTTCCCGCTAAGTACATCAGTGAAGCACGGTGGCTATCTAGTTGGGCTAGTTCGACCGATTAGCTAGGCCGCCACATTTGTTTTTTCACCCTTTTTTATCTACTTGCCGCAGTGTAATTTAAATATCCACCGCTGCATTGCTCGTGTTTGGGTGCGGCAGGATTTTATTTTTTGATTGACGGAGCAGGCGCTGCAGGATTTTTAATTTTTGATTGACGGAGCAGCGCGCAGCAATTAGTCATGATGACTCACCAGAAAACCCACCGTCCCTCGATGTGAGAAGTCGCCGACCGGTGTTTTGCCGTGGTGAAACCAAAAGATTCCCCGCCCCTCCGCTTTCCCTAGATTGCATTGCTTTTCAGCCGCTTTCGCCCCTTTGCTTCCTCTCCCCATTGCTTCTACCTGGTGCCATGACGGCGCAGCAGATCACGAAGTCCGAGGTGAGGCTCTCGACGCAGGAGCTCCATGCCAAGGATGCGGAGCTTAGGGCTAAGGACGGAGCCCGTGAGCTCAAGGAGGAGAGGAGTGCCATGCTCCTCCGCTATGTGCGGGAGTTCACGGAGCGCCAAAAGCGGCAGGCGCCCACCACAAAGATGCTCGAGGCGCCGGGCGGCGTTGTCAGAGAAAGCGAGATACGATAGGCCGTCAGGGGAGCCGGCCGAGCGCGAAGCGGCCGATCGTGACGAGGTCCAGATCGCCTCAGCCACTTGGTGAACCAATTTGCCACGCACGTGTTGCGGCTGCATGATTCCTACCGTCGTGCCAGCGCGATGATGCCGACCGTCGGGCTAAACCCGTTCGACCACCCGGTCGACTTCAACGAGCTGCGGCTTCCTGACCTGGTCTCCTTCTTCACCTATGTCTCCGAGGAGCTGAGCCGCTCCGCGATGGTGGGGGCTGAGCTAGACAAGGAGGGGTTATGGCTGCCGCTGCCGCTGCCGGGCAAATCCTTTCAGGGCTCCGCCACCGAATCCATTCGTGCTATTGACGCTATCTTGACGAGTTGGCTCCGCCGACCGGGAGTGGGCTCATGGGCGGTTGCACCCTGCATCACCAACGCCGTGGCGCCGAGAAGCGAGGGACTTCGTGGTGTTTAGGCGCCTCTGCATGGGCATGTCCATGTCTCGGCGCAACATGACCGTTGGATCAAACTCGACGGTGCAGATCACCACCGTAGCACAAAGCGCAGGGTGTGTTTGGTTGCATTCTCATCTCAATATAGTTGTTTCCTCTTCGTATTTTTGTCAACCTACTAGTGTGGACTCATGCACCCTTCATGCACTCGCCAAACATCCAAAAGTGGGTCGAGAAGGAACTTTTGCTCCCATCCTGCACCCTTCATACACCCTGCCTAACACTATTCATGCTTCATATGGTTCATGTTTCATGGAGTAGTGTAGCACCGCATTCTCCGTATGCTGTGTACCTAGTTCTGTTAACATTGATCTCACTGCTCATTCTCGACCGGACAATAAAAAGAAGTACTATGTTACATATAGGAGAAGTTGATATGCGACAACATCATTTGTTATCGCCATATCTTACTACACTAGCAACAAGATTGTGTAGTAATCGACGTAGTATGAACCATCGCACATGCCTAGTAGTAGGAGCACTGTATGTTCAAGTGGCTGTCGTGTTCCGCACTCCTCCATCGTGAAGAGTGGAAACGCTTGTCTGTAATCATTTTTTTCTTCTCGAAAAACAATGGACACGCTTCTACCGCATGGATCCTCCTCCACCATGCACTAAGTTACTCACTTTCACCGACGCAGGGACAACCAAAGATCGGGTCCACCAGCCATGCACTAAATTACTCCGTAGTAGAGTGACGGTAGACTACCCCGATAGAAGCGCCGCAGTAATGCCCAATGAGCCGTCAAATCACAAAACCCTCTCCTTTTGAGCAGTAAGTTGGACAGACGAAGCAACCATCATTTCACTCTTCTCTCTCAGCTTCCTCTCTACCCAACCTCGCTCTCGCCTCATCTTGTTCCTCATTTCTTCAAGAAAACCTCGACCTGCTTCGCCATTGTTCTTCTCTCCCAAAGAAGGAAAGGTGAGCGATCAATGGTGTTAATTCTGCCAAGGCCCGGTCTTGCAACCCCGAGACTGATCCTATAACTCCTCTCTTTCTTTTTGGGTTTGTGATTATGATTTCTTTTTTTATTTCTATTTGACAGTTTCTTGATGGACGCCGAGGACCGCCAAGTGATGTCTATGACTCCAGCCAAAACCGCCGAGGCTCATGGTACGAAGAAGCGCAAGCACCCCGCCGAGACTACCGCAGACAAGCTCAAAGCCATCGCCTGCCCAAGCCCCCTCTCCGGATCCCCATTACAAGTCCGTAATATCTCTTCTTGACAATCTTTTTCTCGATCTTGATCGTGTTTTTTCATCTAACACGCAGACTAGTACTAGTAGTACAACTTTCTCGGGTGATCTTGCATGTGATTTTTGTGTGCCAAATTATGGTTCTAAATTCTCTTTCGACCAAAACATGCGAGAGGTTGACACTGATTTCTTATAGATTATTAACTATTTCTCTCGTCTCAAATTTCTTGTCTTAGATTTTTCTAGATATGGATGTATCTAATACTAAATGTGAAATGATACATCCGTATCTAGACAAATCTAAGACAAGAATTTTGGGACGGAGGGAGTACTTTATGAACATCAATGCTACCTTTTAAGAGGGTATATTTGCCTCAAGAATTTGTGTTATGGATTTTGCATGTAATCCTCCGCTTCTCATGACTTTGAAGACATGTTCTAGTGTCTTTGTTCACTCATTTCTGTGTGTATATGTAGTCATATATGGAGTATAATATTGAAAATCATCTTATATTTCTGAACGGAGGTAGTAATAAAATATGGTTTCGCTTGAATTAGAACCAGTCCATGTGGAGATGAAGTTCTCAAAGTCATGCCGTGTGAATTGGAAGACCTGATGATGAGTTCTACTGCTGAACTATCCAGCTGCTGTGTCCTTGTCACCACGTGTCCTGAACTAGTGTTTTCATGTAGCATTGTTGTCAGGCGTGTTCTCGAGGCTGTACTTGACCACAACAATTTCTCGCTGTGCCTTCGACACTTAAGGGTGTGGTTCTTGTAAAGCTTCCCAACAAATCTGATGCGCCCTGTCTTCATCATCATGTTTATGAGTGGAAAGACCACTGTTAGGTTCTCCAAGGTTGACAAGATGGTGATGGTGCATGTAGACATCTCACACGAAGTCCATGGCCTAGTCAGCTATGCGGGTTCATCCCGTAGGTCGGTGGCAAGAAATAGTCTACAGAGTTTAGTTAGTGCAACTTTGCTTGTCTCGTAGTAAGTACTATTGTTCAAGATTTGATTTGTGTTTGTGAACCCTGTATTGTTTATTAGTACCGCCGCTTTGGTGTGTGGTCACCCGAGAACGGTCTATGTTAATGTCTGTCCACTCAATTCACCAGATATTTTGAAGTATCCAGATCATATTTTTTGTGAGGGCGGTTTATCAATTATGGTTACACTCCAATATCTGTATGCATTGCAGGGTTTATCGCACCCACCAGGATTTCCATTCCCATGGATGTTCGGTCCATACGATTTGTCACGACCTTTGGAATGTCCTCGCTAGGGAGTAGGCGGGCCCCGATGCCACGCCAGAGTTGGACAATCAATCTTCTGCTTAGTACTTCAACATAGTGATTTCTGGTAAGGATTCACTGTGTCACATCAAGTAAATCTTATTGATTTACCGTCTAAATCTTATTGATTTAATGTCATGTTTTCTTTCTTTTCCTGCAATTTTACGATGCAGGTTTTGCCATGTGACATTCATCACGTAATAAACCGCTTGGTTTGCTCTACGATGGCTATTTTTGCAGGTTTCACTTCTTATGTCGTGGTCAATAATGAACGACCGCCCATCACTTATATTATCGAAAAATTGGATCACCGTTGTCCGAGTACAAGCTGAATCCCTATGATGAACTGCAGTTTGTTTAACAAAACGCCACAATTAGTCCTTCTCGCTTAAAAGAAATGAGGAAAAACTGGATCACGGTCACGGATCCTAGTCAAGTTAGAAAGCTGATCATAGCAGATTAGACACGATCGCCGCTGTCTCGCACAGATCGAAAGCATCGGCAGCTGTTCTAGCATCGACAATGCAGCAGCTCACCTCGATCCAAATTGAGGATTGGGCACCGACCGCCAACGGATCACCGATCTATCGGAGGATCGGCATCGACACCGCACCAGCTCTACAAGGAGCACCATCTCCGCAGCAGGGCGGCTTCGCACCGCACCAACACTTGCACTTGCATCCGCTCCGCCCATGCAGCTTGCACCGCAATAGATCGGGCTGCAGTTCGACTTCATATACCAAAGTCCTTACAAAACCGACATGTCCACCTTCTTGGTAAGCATTGGCCGCCCAAGTGCTTCGTTCTTTTTTCTTTCCATGTTGTTTCACATGATTCGCTGTGTTGATCTAACTGTTTGGGCATGTCTTCTTGTTTGCAAACAGAGAATTCCTAGAGCAATGAGGGAGTCGTTCAACAATCCGGGTGACCGCGGCCAAGTTTCTCTTACCATGCGCAACCTTGGTGTGAATGAACCTGCTCAATATACCGTAAGTACAAAGGATGGTCGCATGATGATTGATTCTAAAGGATGGTCAAGGTTCAAATCTAAATCATATCTTGCGGTAGGGGATGATGTGAAAATCAAACTTTCTCGGAAAGGAGAGCTGGTCCAAATCAACTTTGAAATTAGCAAGACGCAATCGCCGAACTGATCTATCCCCGAGAGATTTTGATGTAATAATCTGCATGGTGAAACAAGTGTCCTGTGTGTATAAGTAGTATGACAATATTATTTATCACATGGTATATCGTTGATAGAATTGCAACTCGATTGCTGGTTAGGAACCTGCTGCTCGATTTCATTCCAACAGCTGCCGTGTTTTATTCAATTTTGTGTATTCGCTTATGCACAACATCTAAAACCAACACTGCATCGATCGCTTGCAATATGAAAAGCGCCGAGGTAGAACACATGGGCCCCCAAACATGCAGGGTCGGCTCATGGGCCAAAGTCCGTAACTGCGTGAGCCTATCTCGAGTATTATATTCTCAGCTAAACCCCCATAAAAAAGTTGAACCCCATAATGCCCGTATGCTGTAGAGGGAGTATTTCTCGGCAAGGTGAGCCTGTGATATAAAGATTTGTATATTTGTTTACGAGGAGTATCTCCTCTCAAAAAATATATTTATGTGTAACTAGTTACCCTGTCTTTCTACTTCCTTTCGCGATATGTGGGGTCAACCGCAACGGGTCCACGTACATATGCACAAATTAGAGTGCACAACTTCACGGTACACACACCCCGGTCAGAAGCGCCGCAGAATGCCCAATGAGCCATCAAATCACAACCCCTTCCAGCTTTAGCAAGAAGTCGGACGGACGAAGCGCAATATTTCACCGGGCCTCAATCCCTTCTCCTCGCTCGCTTGTTCACGAAAACCCCTCTCGATTGCATAGGGTTTTCTCATGGAGAACCAGGTACTAATTCTTCATCCATCCTCGATAAACCCAAGTCCCTTGGTCGCAGGTAATCCTAGGATGGCAGCCGCCACCGCTGATGCATTTTTCTTCCCATCAATCTAGTGTGTTTCATTTGCAAAGGCCCAAAGTGTGAGTACCTTACAGGTTTCTCGCGCTTCGCGAGATGCCACACTTGTTCCTTCTCATCCTAACACAACATTTTGAAACGCGCACAATATGTTCCTAGAATCCTCTTTTCTATCCGGAGGGTGGGGTTTTTTGAACATGTTGTGTTCTCATATTATTTTTCCTGCAGGTATTATTTGCTCGCTGTAACACATGTACTCAAGATGCTCGGCCTTGCCATAACTGAATACACTAGTTTAATGGTCACAGTGAAGACAAGCCATGGATATAAGTTCCGAGTTGGGTTCATGAACCAAGAAGATCGCTGCTTTTTTTATGGTCGAACTTGGATAAACTTTCTCAAGTGTTACAGACTGAAAGTTGGCGCACGAATGTTGATGGAAATAGCAGAACCTGGTCTCATCTTCACCCCGATCTTCCACCCCGACATTGTTCCAATTGTTCATCCATGTTAGTTTTGTATCTGGTTCTTGCTTGTTGCCTCGATTACTTCCTAATCCACCTATTTTGTCTAACTAATCACATTTAACTTTAGAAGTAGCAACGAATCTCTCACTAAGATGCTACTTAACTAATATTTTCTTATAATTGGTGGCACGGTAGGTTTTTCCAAAGTTAAGTCCTGCTCGCTTGTTACTCAGTAATAACTCGGCTGTTACTAATGTCACCGGTTGATCGATCGACATCCACAAGTTCCTACACTTTATTGATCGCCTTGAGGTCCTTGTATGCTTTCAATGGTGGAAGGCCACGGGATATGTGTGCCATCGCTGCACTTGTTGAACAGGTCCAACTGTGTCGAGAAACTTATGGTACGAGCTGTTTTCTCGTTATATATGTTGTCCATAAACTATTGCTTATACACAGTTTTACAGCTGTGATCTTCTTGAAACAGAACTGCCGAGTTCTATTGTTCCTATACAGATGCCTGACCATGGTCGGGTCAGACTTGCGCTTGGTCACAACATGATTTTTATGTCGACCTACTCAATTCCCCTTGGAGGTGAAAAGATATTTATTCATGGGTGAGGGAGTCCCGGACTAGGGGGTGTCCGGATAGCCGGACTCCAAGACTATGAAGATACAAGATTGAAGACTTCGTCCCGTGTCCGGATGGGACTTTCCTTGGCGTGGAAGTCAAGCTTGGCGATACGGATATGTAGATCTCCTACCATTGTAACCGACTCTGTGTAACCCTAACCTATCCGGTGTGTGTATAAACCGGAGGGTTTTAGTCCATAGGACGAACAACAATCATACCATAGGCTAGCTTCTAGGTTTAGCCTCCTTGATCTCGTGGTAGATCTACTCGTACTACCCATATCATCAATATTAATCAAGCAGTGAGTAGGGTATTACCTCCATCGAGAGGGCCCGAACCTGGGTAAAAACATCGTGTCCCTTGTCTCCTCGTTACCATCCGCCTAGACGCACAGCTTCTCGACCCCTACCCGAGATCCGCCGTTTTGACACCGACATTGGTGCTTTCATTGAGAGTTCCTCTCGCGCCGCCACGTAGGATGCCTCATCTCGACTTTAAAGACGATACCATCGCCAAAGAAGCCTTGGCCATCGGGTCGACTTCTTCGCTAGGCGGTTTTCTCATGACCGCTAGTTCGCCATCATACCGACGATGGCCTCTCGAGTCATCGAAACCAATCTCCATGTTAGTTCGAACTTGTCAACAGTTAGATCCGACGAGCTCTCTCCGTGAACGAAGCTCTTGGATCGTGACGCCGCCTCGAGTCGCCACAGACACGACCGGATCGGGCCTAAAACCGATCCGAGAGAGATCAACTCTCCTGTGCTACCCATCATGTTGCTGTGATAGAGGAGCAATGCGCGACTCTTCTCCTATCTTAAGGACTAGCTGTGAACCGATTCCCGATCCCTCCATGTCGGATTCCTCGTGGAGGGACGGATGTCGATCAAGCTCAACTTAAAGTCAGCGGCGGTCGGACTCATTGATAGCACTCAAAATCCAAACTTCCGAAGTTCGAAACTTCCCGCCCTTGAGTCCTAAATTGATGGGGTTCCGATTTAGTGCCACCCGCCCACCCAAACATTAGCGATCTTCTCGAATTCGCAAGAGCCCGCCAAACAAGACATCATTATCGCCGATTCCTCCCGGTTATGAACAGGATAAAGGACGCCGAGAGGAGGACGAATCCCAATTTTTGCAATAATTGCACGGACAAGGGAATCCTAAACGCCATAAGTCGCTATGTAAATTACACGCTTTGTTGACTTGGCGACCATAGTACAAAAGTACTGCGGCGATGGAGAGCGCTCGAAAACCGAAAGTAATTTTGGGATAATCCGCCCCAATACATCCCTAGTCCGAACAAAAGGGTGCATCATTATCAAGCACCGGTTGAATACCAAAAACCAAAACCCCTAAAGGGTACGGAACCGCATCGAGGGTTGGCTAAACGGACCCTCGCAAAATTCATAGCACGTAGGGCGCCACTCCAACTCATAGCCTTCGAGCATGTTGATACTACGGCAGTGGCCAAAAGTGGCTAAGAGCTTCTAGCTTCGAATCCCAGCCCAAGAACACCAAGGCGGTGTTAATAGTCTTTGAGACTTTCGTGATCAAATAACATGCGAAAACGAACACTACGCAACCTTGCCGAAGTCTACCAAGTAGCAACAATAATTCCATGGAGTGACACGGCTATTACCTTTAATGCCAATGACGAACCTAAATTCCGAACTGCCCGGGCACCAGCCGCATTGCTCCTCAGCCCGATAGTGGATTTGCCGCTTTACTAAGGTACTCATGGATGGCGGCAGCGACTAAACCTCATCTATGAGGAAACCCTCCAAAAATGGAAATAGATCGAACCGCATTGAGCGAAGCAGACAACCTTTAGAGGAATAATCCCCACCGAGAAGCATGCTGCACAGAAAAATCACGCTGAACGAGTGTTCGCTCGCCGGACAATTACAGGTCCGAGGAGGTCACATTTCAAGTGGCCCTGCTCAACAGCAGATATCATGCTTTATTAGGACGAGAGGCATTCACAATTTTTCAAGCTATACCCCATTATGGGTACATGAAGCTTAAAATGCCCGTCCCAACAGAATCATCACTCGCTAGTGATCCAACATAGCACTCGCTACCAAAATAAGACAGCCGCACTAGCCCTCGAGGCACTATCCAATCCCTAGCGGTCAAGAACTCATCGCGATGCGCCCACGGTGAATGTGGACGACGGATACTTGATAAAAGATCCAAGTCCACCTCTTTTAAACCAGCGGATGAAATAGTCAAATTCCAAGTCCACCCAACGGAATCCTCGCAAAGACGGCTCCATTGGGGCACAATTAAACCCTGATGTAGACGCCAAGACTACGAGAATTTCTACAAGAAAACTCGATATCTTTGCCCGCACCCTTCGACATGCCAGAATCCCACGCCACCGGCCGAGCACAGCTTAAATATCCTAAAGGATTCAAGCCAAGAAAACAGCTCTTCGCGCTTTTCCAACCCAAGAGATAGGCCATGGGAGACGAGCTAGCTAAAATTTTGGAAGCCGGATTCATCGAGATATAAAACATCCGGACTGGCTAGCAAACCTCGGTGATGGTACCAAAGAAGGATAAACTCGGCGCCTATGTGTTGATTTCAAGGACCTTAATAAGGCCTGCCCAAAGGATCCCTTCCTCTCCTCGAATTGATCAAATCATTGACGCTACAAAGAGGACACGACTCATTGTGCTTCCTCGACGCTGCATCTGCTACCACTAAATCAAGATGGCGGAGCCGCACTGCTACAACAGCATTCATCACTCCATACAGCCCGCTCGCTTCAACACAATGCCCTTTGGGCTCAAAAACGCCGCGCAATATATCAGCGAAGATCTGCATATGTCCGCAAACCAGATCGGCAAAACAGTGGAAGATACGAGATGACGTGGTCGCCAAAATCAAGCATGTCGAAACTCTAGTAGATGACTTGAGGCTCACATTCAACAATCTTCAAAATATGACATCAAGCTCAATCCGAAAATGCGCTTCATGCTCCACCGAAAGCTCCTCGGCTTCATTGTGTCCGTACAGGAATTGAAGCAACGCAGCCAAGATTTGAGCTCTCACAATTGATATTCCAAAAGACCTCAAACAAATACAAAATTGACGGATGCGAGCGGCTCTAAACCACTTTATCTCCCGCTTAGGAGAAAAGGCATTACCTCTTATCGCATCCTCCGCCAAGACCAACAATTCGAGTGGACGGATGCCACCACGGCCGACTCAAGAAATAAAGGCCATTTTGGCAACAACCGTCTCTGGCCATACCAACGTATGCAACCAATGCTATTATACATCATCGCAACACATCAAGTTGTCAGCGGTGCTCGTTGTCGAACGAGAAATGGACGGACACCGTTCCCCATTCAAAACCGGTTTATTATGTGTCCACCGTCCTAACTCCATGCAAGTCCTAGTACCCACACTATCAAAAGATAGCATACGCGGTGTTCATGGCATCCCAAAGCTGCGACACTACTTTCAAGAGTGCTCGATAACGGTAGTCAAGTACCTCTTAATGACATTATAAACAACCGCGACGCGACGGGCCGGATTGCTAAATGGGCCATAGAGCTCCTCCCATTCGACATAACCTATAAGCCACGACGAGCTATTGTCGCAGGTTTTGGCCGACTTCGGGTCGAATGGACTCAAGTCAACTCCCTAAAGAGTACGGCGATACTCCAATTGGATCATGCACTTTGAGGGCTCCAAAATGTTGGCTGGCCTGGGCTGGTGTCGCCCCGACGCCCCCAACCGGGACACAAATCCAATACGCCCTTCAGATAATGTATACGGACTCCAACAACGCAGCCGAATACGAGGCCCTTCGCACGGCCTCCGGATGGCGCTCCATGGGCATTCAACGCCTAGAGGTGTGCGATTCAAACCTCTAATATCTCAAATAAACGGACACTTTGACGCCAAAGATCCAAAATGGCAGCATACCGCAATGCGGTCCTAAAATGTCAAGACGGTTCAAGGGCTCAATTTCAACATATAGCCCAGATAACAACCAGCGGCGGATATATTGGCACGATCGGTGCAAAACGCGATGCCGCCCCACCCAATATCTTTTTGGAATGGCTGTTCAGGCCATCCGCATTATGGGAAGGAGTCCGCACAATAATCCGACCCAACCGCACCGCTTGACGCCAACACTGACACAACCGAGGCTCCGCCGAGATAACACCTCCGCCACGAAATAATGGCGTTATCGCCTGCTGACGGAACCATTCCTAGCCTACCTAACTAGGCAAGAACTCCCAAAGACCAAAATGAGGCTCGCTGCATAGTACGGCGCCTAAAGCCTATAAAGTCCATGAGGGAGAGCTTTATAAGAAAAGCACTACCGAGTCCTTCAAAGGTGTATCTCAAGAGGAAGGGCGAAACCTCCGGCTGAAATTCATGCCGGACTGGTGGGCACCACGCCGCAGCCCGGCCCTTGTAGGCAAGGCCTTCCAGACAGGATTTTATTGGCCGACGGCCCGGCAGATGCGCAGGACTTAGTCCAACGATGCGCCGGTTGCCGCTTTTTGCCAACCAAAGCCACATGCCACCCACCGCCTTAAAACTATACCCATCACCTAGCCGTCATGTCCTGGGGCTTGACATGGTTGGACCCTCAAGGAGGAACCCACAAACAAAAATACCTATTGGTCATGGTGGACAAATTCACCAAATGGATAGAGGCCAAACCAGTTAAAAGGCCAATACGGACCAGTGATAGACTTCATATCGGGGTAGTGCACCGCTACGGTGTCCCCACAAGATCATCACCGACAATGGCACCAACTTCACGGCCGATGAGATCAAATCATGGTGCAAAACATGGGCATCAAGCTCGACACGCCTCGCCTATCACCTCAAACCAACGGCCAAGTCGAACGGGCAAACGGTCTAATCATGAGCGCATTAAACCCGCACTAGTGCGGTCCTCAAGGAATCTAACACGACCGGGTTGAGGAGCTCGACCAGACTGGGGTTGCGGACCACGCCAATCGATTACCGGATTCACACCATTCTTCATGGTGTACGGCGCAGAGGCGGTCTTGCTCGCGACATAATACATGACTCACGCCGAAAAGCGCATGTACGAAGAAAGAGAAGCCGGGCTTGATCGGCAGGACAGTTTGACGATTGAGGAGGAGCTCGACGTGGCAAAAGCTCGCTCCGCATTCTATCAACAGCAGGCTCAAGATATCAAAGCAGGGAAGCACGGGCCAAAGCTTATAACGCTGGCTAACTAGTTCTACGCCGCCGACAAGAAAAAGGACAAACTCAAGCCCAAATGGAAGGTCCTTCATCATCGACCAGGTCCCGACCGGCGGAGCATACCGCTCATGAACGATCGGATAACCGACTCGAGCCGAACCCATGGAACGCAGCCCGCCTACGAAGATTCTACGCCTAAGTGCCGGACTCCAAGTTCGCCTCCTTCCTCCGTCTGCATTCTTTATTTTTGCTTTTGCTGTCTTTTTATTTCCTCCTTCCTCTTCTTCTTCTTGTAGCCTCTAGAGGCTCATTTGGCGCTTTTTCCAAGACACACTTGACGCGTTGTCCACGCCATTATACCGGGGCTTGTTTAATGTAAGCTTATTCACACGGGCTTTCATGCCCAACACATGCTAAACTTCCGTGATATACCTTTTATTCACCATTATATGCATCGATATGACTTAAGTTTTGGCCAAGCTGGGTTGTTCGCTCCTCGTGCTTACCCCACGCTCCCGATTGTTCGCTAGGTGGTAAAGGAGCACCTTCGCGATTGTTATCGCTGGTCACCGGATGTGTACCTCAGACTGGGTGAAGCCGAAGCTAGCGTTTTAAGGGAATATTCGGTCGGTGAACTGAAAGATGATTTTTAACTATTTATCCATCTGCCCCTGATGATTTTCTGCTTTTATAGCAGCTTTGACATGCACTTTAGGGCATGCATCCCAAATAAAGGAACCCTTAACGGAACTATTCTCCCCGAAGATGTTTCTTACTACCCATGTAATATAACATAACTAGTTGGGCACTTGTCCGACACAGCAACAATGACCCCTACGCCTAGTCTCCATGCATACCACGGTTCTTATATAACCACGGGTAGAGTCGACACACTCCGGACTATTGGGTCCGGAGGTCGGCTTAAAAGGTCCGCTATGACAAACGATCTACAATCCGCTAGAAGACATTTTTATGTCATAGTTTTACATAGTCAATTCGACTCATTGTATTCCTCATCAATGCCATCTAATAGGCTATCTAATTTACAATCTTGCTGGGAATACTTATGCCAATTCTACTTGGTCGACACTGCTTACAGGATCTCCATCCCATCCGCCCCACAGTCCCGACCTCGCCATGTGGTTTGGGTCAGCCTGTACCGCTGCCTTCACCATGGCCCAGGCCTCCCTGGCGCCTTGACGGCAGGCCGATATCTTCCATAGTGTCACATCCCTAGTTCGGGTCTGCTCTGGGTTAGCTAGTCTTGTGTTGCATCATGTTTAATTTTCTCCTAAACCTGAAATGGGGATCAACAAACCCTAGCACCACCCTGAAAATACCAGGTTCAACTGAGAAACATTTCAATGAACCCAAAATGCCCTTCACAAAAGTTCATCATTTTTGAATTGGTCTAGAACCTCTCCCAAAAATGGTGCACATTTTTCTAGGCCATTCTGGATTTTTGAATTAAATCATATGATGTTTGCATTTGGGCATTTAATTTCTAATTAATATTTTAAATGCTCAAATAATCCCAAACTGAAATGTTCACTGTAGGATATATTTCCAATAGTGGTCATGAGCAGTTGCAATATTTTTAGAAATGCTCTGGCATTTTTAATAAAGCCAAACATAGTTGCAGAAATTAGAAAACAGAAAGAAATGCAAATAGGAAAGGGCTATCCCGGCGCCTCCCGAGGCCCACTTACTCGGTGGCTCAAAGAGATTCGCCCAGCCCACCAGTGGCCCTCCGCCACCACCCCTTCCTCTCGCCAGAGGATGGGAGGCGCGGGCTCGACGCCAAGCACTCCACGCCACGCCGCCACCTCCTCGCTTCCCACCATCGCCTCGACGCTACCGCGAGCGCCACGCACCCCTCGCCATCTCGCACCTCCTCTCTCTCGCAGCTTCTTCCTCCTCCTTCGCTTCTTCCCGAAGCGCAGCTGCCGCCGCCGCCGCCAGAGCCACGGCCACCGCCCACCTATCGCCTTCTACCGACGCGTTCTCGAAGCTCCGCCACGACATCGCTGCCCTCCCCACCGAGCCACGCGGTGCCGTAAGCCCTGTATGCGCTCCAACACCGCTTTTCCTCGTCGTCCGAGATCGCCACCGACCGCACACCGCCACTAACCTTCCTCGAGCCCACCGAAGCGCCTCTACGCCACCACCGTGAGCTACCGTGTCCAACCCTCTCTTCCCGCCGATTGGCGCCAGAGCCCTCGATCCCACCGGAGCCGGAGCTTGCTCGCTGCCGCCCATGTCTCTGCTGTGGCTAGAGCCCACATGTGTCACGTCCGAGCACGCTGTCGCCCTCGCCAGGCTCCTGTGAACCCAAAGCACCTAACCACTGCCTCTCTGCGGCGCCAGAAGCGCTACCATCCTCACCAACTCCGGCGCGCGCAAGAATCGAGCTCGCCGCCGCCGACTCCAGCCACCCCAGTGCCCGAGACCACCACTATCCGACGCGCCATCGCGCCAGCCTCCCATTGGGGGCTAAAGGGCGCACCAATGGTGCACCAGAGGCGTAAACCGAGCCCTCCAAAGGTGCCTCCGCTGCTTTTGTCGCCGCCGCAGAATCTCCGTGACGCCGACGTGGCGCCTCATTAGCCGCTAATGACCACTCTAAACACCCTTGAGCCACCGCCATGTGGGCCCCGAGTCTAATTAGGTTAGTTTATTTTTCGCTTAGATTAGTGCTAACTCAGGACCCCACGTGTCGATTTTGACTTAGTCAAGTCAACGCTGACCGTCCCACCGCCATACACCCAAACCAGCCTGAGACATCGACGATGGGTCCCACAGTCAGGTTTGACCTGGCCGACCCAGCTTGACCTGCCGACGCCACACTCTATGTCATGTCGACGCAAAAGAAGGAATTTCTGGATTTAAAATAATTTAGGAAATTCCGTAAATTAGTATAAACTTCTAAAAATCATAGAAAATCAACCGTAGCTCGTAATGAAATAAATTATATATGGAAAATGATCAGAAAAATCCAATCTATCCATCTGTACCATTTTCATGCATGTTTGAAAAATTATTGTCCTCTGTTTTGGACAAAACAAATACAGGGCATTTAAATAATCATATATGGAGTTGGAAGTTGAATCATGTATTCAAACCGACTTCATTTAAATCATAGCTAGATGCATTAGCTCAAATCACAGCATATTGCCATGTCATGATCATGCATCATATTGTGGCATTGCATTGATTGTGTTCTTTCTTAGTTGCCGGTGTTTGTCCCCTCTCGATAGACGTGGTTCCGACGATGAGTTCGATGACACCGATGAAGAACTCAGATATCTTCGTAAGTGCTGTGCAAGCAAAACCCCTTGTTCATTCCGATATAATCCCACTCTCGCCCCTGCTCTATTTTAATGCATTAGGACAACAACGACTCATGTGTTACTTGTCATGCGTAGCTGAACCCCTTTATCCTCTCGTGATGACCTCGTCATTCCACAAGAATTAGATGAAACCCACTAGCATGAGTAGGAGTTGTTTGAGCCCTCACAGCCTACTCATTCATGCTTGTTTGTCATGCCTGCTACTGCTTAGAGTTGAGTCAGTCTCATTCATCGGGAATGAATTGGAATGGTGTGTGAACATGTCCCATCAGGTGAGCAAAGTGTGTGAACACGATTTGGTAAAGGTAGCGTGAGAGGCCATATAGGAGTACATGGTGGGTTGTCTCATCAAACCGCCCTCGTGAACCGAGGTCTGTGTTTGTGATCCATGAAACAGCTTACTACCACGCATTGGGCCCAAACCAATGGACCTTCTCGGCTTCTTAACCACCCTTGTTCTCTCATCCCGTGAGTTGCAACTAGTTTCGTGTTTGTAGGATATGTGTTGGAGGCCGTATGTAGTAATCGAACCTAGGGATGGGCTATGATGCGGTAGATACACCATGGCCTGCAAAATTAATGCCTGCTTGGTATCTCGGGAACCCTGCACACATCGAGGGGCCGTTAGTGGAAACCTCGGCCGACTCTCGGGATGGAACCCAATAGGCGATAAACCTGGACTAGGGACTTGAGTGTTTAGGTAGGCCGTGGCCGACACCCACGCTGGGCTTCCGCTTGAAGGTTGCCGAGTACATTTCGTAAACGGCGGAAGTGGTGAGAGCGTGTGTAACATTCCTCGATGCGGCTATATCTCCCACGTGTCAAGCACGACTTAGAGGCATAACCGCATTGAAAGCAATGTCGCAAGTGAGGTAATCTTCACACAACCCATGTAATACATAAGGGAAAGAGATACATAGTTGGCTTACAATGCCACTTCACACAATACATAAATAAACATCCATCATTCAGATTACACTCAAGGTCCGACCACGGAACCAAAATAAAAGAAGATACCCCAAATGCTACACAGATCCCCGATCGTCCCAACTGGCTCCACTATCGATCATCGTGAAAGACACATAGTAACCACCACGCCTCGTCGAACTCCCACTTGAGCTCGGTTATGCCACCTGCACCGCATCGCCGGCACCTGCAACTGTTTTGGTAGAATCTGTGAGTCACGGGACTCAGCAATCTCACACCATGAGATCAAGACTATTTAAGCTTATAGGAAGGACAGAGTTTTGAGGTGGAGCTGCAGCAAGTTTACTAGCATATATGGTGGCTACATTCGCAAAAGAGAGCGAGAAGAGGAGCAAAGCACGGTCGTGAAGCTAGTAGCGATCAAGAAGTGATCCTGAACTACTTACGCCAAACATAACTCCAACATCAGTTCACTTCCTGACCACCGAGAAGAGACCATCACGTTACACACGCGTTGATGTGTATTTTATTTGAGGTCAACTTCGGTTTTCTACAACCGACATTAACAAATTCCCATCTGCCTCATAACCGCGGCACGGCTTTCAAAGATATTACCCCGCAGGGTGTCCCAACTTAGCCCATTATAAGCTCTCACGGTCAACGAAGGATATTCTTCTACCGAAGACCCGATCAATCTCGAATCCCGGACTACAAGACATTTCGACAGAATAAAACAAGACCAGCAAAGCCGCCTAATGTGCCGACAATCCCGATAGGAGCTGCACATATCTCGCTCGTGGCACACCGGATGAGCAGTCCGCATAACTAAAACCAGACCTCAAGTTTCCTGAGGGGCGCCGCAGCACTTAGTTTGGGCCAGACTCAAGGAGCACCGTCCCAAGGGGGGGGGTTAAATAAAGATGACCTCGGCTCGCGAAACCCGGGGAAAAAGGCTTAGGTGGCAAATGGTAAAACCAAAGTTGGGCCTTGCTGGACGAGTCTTATTCAAAGCGAACTGTCAAGGGGGTCCCATAAATCACCCAACCGTAAGGAACGCTAAATCAAGGAACATAACACCGTATGACGGAAACTAGGTGGCAAGAGGGAACAAAACACTGCATAAGGCCGAGCCTTCCACCCTTTACCAAGTATATAGATGCATTAATTATAGTAGATATATATTGTGATATCCCCAACAAGTAAACATGTTCCAATAAGGAACAACACCTCCATGTTCCAACAAGGAACAAACTTCATCCTCACCTGCAACTAGCAACGCTTATAAGAGGGCTGAGCAAAGCGGTAACATAGCCAATCAACGGTTTGCTAGGAAAGGATGGTTAGGGCTGACATGGCAATATGGGTGGCATGATATAGCAAGTGATAGGCATCGTATCATAGGCATAGCAAAAGAGCGAGCAACTAGCATAGCAAAGATAGAAGTGATTTCGAGGGTATGGTCATCTTGCCTGCAAGGTTATCTTCTCAACAGGTTCCTCGTTCACGTACTCGTCTCCTGGCTCTACCCAAAGCAAGAACACAAACAAAGGAACCACAATAAATCACGGTGAAAGGCACAAGCAACATGATGCAATATATGGCATGATATGCGAGATGTGATATGCAATGCGATAAAAGGCCCGAAGGAAAATGATGAACTAGGCATCAACTTGGCAAACCAAGTATGCCGCTGAAAGATGAGATGATTTCGTTGAAATCGATATAAAGATCACCGAATCGGATGCACGGTTTGCAAATGACAAGCAAAACAAGAATGGCACAAATCTGCCATTAACAAAGATGATACCACTTAGCAAGCAACAAGAAATTAAGCTACTGCACCCAAACGTACCAACAAAGCATATGGCAGTGATCTACTCAAGATGCTTGACAAAAGATGAACACTGAGCTACGGCTAAATCACAACACAACAGGTTCAAACAAGCATGGCAAAAGTGCAAAAATATCAGTCGACATGGCAAAAACAAAGCATCAGTAGCAATGTTCAGAGCAAGAAAACAACATGCTACAGGAACTTATAATAGCAAAACATTGCATGGCATGAATATAATCAAAGCATAGAACAAAAGTCCCTTACTGACCATAAGCCAAAAAGGATCAGAAAATATAGTAACAACCATGTCAATATCACAAGTTTCGTTAACAGATTCAGCAACATGGCATGGCAAAACAGATAACAAGTAGGCATGTTTAAGAGCTCAAAGCACTCACTACAGAGCATTTCATGATAAACTAAGCATACGTACATCAAGAAGACATAGCATAGAAGATATACATGGCAAGAACAACATCATAGCATACACGGATCAACCACAACAACCTTGGCAAAATTGAATAGCATGTAAACAATCTGCCAGGAAACATTTTATAGAAAAAGTAGAGCTCGATTGACTCAAGCTATGGCACTCCATAATTGCAAACAAAGGCATGGATGGATAGAGCATAACCATATGTTCAAAACATCCTTACTGAAGTATCTCAAAATATGCATGGATCTCTTGGTAGCATCAAGTTAACATGGCATCAAAATATCACTAAACAGGTATGAAATCAGCAACATCAGACACCTAGCTTGCATGCTTGTGCTAGTCACCACATAGATCAAAAAATACATGGCATACACCCCTGGAAAGATGGCATGGCATATTACAAAACACATGTAGGACTCAAATTCATAGGGTGCACACATCAATCATAGCAAAATAACAAAGTGCAAGTTCTCATAAGAAATGTAAACTAACATCACATAGCCCTCTTCTAACAGCATTTCGGGCATCAAGATGAGCTCAAATGAAAATGATGCAATGAGATGAAATGATCTACTCATCGAGGCTAACATTTTGAAATATTACACGCACGAAACCGAGCTACAGATGCAAAGTTATGATGCGTTGGAAAAGCCACAAAATAATCAACGAGACAAAAACTTAGACAAATTTTGAGGGGGGAAGAAGTCAACCCTCGGGCTCGATCCGATCGGATCCCGATCCGGCGCGGGACGAGGCGGCGGGCGGCTCACCGGAAACGAGGAGGACGAGGCCGGGCGCCGGGCCGGACGGGACGGCGGATTCGAGCCTCGCCGGATCCGCCGGCGGCGATGGCGGCGAGGGCGGCGGCGAAGTCGCGGGCGACGAGGCCGGAGACGGCGGCGGCGGGAGCGGGCCGGGGGCGGCGGGCGCTGGGCGAAGCGAGGGCGGCGGGCGCGGGGCACCAAGGCGGGCGGCAAGACGGGCGCAAGGCGGAGGCGACGCGGGCTGGGGGCGGGCGGGCGGGCTCGGCGGGCTGGGCGGCGCTGCGGTGGCGGGTGGCGACGTGTCGCGCTTCGGTTCGCCGGGGGCGGCGGCGCTGGCGGGGCGGACGGTCCGACGCCGGGAATTTGTCCGGCAGCGGGATGAGGATGGCTAGGGTTTGACCCGGATTTGGACGGGAGGTGTTTAAATAGGCATAGGGGAGCTAGAGAGTCCAAATGAGGTGTAGTTTTACCACACGATCGTGATCGAACGACGGAGAGCATGGAAGTGACTTAGATGGGTTATTGGACTATTTTGAAGGGGTGTTGGCTGCAACTTAAAAGAGGCCTTTGCAGAGTGCGGTTAACCATTGAGTACCAAACGAGCTCCAAATGACCAAACTTGACCAGTGGTTCACCGTGGTATACCAAGGCCACTTGACAAACCTCGTCCATTCCGAGAAAGTTTAGTACCCTCTCACGGAAAAACGAAAAGGGGACGCCGGGGACATAGGAGTGCCGATTGCAAAACGGACAACGGAAAATGCTCGAATCATGAGATGAACACGATGCAAATGAGATGCACATGATGACATGATATGAAAATGCATGACATGGACAAAATGCAAAAATGAAGACAAAACCCAACCACGGAGGGAATATCATATCACAATGCCGAAAATGGCAAGAGTTGGAGTTACAATTATGGAAAGTTACATCCGGGTGTTACAACACTCCACCACTACAAGAGGATCTCGCCCCAGATCTAGGACTGAAAGAACTCCGGATATTCGAACGGAGGTGATCCTCGCGCCCTGTGTGGCTTCTCGGTCGGAATGGTGTGACCACTTCACTTTAAGGAATTTGATTGACTTGTTGCGTAGTCTTGCGCCGCTTTTTCAAGAATAGCAACGGGTGCTCATGATAAGAGAGATCTTCTTGAAGGTCAATTTCTTCGTTGATAGTGCGCCAGAGTCTTGAAGCACTTGCTAAGCCGTGACACGTGAAACACATCGCACGCTTGCAAAGTTGGACGAAGCTCGTTGATAGGCTAGATCGCTTTTGCCAATGATCTTGAAAGGACCCACGATCTAGGGGCAAGCTTCCTTTGATACCGGGTTTACGAGTGCCTTTCATTGAGAGACGCGAGGTAGACATGGTCTCCGATTTCAAAAGCCACATCACGGTGCTTGTCATCATAATAGTTTTCCGCGCGATTATGCTGCTTTGAGATTCTCACGAATGACTTTGCACATTTCTTCGCTTCGGATCAAGTCATTGCCAAGAAGTTGGCGCTCACCGCCTCGACCAATTGAGAGGAGTACGCACTTTCGCCATAGAGAATTTCGAATGGGGCCTTGCCCAACTCGCTTGGAAGCTGTTGTTGTAGGAGAACTCGCATATGGAAGACAATCTTCCCACTTCATACCGAAGGAAATGACACAAGCCCCGAGCATATCTTCAAGGATTTGATTGACTCGCCGACTTGGCCACTTGTTTGAGGATGGAAAGTCAGCTGAAACGAATGTTGGTGCCTCATGGCCTTCAAAAGAATCCCAAAACTTGGAGGTAAAGATGCTGCCACGGTCTCAAGAGATCACTTGTGGAATGCCGCAAGGAGACAATCCTCGAGGTGTATAGCTCGCCAACCGAGCTGTTGTGATAGATTCTTTGATAGGAAGAAAATGAGCCACTTTAGTAAGCTTGTCAATGACAACGAAGATAGCATCATTTCCACGCTTGACTTTGGAAAACCAGTCACAAGTCCATTTCAATATGATCAAACTTCCATTCCGAATAGCAAGAGGTTGGAGGAGACCAGCTGGTCGTTGGTGTTCGCTTTCACTCTTCCGCAGACATCACACTCATTCACGAATTGAGCAATTTCGCGCCATTCGAGTCCACCAATATGACTGCTTGAGGTCATGGTACATCTTCGCATTTCTAGGATGAATGGATAGAAGCGAATTGTGAGCCTCGCTCATAATGACTTTACGAGATCACCCTTGGAACCACAATCCGTCCTCAAGAAAAGAGTATCTTTGTCATCAATGTGGAAGCACTTGTACTTGAATGCCCTTGTCGATACCACGCTTCACCTTTTTCACCATGGTATCCAGGAGTTGAGCCTCACGAATTTGATCTTCCAAAGTAGGAGAGACTATGAGGTTGGCAAGAAAGCCTTGAGGAACAACTTGAAGATTCAGCTTATGGAAAGCTTCACAAAGATCCGTTGAAGGGCTTGAGGATTAAACTATTGCAAGAAGCCTTCCCGCTCAAAGCATCTGCAATCACATTGGCCTTGCCCGAGTATATTCAATACTTGGGTTGTACTTTTGAATCATTTCACCCATCGAGTCTGCCTCGAGGTTGAGGTTGGGTTGAGGAAGATATACTTGAGACTCTTGTGATCGGTGAAAATGTCCACTTTCCTTCCCAACAAGAGATGTCTCCATGTTATCAATGCATGGACAATCGCCGCCAACTCAAGATCGTGAGTGGGGTATTTCTTTTCGCTGGGCTTCAGCCGACGAGAGGTATAAGCCACAACTCTCTTCTTGCATTAACACAAAGACCGAGACCTTGAAGAGAAGCATCACGTAAAACTTCAATGGCTTGGATTCATCAGAGGAGTCAAGACAGAGCTGTGACGAGTTTCTCTTGAGAGTATTGAAAGCAACGCCACACTCAGGAGACCGTATATATTTCACATGCTTCGAGGAGGTTGGAAAGAGGCTTTGCAATCTTGGAGAAATTCTCAACGAATCTTCGCAATAGCTTGCAAGACCAAGAAAATCATGGAGCTGCTTGACATTCCGAGGAGGTTCCCAATTCACAATCATGGACACCTTCTGGATTAACAGCGATGCCCTTGGCGGAGATGATATGACCAAGGCAAAGCACTTCATCAAGACAAAATTCACATTTGGAAAACTTCGCATAGAATTGATACTCTCTGAACTTGTCTAGCACCAATCGCAAATGTTTGGCATGATCCTTCTTATTCTTGGAGAAGACCAAAATATCATCCAGATAGACCAAGACGAATTCATTGGTGTAGGGGTTGAAGATGAAGTTCATCATCCGAGAGAATGTTGGAGGAGCATTGACAAGGCCGAAAGACATGACAATATATTCATAAGAACCAAAGCTTGTTCTGAATGCTGCCTTGGGAATATCTTGCTCACGAATGCGAATTTGATGATAACCCATACGAAGGTCAAGCTTGAGAACACTTTAGCACCTTTGAGTTGCTCGAAAAGCTCATTGATGTTGGGAAGTGGATACTTGTTCTTGATTGTCTTCTTATTCAATGGACGGTAATCGACGCAAAGTCGGTCCGCGCCATCCTTCTTCCGACAAAAGAACACCACAACCCCAAGGAGATGAACTCGGTCCGATCAAACCCAGACGCTCTTGTTCATCGAGCTGCTTCTTCAATTCCTTCAGCTCATCAGGTCCAAGCTTGTATGGACGCTGTAAACGGGTTCAAGGCTGTGCTCAAGATCGATAACGAACTCAATCGGCCGATGAGGAGGCATCCCGAAGCTCTTCCGAAAGACATCTTGGTACTCACAAACAACGAATCGAGAGATAGCATCCAATTCACCCTTCTCATTGAGAGAAAACAACCGAATGGTTTCATCACGAGCGCATAGATGATCACATCATTAGAAGAGTGAGTCAATTGAATTTCCCCGCAGCACAATCAAGCCGAGCTTTGTGCCGAGAAAGCCACCCATCCCAAGAATAAGATCAATATCCGAGTCACCAAGAACAATTGGTTTAGCCAGAAATCTATAGTCGCCCATCTTGATAGAAACATCCGGGATATAATTATTAGCTGTCATTTGCTTACCCGGGGACACAATTGATAAAGAACTAGGCAATACTTGATAACCCAACTCATGTTTAGATGCAAATGGTCTTGAGATGAAACAATGTGATGCACCAAGATCAAATAAGACTTTTGCAGAATATCATTAATCGAGAGATTACCCATTATCACATCGAAGATTCTCCGCTTGAGCTGCATTCATCATATTCACCTTTGCCGACTTGGGATTATGCTTGACCACCGCATTGCCGGAAGATTTCACAGAGGAGGAGGCGGAAGGCGCCTGGTTGAAGCATTTGTTCGATAGTGACCTTTCTCGACACTTGTTGCAAGTCACCTCCGAGAGCGGACGGTGGTAAGGAGCACTTGACCTTGGAGCTTGAGAATTAGACTTGTTCTCGATAGCCTGGGTTGGGCGGGTGGGAAGATCCACGACCACCTGAGTTCTTCTCACGATAAGGCCGACGGAACGGAGGAGGAGGAAGGTAGAACTTCGCTGCTTAGCTGCCACTTGAGAGGAAGAAGAAGACTGAATCGCATCCCCGATTCTCTTCTTAGAAGCCTCACATTTGAGCTGGGCAGCTTGCTTCAAAGGCCATGTTGTAGAATTCATCATACTTTTCTCGCTCAAAAGCACAAGAGCTAATTGCAGATCTTCTCCGAGACCACCTCTCAATTGATAGATCATACTCTTTTCATCGTGGACGTCTTGCTTAGCAAAGCGAGCGAAGTTTCGAACTGGATATTGTATTGATACACGTACATGTTGCCTTGCTTGAGATTGCGGAACTCCTCACGCTTGCTCTCAACAACACTTTTCGAATGTGGTGAGCTCAAGTCTCGGCGAACTCATCCTGTAATGACACGACCTCCTCTAGAATCTTTGTATTGTCGGTACCACTCAAAGCAGCTTGATCCTTGAGTTGAAACGATGCAAACTTGACAAAGTCCTCGTGTCCGACATTGCTACATTCAAAATGTTTGCAGATGTCCACAAGCCAATCGTCAGCTGCCTGTGGCCTCGGCTACGTAAACCGAAAGACTTCGCTGATTAGCGAGGAACCGATCGAGAGTAGCAAAGTGCGGCTGGTTGTTTCCTTGACCTTGATTTCCTTGACTGCCTTGCTCTTGAGTACGCTTCTTGCAAGAGCTGCAAAATCATCTCGAGCATTGGCATTGGTGGCTGCCATGATAGTTGCCAGCCTCCGGAGGCGGAGGTGGAGGTGGAGGGTTCGACCGATTCCCATCATTTCGCTCCGGATTCTCGACGCTGGCGGAGCCATCCTCAAGAGGGTGACATCCGTTAGCACTTGATAGACAAATAGTCAAGTTGAATCAACGGATAGAAATTGCAACATATAGTCTTCACAATAAACATTCAACAAGAATGAACGAATGAATTCCAAAGTTAACATCACACGCCCATTAAGGTGAGAAGCCACTTGATTAAGGGTTGATGAAAAAATAACAAGGTACGATCGAACAAATAAGTGGTAAGGATTACCCAATCACGAACCAAATATCTCAGGAAGAAATGCTAAGAGCTACTTGAATCCCACCTATAAACTCCCAAACTTTCTGGTTATGCAACTGTGTTGGGGATATAGGGACACAAAATATATCACCCAAACTAACAATACCTAGATCCAAATTGATCCATCCGTCAACACATAACCAAGAAACCTTCGAAATCATGTACCTCGACCTTCAAAAGCATCCGTTATACGAAGTCATGGCAATACTCCCGAGCTCGCCTCAAGATCGGGTTATCGGGTTATCTCACCAACAACTACACAAAAGAGATTTCGATGTCGGTAAAACTCAGTATTCCAGAATCTGCAACGATAAAATTGTGACGACAACACCTCGGAGCTCAACTCCCCGGACACCGCCACAACCCCTAAATGTCGAGGCACCAAGAACAATTTTCTCACATACAAAACCATCGAACGATCCCAAGATACCCGCATGATCCTAAAAAAATTTAGTGAAATTTGAGGAGAGGAGAGTCAAAACTTCTACGCCAGAGACCTCACAGAGCGATTTAAGGACCGGGAGTAAAAAGAATCCTACTCCGATATATATAATCCTAAGACTCAAAAAATTTCCGCTCTAGACTCAACAACGCCAAAGAAACAATCAAGTAGGGGGCTCTAAGTCGGGAAGGCTCGATTACCAACTTGTAACGCCTCGATGCGGCTATATCTCCCACGTGTCGGGCACGACTTAGAGGCATAACCGCATTGAAAGCAATGTCGCAAGTGAGGTAATCTTCACACAACCCATGTAATACATAAGGAAAGAGATACATAGTTGGCTTACAATGCCACTTCACACAATACATAAATAAACATCCATCATTCAGATTACACTCAAGGTCCGACTACGGAACCAAAATAAAAGAAGATACCCCAAATGCTACACAGATCCCCGATCGTCCCAACTGGCTCCACTATCGATCATCGTGAAAGACACATAGTAACGACCACGCCTCGTCGAACTCCCACTTGAGCTTGGTTGCGCCACCTGACCGCATCGCCGGCACCGCAACTATTTTGTAGAATCTGTGAGTCACGGGACTCAGCAATCTCACACCATGAGATCAAGACTATTTAAGCTTATAGGAAGGACAGAGTTTTGAGGTGGAGCTGCAGCAAGTTTACTAGCATATATGGTGGCTACATTCGCAAAAGAGAGCGAGAAGAGGAGCAAAGCACGGTCGTGAAGCTAGTAGCGATCAAGAAGTGATCCCGAACTACTTACGCCAAACATAACTCCAACATCGTGTTCACTTCCCTGACTCGCCGAGAAGAGACCATCACGGTTACACACGCGTTGATGTGTATTTTATTTGAGGTCAACTTCGGTTTTCTACAACCGACATTAACAAATTCCCATCTGCCTCATAACCGCGGGCACGGCTTTCGAAAGATAATACCTCGCAGGGTGTCCCAACTTAGCCCATTATAAGCTCTCACGGTCAACGAAGGATATTCCTTCTACCGAAGACCCGATCAATCTCGAATCTCGGACTACAAGACATTTCGACAAAGAATAAAACAAGACCAGCAAAGCCACCCGAATGTGCCGACAAATCCCGATAGGAGCTGCACATATCTCGCTCGTGGCACACCGGATGAGCAGTCCGTATAACTAAAACCAGACCTCAAGTTTCCTTGAGGGGCGCCGCAAAGCACTTAGTTTGGGCCAGCACTCAAGGAGCACCGTCCGGGGTTAAATAAAGATGACCTCGGCTCGTGAAAACCCGGGGAAAAAGGCTTAGGTGGCAAATGGTAAAACCAAAGTTGGGCCTTGCCGGAGGAGTCTTATTCAAAGCGAATCGTCAAGGGGTCCCATAAATCACCCAACCGTAAGGAACGCTAAATCAAGGAACATAACACCGTATGACGGAAACTAGGTGGCAAGAGGAACAAAACACTGCATAAGGCCGAGCCTTCCACCCTTTACCAAGTATATAGATGCATTAATTATAGCAGATATATATTGTGATATCCCCAACAAGTAAACATGTTCCAATAAGGAACAACATCTCCATGTTCCAACAAGGAACAAACTTCATCTTCACCGCAACTAGCAACGCTATAAGAGGGCCGAGCAAAGCGGTAACATAGCCAATCAACGGTTTGCTAGGAAAGGATGGTTAGGGCTGACATGGCAATATGGGTGGCATGATATAGCAAGTGATAGGCATCGTAGCATAGGCATAGCAAAAGAGCGAGCAACTAGCATAGCAAAGATAGAAGTGATTTCGAGGGTATGGTCATCTTGCCTGCAAGGTTCTCGAGTTGTCGAAAGCTTGATCCTCGTAAGTGTTCTCAACAGGTTCCTCGCTCACGCACTCGCCTCCCGGCTCTACCCAAAGCAAGAACACAAACAAAGGAACCATAATAAATCACGGTGCAATGCACAAGCAACATGATGCAATATATGGCATGATATGCTAGATGTGATATGCAATGCGATGCAAGGCCCGAAGGAAAATGATGAACCAGGCATCAACTTGGCAAACCAAGTATGCCGCTGAAAGATGAGATGATTTCGCTGAAATCGATATAAAGATCACCGAATCGGATGCACGGTTTGCAAATGACAAGCAAAACAAGAATGGCACAACTGCCATTAACAAAGATGATACCACTTAGCAAGCAACAAGAAATTAAGCTACTGCACCCAAACGTACCAACAAAGCATATGGCAGTGATCTACTCAAGATGCTTGACAAAAGATGAACACTGAGCTACGGCTAAATCACAACATAACAGGTTCAAACAAGCATGGCAAAAGTGCAAAAATATCAGTCGACATGGCAAAACAGCATCAGTAGCAATGTTCAGAGCAAGAAAACAACATGCTACAGGAACTTATAATAGAAAAAATGGCATGGCATGAATCTACTCAAAGCATAGAACAAAAGTCCCTTACTGACCATAAGCCAAAAAGGATCAGAAAATATAGTAACAACCATGTCAATATAGCAAGTTTCATAATGATTCAAAGAACATGGCATGGCAAAACAGATAACAAGTAGGCATGTTTAAGAGCTCAAAGCACTCACTACAGAGCCTTTCATGATAAACTAAGCATACATACATCAAGAAGACATGGCATAGAAGATATACATGGCAAGAACAAGATCATAGCATACACGGATCAACCACAACAACCTTGGCAAAATTGAATAGCATGTAAACAATCTGCCAGGAAACATTTTATAGCAAAAGTAGAGCTCGATTGACTCAAGCTATGGCACTCCATAATTGCAAACAAAGGCATGGATGGATAGAGCATAACCATATGTTCAAAACATCCTAACTGAAGTATCTCAAAATATGCATGGATCTCTTGGTAGCATCAAGTTAACATGGCATCAAAATATCACTAAAACAGGCTGAAATCAGCAACATCAGACACCTAGTTTGCATGCTTGTGCTAGTCACCACATAGATCACAAAAATACATGGCATACACCCCTGGAAAGATGGCATGGCATATTACAAAACACATGTAGGACTCAAATTCATAGGGTGCACACATCAATCATAGCAAAATAATAAAGTGCAAGTTCTGTTAAGAAACAGAAACTAACATCACATAGCCCTCTTCTAACAGCATTTCGGGCATCAAGATGACCTCAAATGAAAATGGTGCAATGAGATGAAATGATCTACTCATCGAGGCGAACATTTTGACATATTACACGCACGAAACGGAGCTACAGATGCAAAGTTATGATGCGTTGAAAAAGCCACAAAATAATCACCAAGACAAAAACTTAGACGAATTTTGAGGGGGGAAGAAGTCAACCCTCGGGCTTGATCCGATCGGATCCCGATCCGACGCGGGACGAGGCGGCGGGCGGCTCGCCGGAGACGAGGAGGACGAGGCCGGGCGCCGGGCCGGGCGGGACGGCGGATTCGCCGCCTCGCGGATCCGGCCGGCGCGATGGCGGCGAGGCGCGGGCGGTAAGTCGCGGGCGACGAGGCCGGAGACGGGCGGCGGCGGGAGCGGGCCGGGCGGGCGGCGCGCCGGGCGAAGCAGAGGGGGCGGGCGCGGCACCCGCGGGCGGGCGGCGGCGGGCGGGTTCGGGCGGAGGCGACGCGGTCATGGGGCCGGCGGCGGGGCTCGGGCGGGCGGGCGGCGCATGGTGGCGGGTGTTGACGTGTCGCGCTTCGTTCGCCGGGCGGGCGGCGGCGCGGGCGGGGCGGACGGTTCAGATGTCGGGAATTTGTCCGCAAAGCGGGATGAGGATGGCTAGGGTTTGACCCGGATTTGACGGGAGGTGTTTAAATAGGCATAGAGGGAGCTAGAGAGTCCAAATGAGGTGTAGTTACCACACGATCGTGATCGAACGACGAGAGCATGGAAGTGACTTAGATGGGTTATTGGACTATTTTGAAGGTGTTGGGCTGCAACTTAAAAGAGGCCTTTGCGAGAGTGCGTTAACTGCTGAGTACCAAACGAGCTCCAAATGACCCGAACTTGACCGATGGTCTACCGTGGTATACCAAGGCCACTTGACAAACCTCGTCCATTCCGAGAAAGTTTAGTACCCGCCACGGAAAAACGTAAAAGGGGACGCCGGGGACATAGGAGTGCCGGATTGCAAAACGGACAACGGGAAAATGCTCGAATCATGAGACTAACACGTATGCAAATGAGATGCACATGATGACATGATATGAAATGCATGACATGGACAAAATGCAAAAATGAAGACAAAACCCAACCACGGAGGGAATATCATATCACAATGCCGAAAATGGCAAGAGTTGGAGTTACAATTATGGAAAGTTACATCCGGGTGTTACAGGGTGAAGAAGTACACCCTCAGGGTTATAAATGATCTATTCAATAGCCATGTCCGCTGAAAAGGACTTCTGCTGCCTATATCAGTTCATAGACAAGGAAAGTGGATACCTAAAATGCGCAAGATAAGCGTGAGTGCTATGGATGATGCTCGTCAGGGAGACGGGAGCGGTCCATAGTGGTGTTTTGATATGGTGAATATGTGGACTCTAAAAGCGCCACCTCAAAAGAGTTACTTGCAAAAGAGTTCAGATAGCCACCGAGTCAAAGCTGGCTTGCTGCAGCAAACTCCACCACCCCCCTTTTTTGATAATGATGCATATGTAGTTAGTCCCGATGTAAGTCTTGCTGAGTACGCTTGTACTCACATTTGCTTACTTTATGTTTTGCGAGAGACGCTGGCCTCGCTAGTAGTTCCGCTGTGGACTTCGACGCTTAGCTTGTTACCTCAGCTACGATCTTGTGCCCTCGGCAGATCTCGGTAGATAGTCGCTTCTCAGCTTTTTTTTGTAGATGTCTCATACGTACATGTTAAGCTTCCGCTTGTGCTTGTTTCTTGTATGTTTCAGATGTTGGGTCATGAGACCCATGTTTGTAATATCTCTCCTGAGCCTAATGAATAAATATTTGAGTCATAGAGTTATGTTGTGATGCCATGTTGTATTTACACATATTGAGCATATTGTGTGTATGTTTGAAATGCTTGGTATGTGTGGGATCCGACAATCTAGTTGTTTATCCTGGCAGCCTCTCATATGGGTAAATGTAGTCTAGTGCTTCCCGAGCGATAGTAGTCCGCTATAGCCCGGTTCACTGAGTCCTCGCTAGCCCAAAGACTACCGCTTCGACACTTGATCGGCCGCATGTGTTTCACTTCGCTCGTGGTTCTGTTCTTCGGGAAATGTCACGCGTGACATCCGAGTCCCGCTTAGCTCGCATGTACCCGGTTCCCGAGTCCCGATAGCCCAAAGGCTGCAGCCCGGATTCACACGCCGACCGACATGCTCGATGTGATTCATGTATGCCCGTCCCCATGGGTTAGTGCTGCTTTGGTTCACGATTAGCCATGTCGGCCCGGTTCTTCATCATATGGATGCTAGCGACACTATCATATACGGAGCCAAAGGTGCAAACGGTCCCGGCCATGGTAAGGCGACACCTGTGGGAATACCGCATGCGGAGGTCGAAGTGATATGAGGTGTTACCGCCAGGTCAATGTGACTTGAATCAAGGCCCCGACACATAGCCGAAGCGCCGCTGCGTTCCTTGAAGCCGCTTCCACCAGCTCCCCAATGCCTTCGGGGGGAGATAGATGGCCACAAGGCTTGGCCGATGTTTTCATCACCGCCCGACTGCTCGCGTACCGACACAATTCGGGAAGAAGATCACCAAGAATGGGCATCTCCTCCTCGTGACGACTCGTGAGCAAACCTACATACATGTTTATGTTAATGGTTTTCCTCGCCAACTCTTTTCAAGGTTCGCCAAGCACTTATCGAAAATGCCGCCACGGCCGCCGATTCTCCTTTATGGAGTCGCATAACCGGGCACGAACATCCTTTAGTTCCTCACCCAGCTTGGTGTTGGCATCTTGAGGTTATTCTTCTCCCGCCGCACTGTAAGCACGCCTCGCCGCCTTTAATCGGGCGAAGAGCTGTTGCTTGTCCGATTTAGTCCGCGCCATCTCGCAATGTTTTGGCCGATTCACACACCCGCCGACTTTATAAACTATTTATTTTTTAAAGCATATATTACCGTAGGGGCCTCTCAGAGTTCCCCATGTAGTGGCTCGGCGGCCTCAAGTTGGGCCTTGCACTCTTCAAGCCCCGACAATCGGCTATTCTTTTCTCAGAAGATCCTCAGATAACAAATGATCCTTAAATCAGTTATTCTAACTATTTTAAGTCTCGGGCCACCGCATATATAAATGTCAAATTTCCTTACCCGTATGTCCTTCACATACCGCCTCCGTGGCTCGCTAGACCATCTTGAGCGGCACGAGATGCGATCTCCAATCAAAGGCATTCAAGGCCTCCGGGAGAAACATGCGCCACGAAGAACTGTCCGGGCGGCGCTGTGATTCAAGGCGCCTCCACCTCGGGTTGGTGGCGTATAACCTGCCGGCATCCTCTCGTCGGAGGAGCATCCGACGACATCTCGTGGTTCGCTTCAGCCTCCGGACCCAGCTTTGAAGCTTGTCCGTGAAGGTTCGATTATAATCTCTCCGGACTAAGTCCGGCGAGCGCTCTTTTTCCTGAAAAGAGCATCAGCGTTAGTACGCCTTCTAGGAATCAATCCGGGGAGTATGGTGACACGCTATACTGTTGCGGCGGAGTTTCGATCCGGACCGCACTTCTTTTTAACCTACGGGGCCGCGCTGCCCCTTGTTGGCCAGCCGTCGCAGGCTCGGCTTCCGCCCAAGGAACCCCCGCGAAACACCATTGGTATACGGTGATCAAAAATATGCACGGATGGGTCATTATCGTGGTTTTGGGATCTTGGTCTCAGACACTGTAATGGAAGTATTCCGGTAATCGTCAGAATGGCTACCAAAGCATTGTCGATGTTAAGTTGGTAGAACACCCCGCCGATCAACTCCACTTTTATATCCGGATCCTCTTCGAGGTCGGATCGAGGGACCGCCCGGATCCTCGGGTTGGGGGGCGGGTTGTATCTTCTCCATATCCGCGCAGCCTCCTCAAGCAAAAACCACGAAATGAGATATTTAACCATGGGAACATGGATCGACAGGTCACAAAGATGTTTGCTTACCCAGCTTCGAGGATTATTCAAGAAAACTCTTCAGTGGATTGACACGGAGGAAATCCTCCTCCTCCCTTTGTACATGGCGCATAAGATCTTCACCAGCCGGTGACCGATCCCGCCCTTTATGCCATGGCGGTGGCATCGCCCTCCCGCTGAAGTCCCACATGGGTGGCCTCAGACAGTAGCGGCTGCACTTCTCATATTCAGATTGCCATGACTCGCCATGGTCAATCCGCATGAGCCAAGAATCTTATTCGCTCATCAAATAACGGACATCCCGATCATCTTCTCTCCGGCTCCGAGGGCGCTTAGCTTAGGCGCTTCTTCAGAGGAGCATTGCTGAACTCCTAAGGCCGATCCAACAGGATCCAGCAGCGGATGTCCTCCATGTGAAACCATTCAAGGCCAGCCTTCGGACGCTTTTGGGGTCCCTGATAGGTATCCGTCCCGCGATGCGCCATAGCTCGCTCCGCCCACTTGATATATTGACCCTCATGAGAACGGGTACTAGGCGTAATACTCTCTTCCACAGCCCAAATGAGCCTCGACGCCTGTGAACAGTTCACAAAGGGCCACGGGCCCGCTGGTGCAAGATCGAGGCAGAGTAAGATGGTGCAATTGAGGCCGAGAACACCAAGAGCCCCGGAGAAACGGATGGATTGAAATCCGAGTCCTCTTACTAGATAAGAGATGAAGCACACCCGCCTCCTTTAGAGGGATCGGGACGCCTCCTCGCTAGGGGCCGGAGCGCGAGAGGAGGAGCCGCGCCGATTGTCCACGATGGAATGGGCTTTGCACGCCCGGCGAAAGCTCGCAAAGGGGGGATGGTGTAACTCAGATCTAGATCCTGAACCTTTATAAGCGCTCATTTGCGCTGCTAGGGGGTAATTGTAAAATACCGGCTTTTCGTGATTCGCTCAAACACGTGGAAGATGGCCATTATTGGGCTTAGTGCCGAGGAGCGCAGCATTTATCGGGTTTGACACTATTCGACAAGTATATGGAATTTGGAGAAGAACCACCGCAATGTCAAGACAATCAATCGCCGGACTCACCGCCATTGAAGCCTGGTTCGGGCTACCGAGGGAGTCCCGACTAGGGGTGTCCGATAGCCGGACTATCGCCACGGCCGACTCCAAGACTATGAAGATACAAGATTGAAGACTTCGCCCCGTGTCCGGATGGGACTTTCTTGGCGGAAGGCAAGCTTATGATACGGATATGTAGATCTCCTACCATTGTAACCACTGTAACCCTAACCTATCCGTGTCTCAGATAAACCGGAGGGTTTTAGTCCAGAGGATCTAACAACAAGCATACCATAGGCTAGCTTCTAGGTTTAGCCTCCTTGATCTCGTGGTAGATCTACTTTGTACTACCCATATCATCAATATTAATCAAGCAGAGTAGGGTATTACCTCCATCGAGAGGGCCCGAACTCTGGTAAAACATCGTGTCCCTTGTCTCCTGCTACCATCCGCCTAGACGCACAGCTCGGGACCCCTACCCGAGATCCGCCGTTTTGACAATCGACAATGGGTGGTCTCAAATAATGAAGGCTCGGCCCATCTTGGAGAATAGGATGTAAGATTATGTTCATGCTTTTCCATGGCTCTAAAGCTTAATATCCTGTTTATTGACCATGTTGTGAGATGAAGCCGCTTTAAGGTTGTGGATGCGCTGGGTGGCGCCTGGCCTTGTCCTCGGGCTTGGCGGCCTCACCCTTGGTTAATCAGAGGCAAAGTAGCACGCTCGAGGCGTGCTTTGTACTGTTGGACCTGAGAAGTACTCATACTGCTTTCAGCTTTGGTTGTTAAGTGCCCTCGCTGGTTTCAGTTATCGGTTGTTAGTACTCGCTGCTTTTACAGTCTGTCGGTTTCTTCAGCCCTATCTTCATCCACCGCTAAAACCAAACCAGCGCCAAGGGCTGCCTGCCTCCCCCCATGGCTGGCTGAGCCTCAAAGACACGATCGCCGCCCCACCATCTCCTAAATCATTAACGCCGACGCCCTCCGCACATGCTTTGGTGGCCACAAGGCGCCGCTTTCTCTCGCATTGTCAACATGGTCAACAAACAACAGAATCGATGTAAGTACGTGGAGAGGATGATAGTAGGGGCCCACCACGCCAACAGATGGAAAATAAAATGCTTCCTCCTAGTGTTTTCCCGACATCTAGGACCCATGACATTGTGAGCGATATAGTCAATAGACAAGAGAACAGCACAAGATCGGCCGACACTGGGACGAGCTACTCGAGCAGTATTTTTTTTGTTTGGTATTGTAAAGACGGAGCAGGGTTTGAACTGGTCAGGCCCGCCTAGCCCTGTGCTTATATTTTATGTTCACCATGTGACCAGCCCAGCTATTTCTTCTTTGTGAAAATGAGCCCATTTATTTTTTCTCAAGAATACCCAATCCAGGCTCATTTATTTTCTACGCCTCGATGGACGAACTCTTTCAAGACGCTCAAAATCTTGAAAGTAATATGAAATGGGTTATAAATATAAAAAGAGATGACAAATTGGCAATTACTTTATAATTTCTGAATTTTATCACATTTTCAGATTCCTATTTCACTGGGCATTAACCTAATTTAAATATATCTTCAAAGTACTTCAAATCTGGCTAGAGAGTTCGGTATTAAAAATAGTTTGGAACCCACAGAAATATGCAAAATTGGCCTGCCAACTAAAAACGATCGCAATAAATTGCATAAGAAGTTGCCATGAGCTATATATAATTTATTAAAAAAGAGGGAGTGGTCTAACTTGTGGGCCTGCTTTAGTTGACGCGATGCCAGATTTTTTTAGTTATCATATACGCCAACAACGATTCTAGCAGACGTAACCGTTGGATTGACATCCAACGGCCGTCGTGTTTCTTCAATCTCTGATCTTCTTGCTCCAGCCGCCAAAGCAGCGCTGGCGGGACCGCCTACTCCCGCCTCCCGTGGCTTCAGGTTGCCGCCAAGCAGCCTCAGCCGCCTTCTTACTACTCCCATCGCTGGCCGTGGCATCCTCTACTCACCCACACCCCCGTTATTCTTCGACGACGGCAGCCTCACACCGCAGCCGAACCGTGAACGCCAGATTCTCTCCGCAGGCATCCACTCCGCCTTCCCGCCTCCGCCATCCCTTCCTATGCTCGCCGCCGCCACTCATTGGTGGTTTCTCGGCGCCGCGTGGTCAATGTGGTCAATGACCGACTTGCATCGAAGAGTATCAGACGTGGAGAGGCCGACAATGGCTCCACGGCAGCCGCAAGGAAGTGCTCCTTATTACGCTGAAAATAATTATTCCTCCACTGACAGCGGGACCCACCGGATGGGCCACCAGTATTTTGCCAAAATCATTTCCTCGATCGCTGGGACCCACCGGACGGGCCATCGATTGTGAAAACACGCCCCCCGCCGTCACCGTAACCACCGGAAGTGCCTCCTTATTACGCACAAAAATGAATACTCCCCGCTAGCCGGGACCCACCTTGGTGGTAGGCTGACTTAGGGCCTACTAAGTTGACGGGACGAAGAGCTTTGTCAACTTAGTCAATATGAATGATTCTAACTCCAAAGGACCGACGATGTCCATCCAACGGCCGCAAAGGTTTCTTCAACCTCCGGTCTTCTTGCTCCAAATTACCAAAGCAGCGCCGGCCGTGCCGCATGCTCCCGCCTCCCATGGCCGGGTTGTGTTGCCTCTCGAGGCCTCACCGCCTTCTACTATTCCCACCGCTGGCAAGCCTCGCGGGCGACGGCAGCCTCACACCGCAGCCGAACCAAGGAACCTCAGATTCTCTCTCGCTGGCTTCCATCGCCGCTGCCTTCCCTGCCCCCCTGCTGTCCCTTCCTAGGCCTCGCTTGCCGCCCACCGCCTGGTGCTCTCTTGCCAAGCGTGGTCAAGGAACGACTTCCATCGACGTGGATCAGACGTGGAGAGGCTGATACCGGGTCCACGGCCACAAGAAGGAAGTGCCTCCTTATTACGCAAAATAATTATTCCTCCACCGACAGCGGGACCCACCGGACGGGCCACCGATTTCGCCGATCGCTAGGACCCACCAGCTACATCTTCGCACGCAAGGAAGTGCCTAACAGTCGGGACCCACCTGGTCGAAGCATACATAGCGTTGTCATGCTGGTCGCGAACGTGTACGTACATATATACTGGTCGATGTAGAGGCATGCACGTGTCGTAGTAGAGGCGGGCAGGGTGCAAGAAATAACACGCCACGATGTGTACATACGGGCGGGTCTCGAACGCCATCACAGACACGCACGTACTGTGGCTCGTACATGGCTGGGTCGAACGGATAAACAGCGCCGCTGCCGTGTTCATGGGGAGGCAACGGAATGCGCCGTGTTCATGGGGAGGCAACGAAATGCGCGTGTTCATGGGGAGGCAACGAATGCGCCGTGTTCATGGGGAGGCAACGAATGTGGTCGGTTCATCGAGGGCTTGGACGGAACAGCGATGGAAACGAGGCTCGCGCATCGCATAACGGAGGAAACGGTGCCTTTTGTTCGATCGCCATGTTCAAACGGATCTTGTTCATCGGGAGGGGTCCGCATTCCGCAAAACGGAGGAAACGTATTCTCCTACGGCCAAACGGGGTCCCGTTGATCGAGAGGGTGTGGCGATCGCAAAACGAAGGAAACGGACTTGTGTTGGAGCAGACGGTCAAACGAGGGTCCCGCTTCATCGGGAGGTGTGGCATACCGCAAAACAGACTCCACGGATACTGTTTCATCTCCACCGTCAACCCTCCACCTCCATGAGCTACCGCTCATCCATCGCCGACCTCCTCCAGCCTCCACCGCGCTTACTCCACCGCCATCGCTCAACCACCCTCCACCGCTCATCGCTCATCCAGCCTCCACACCATGGGGTCCTGCTCAACCACCCTCCACGGGCACCCTCCACCGCTCACTGCTCATCCCGCCTCCACGGGTAGTCCTGCTCATCCAGCCTCCACGGGTCCTGCTCATCCAGCCCCAACCGCCTCGACCGATCGGGGTCCCGCTCATCCAGAGGCAACACCACGGGTCCTGTTCATCCACCCCACCGAACTGTTCATCCAACACCCTCCCACCGCAACACTCACTGCTCATCCAGAGGCACCATCGATCGCTTCAAGCAGCAGAGCGGCGAATCGCCGATCGGGTTCAAGATCAGCCATCGATCGATCGCCGAGTACAAGAACGCTGTAGCCTGTAGTGCAATCGCCGGTTCATTTAGAGCCCAATGCCTCTCGGTTCGGGCGAGCTAACGCCGCACACACGCCAAGATACGCAGTACGAGAAACGCCAGATCGCCGCCCCGACCTCCCACCGTAATCCGTGAACTCCCCAAAATTTCCTCCCTCGCTTCTACCACGGTTTTTTCCATCATGGACGGCCCCAAGAATGTCATGCAGCCAGGCTCCTCCGCCTACCAGACTAAAAGCCCATTTTCTGTCATGATTTTTCATCATAGAAGTAGGAGCCCACCACATCTATGATGATACCGGTTTTGTCACAATTATCGCCATAGAAGTGTCATATATATGACAGAAAAAAATTGCTCGCCCAAAATGTCATGGATGTGTCTTTTTTGTAGTGCGTAGCGGCAGCAGGGCGATTTAGCTGGGCGGTGGCTAGCACGGGCGCCGGAGCGGGCTGCGGTGCCATGGGTCGCGTGCTTGGCTCCTATGGCACCTACGCGACGCGGTGAGCACGTGGGTGTGCTCGGTTGGGGGTTGCGGCGGCTGTGGCCACGGCGGCAAGAAGCTCGGCGGCGGTGCAGTTCGGTCTCCGGTGGAATGACGGCTACGGCGTGTAAACGGATCACAAAAGAGGGGGGTTCGGGTCAGTGGCTCACGGCGATTGCAGCGGTGCAGATGGCGAGCTCGGTGGAGGTCCGAAGCGAGCGGGGCAGCGGAGGCGATCTCGGCGACCCGAGGAAGAAGAAGGCGTCGGGGCGACGCTTTGAGGCGTCCGACGTTGCGTGAGTCGATGGAAAGGACGAGGCAGATGAGGCGGAGCTTCTGGACTCGGGCAGAGGGTGAGGAGGTGGCTCTGGCCGCGGCAACAACGAGCGTCAGCGACGGTGGCGTTGCGGGAAGAGAGCAGAGGAGGGGCAGGGGGTCCCGGGAGAGAGGGGAGAGGTGCAGGGGTCGAGGGGGAGTGTGTGGCACTCGGGGAGGCGCCCAGACCCTCAGCGGCAAGCAGGAGCTAGCGAGGCACGTGCTCGCGAGCGGCGGCTGTCGTGGTTCTAAGTCTGACAGTAGAATGGGGGTAGGAATGTAGAGGCAAGATCCTAGCTATGGAGGAGTTGTACACGCAAGTTTTACGAGTTCAGGCCCTTCTCATAGGAAGTAATAGCCCTATGTCTCGGAGCCCAGAGGCGGTCGACTGGATTATGAGCGTGTGAGTTACAGGGGGTGCGAACCCTTGTCTCAGAGGAGGGGGTGGCTTATATAGAGTGCGCCAGGACCCCAGCTCCCCTCCGTTACACATGGTTCAATGTACATTAAGAGAGGGCGCATCGATAACGCCAAGAATAAAGATACATAATGACCATTAAAGCTATGACTTAATTCCTACCGCTATAGAGCAGAGTGGCCTTAGATCTCCCGGTAGTTGAGTGATCGCCACGTGGTCGAAAGTGTCTTCCGTGACCGTCGAGTGGAACATAACTTCATGGTCGAGTGGATGATGATTCTTCTTCAAATGTTTCTAGTTCTTTTAGAGATGTCCTTGGTGAGGGTATCTTGGACAGGTCCATGACCCTACCCTAGGTACATAGCTTCATCATTAGCCCCCGAATGGATCAGGGTTTGAGTGAGGAAGGAGTTGAGAACACTTCCGACCCATTTTTCGTGCTATGAGTATATCTTGTTCTGGATCAATGAACCAAGGTGATGACACCAAATTCTTTTTCAGTCGCCTTGATCCATTCCTAGTGTTTGTCGAGTGATCTTTTATTGGAAGAGCTCCGAGTGACGATGTGGAGGAGATCTTCCACCTGACAAGTTGTTCTGCTGTCCGCGGATTTCGCGGGATTCGAATTTCGAAGCGCGAGAAGCGCAGGAGGCCGCAGAATCGGATGGGATAAGGCAAGGTCGCCGATTTCCACGCCGCTTTTTTCGCCACGACGCGCGCGATCAGAGCGGGATTTGATAAGATCGCTCGGCCTACAAGTCACCACCGGAAGTAACCTCATATAAGGTGCCGCACCAGGTTTTTGAATAGTGCGCCATTTTTTCCTCCTCCTCGATTTCTCTCGCCGCGTTCGCCTCGCCCCAAAGTAGCGTTCGCTCGCTTTCACCCATGATAATGGGGAAAGAGAAGTCGGTGGCTCTAGAGCGGGCGAAGAAGGCGACGGCGAAGGCGAAGGGGAAGAAGTCCAGCCGGGGCGGATCTTCCTCGAGGGCCGGGCTCGCCAGCAGGCTGGATCCAGTATGATCGATCCGCTCGGGCGATTCGTTAGGACGACATCGACGACTTGGTCGAGGGAGGACTGATCCCCCACGAATCGGCGCGGCTTCTGGGGAAGGAGACTGAGCCACAACCTCGGGAGGGTGAGTGCGCTTCCTCGCCACTCACGCCGATCAAGGGTTTTCCTTGCTCCACACCCTTTCTTTCGGGTTTCTTGAATTTCTTTGGGGCGCAACTCCACCACTTTACTCCCAACACAATCGTGGTACCTTGCTGCCTTCGTGTCTTTGTGCGAGAATTTCTTGCTGCCAATTCATTGGGGCTTTTTCACACATTTTCACCGCTGCTCCTGCACGGTAAAAAGGCCAATCCGAGTGACGAGAGGACACAGGTGATCCAGATGTGCGGGGGTCTTGGGGTTCAGATGAGAGGCAAAAGTTCCTTTACAGCCATGATCCTTCCCGACTCGGTCCGTGGATGGCAGTCGACTTCACTCTACTGCAGAGACCAGCCGACTCCAGGGCAGTCGACTGGACTTCCTACTTTTTCCATGGCCCGAGTGGGGAAGCCCTCCCCTTTGAAGGTGATCCCAGAGGAGAAGGCGCAAGTTAAGGTGCTGGTCGAACGAGTAGTCCAGCTTATCCGTGACAGGGTGACCGGTATGGATTTGTTGGAGGTCTTCCTCCGACGACGCATCCAACCGCTTCAAGCTCGAGACCATCTGATGTGGATGTATTCAGGTAGTGATGACACCACTCGGACCCATCCGGAGGAGGTCACGTTGGAGGGGTGGTTGACGAGTATCATTGGAAACAAAGATAACCCTAGGGGAGCCAGGAGAATTCCACCACTCGACCAGTCTTACGAACCAGACAAGGTCTAATTCTGAACTTCCGACTGTAATCTAGATTTAATCGTGCAGCTGTTTATGCTTCGTCGACTGACTTTGTTCTGGTTGCTTTCTTCCAGGCCCTTGCCGAAATGTACTCAATTCCCAACAGAGAGCAGGAGCATAAACCGGAGGGGGAGGCAAGCGGAGGCAAAAGTGGTGAGTGGCATTCTGACGGAGAGGGGAACAAGGAGAGCGACGAATCGATTGACGAAGAAGAAGTCGACTCGCCTCCTTGCAGGGAGAGGCGATCCAAGCTCGACCAAGACCGGGCGAGCGCCCGCGAAAAGGTGATCACTCAAACTGGCCAATCTTCAAAGTGTCCCTGACGCCCTCCCGCAACCGATCGAGAAAGCCCCAAAGCAATCCAAGGTTGTAGTGCGTGGTTTCTAAGGCATTGCCGAGATTAAGATTGATATCCCCATTGCTTCGCGGAGTGTTTTTCTTCGCATTCACCGACGCCTGGCTGTTTATTTTCCTTTGATTTGACCAGACGAATCTTAAAACTGGCAATGCTGCTACCTCTGGGACTTCAGCTTCTAAGGACGAGGATGAGGAAATGGAAGATGCGGTCACCTCCAATCTGGTTACGATCTTCGTCATTCTGTCTTCTTTTGTCGATTGAACTGCAATATATCCAATCGGGCGATGTAATTTTGGCGACCGATCTTTTAACAGCTCCCAACGTCATTGACCTCCCCGACGATGATGAGGATGAGCCAGACAGGCCTTTGGGGAGGAGAAATAGGAAAACGTCACGGCAAGACGCTTCGGGCCGACGCTGTGGCGGAACCAATGCTCAGACGCCGGTGATGCCAATCGACTTCGCTTCTTCGCTATACCATTGCCGAAAGTGCTCTACCTTCGCCGATCGCCCAGTGCTCCCGCCGATCCACTTTCAGTTTTTGCCACCCATCACGCCCCTGCAGGACAAAGTGAATGCTGCTAAAGAAGCTATACGCCAAGCGGTATTATGATGGAGAAGATGAAGATGGTGCGGATGCCACCAGCTGCTTATGATGCTAGCTCGGCCTCCGTAGCAATGTTCAAAGTTAGCGTAACGTCGATCGACTCTCTTGGCTTGTTCTGCTTAGGATATGGTACCGAAAACTCTCTTCCAAGGATCTTTGCATCCAGACACCCATTGCGTGTTTCGATTTGTCACTGAACAAATTCATACTTTGAGCTGAACTTTTTGTTGTTGTCGGTTGAATTTTTGGACTAGTGGGGGCACGCTGAGTGCATCCACTGGGTGTAGTCCCCGAGACTATGGTGGATCATGGGCGTCGATCAAGTCTTGAATTTTGAATTCCTTCACTCGTCCGGTCGACCATGTCGAGTGGAATCGAACCAGGGGGCACGCTAATGCACCCACCGGTGTAGTCCTCGAGATCGCGGGTCGATCGCAGCAATCGATTATGGTCTCAAGAGCTTGTTTGTTGTCGCTCTTTCTTTTTTTGGCACTCTACCGAAAGGTCTTGTCGAGTGTAAACTGAACTAGTGGGGGCACGCTAAGTGCACCCACTGGGTGTAGTCCCCGAGACTGCTGTTGGATGTTTGATTCGACAGTAGTCTTGGAATTTGTTGTCTTTGTCCTTTTACCTCTCTGAAATAACCAATCTTTTATCCAGATTGCAGAAATATTGTGATCTTGGAGCTCACTTTGCTAACTTGGAGAAATAGCAGATTCAACTCAACCTTGACCTGGAGTTGGCCAAGACAGAACTGCAGAAAGCCAAGGATGAGGCCAATGGCAATACGGACTTGTCGACTGGTTTGTCTTAGACCTGGATTTCATTCTGCTCTTTCTGAACCAAGCATCATTTCTTTTCAGTAAAACTGAACCGTGCTCGCAAAGAAGGATCAAGATCCGCTGCCGCACGTAAGAAGGTCGATGACAAACTGTTCGCTGAATGGTTGGCTTTAGTTGGCAAATTGGAGGAAGAGAACTCCAAGATAAAATCTGCCCTGGACGAAGCCAACAAGGAAGTAACCCGCTTGAAGAAGGACAAGGTCAATCTGAACGAGAAGATGGAGAGCATTGCTCGCAGGAGGGATGATCTGGAGCCTTGCCAAGAAGCTGTTCATCAAGCTTGAAGGTATATACTTTGTTCCGACTGGTTTATCTTCGTCGACTCGGCATACGAATATTGACTCACCCTCGGATTGTGCATGCAGAGTTTTGCCGAGACATCGAGGAGGAGACCGGGCAGATTGAACCAAGCTTGGACCCCATCAACTCCCCCGTGAAAGATGAAGCTGCTATGAACTTGTTCGACCGAATCCCGTGATCGACGGTGTTGTTGACTACCTTGCTCGATCAAGGTTGCCACATCGCGATCGACACAAAGACTCGCCAAGGGCAACGCCTGTAATGACCTTGAGTCTCCGATGACTCGACTTAACGAGATCCCCGGCCGAAAGTGCAGGAGTGAAGAAGTCTTCCGACCGTGTGGTGCCGATGTGGCTCTGCTTTTGGTTCGTGTCCATTGCAAAGAAACGCGAGAAGATAAGCTGGCAGCGATCAAGGTCGCCAACACCAAGAGGCATGATTTTTGATCTTTATGGAGACTTTCATTGTCGCCGCCACTGGATCACCAATGGTGTTGACTTAGACGAGTTCGCCGAGCTCATAGCCATCTCCCCGCGGAGTGAACAAACTTTTATGCTCTACCTTAAATTTGCTCTCGGATGCCGAGTGGTTTTTGTAATCATAAACTCTTTCGGCTGATGCCCGAGTACTTTGATCTGCGGTCCGAACTTTAGAATTTATCCCAACATGGTTTATTTCTGAATATGCTTATGCTTGCCTTCGAGTGGACTTATTCTTCACTGAATAATTTCTCAGACTTGAGGTGCAGCTTTGAGGTGGAGACCCCAAATGACCTGCACCTCGTCAGTTCTTGCCGATAGGGATGGAGCGACATTGTATTTGTGGCGCAGTTCAAGGAGAAGGTTGCAACCGACCTGCACCTCGTCAGTTCTTATGGATAGGGATGGAGCGCACATTGTATTTGTGGCGCACCAAGGAGAAGGTTGCAATGACCTGCACTCGTCGCCCTTATGGATAGGGATGGAGCACACATTGTATTTGTGGCGAGTTCAAGGAGAAGGTTGCAGCCAACCTGCACCTCCGCTGGCCCTGCGGATAGGGATGTGTTTCACACTTAGGCGTAGTATCGGACTGCAGCTAAGCCTCCGAGTGGGAGGGTTGCCGGTGTCAAACCGCGGATCTCGGAAGGGGGTCCCGAACTGCAAGGCCTAGGCGGATGGTAACAGGAGACAAGGGACACGATGTTTTAACCCAGGTTTGGGCCCTCTCGATGGAGGTAATACCCTTACCCCGCTTGATTAATATTGATGATATGGGTAGTACAAGAGTAGATCTACCACGAGATCAAGGAGGCTAAACCCTAGAAGCTAGCCTATGGTATGATTGTTGTTCGCCCCACGGACTAAAACCCTCCGTTTATATAGACACCGGATAGGTTAGGGTTACACAGAGTCGGTTACAACGGTAGGAGATCTACATATCCAGACGCCAAGCTTGCCTTCCACGCCAAGGAAAGTCCCATCCGACACGGACGAAGTCTTCAATCTTGTATCTTCATAGTCTTGGAGTCCGCCGTGATGATAGCTCGCTATCCGACACCCCTAGTCCAGACTCCTCAAGAGTCCCTCGAACCAGGCTTCAATGACGACGAGTCCGCGCATATATTGTCTTCGCATTGCAAGGCGGGTCCTCCTCCTAATACTTCATAGAAGGTTTTGAACACAAGGATAGTGTCCGCTCGCAAAACAAGTTCCACATACCACCATAGAGAGAATAACTTTTGCACGATTTGTCGACGATTCCACGGCGTGACATCACACCACGGCCGTGCCTTTATATGAATCGTTTTTTATTATTCCACCTCAGCGCTTAGCGAGGTGGTTTCTTGGCACATCTTATCAAAGCATAGATCGTGCCCCTTATTCCGGGATTCCCATCAATACGGACGTAGGTAACCCAACCGCGCCCATTGGCACGCCTCTATCAAAGGCGAGTCCTAATCGACCACGGGTGGGCTCTGGTATTCAACCTCTTTATAATGAGACCAAGGCCCTTCTTTTACACCTCCATCAAGTTCGCCGCTTCGAGTTCTAACACCCAAAGCTTCAGATTTAGGCGCTTCGACCTTCGATGATGTCCGCCCGACCAGCACGGCCGATGGATGTCTTCCTCCGTCACGTAAGAAGATGTGCTAAAGCTGCGAGACGCCAGTATCTAACCGGGCGAGATCTCGATAGGCTGCCCGCCTGTGGCAGGTCATTCCCACTCCCAAGCCCGGGCGAGAACGTGGTGTTCGTGGTCTCACTTCCTTCGGGTTTAGGCTTCCGACGGATCCCTTTGTGCGGGGCTCATGTTTTATTATGGGCTGGATTTCCATGACTTGAACTGAGTCCATCCTCCATATCTCGCCATTCATTGTCATATGTGAGGCCTTCCTCCATATTACCCTCACTTTGGATTGTGGCTCAAGACCTTCAAGGTGGAGCCAAAGATGATCGAGGGGCAGCAAGCAGAAAGCGAGGGGCGGTCATAAGCAAATGTGCTGATGCTCCATGGCCCGAGGGCTCTTTTCAAGAGGAGCTTGGTTTGTGGCAACGGGAGTGGTTTTATATCACCGCCCCTGTGGGCACCAAATGGGTGGTGCCCCCGCCTTCCGCCAGTCCACCACAGCGGCAAGGCGCCATGGGTCAACAAGGCTCGACTGGGGCCGCCCAAGGACGCCTTTGCTGCAGGGCCGATTCGAGACCTCCGAGAAAGAAAGATCAATCTGCTGCAGTGGCGCAGGTTATGTTGATCCGCGCCTTCGCCTGCAAACGCCGCCTCCGCCTGTGGGAATTTAATCCGAGGGACCACGAGCCTCCAAAATTTCATGGGTACGACGCCTGTGGAGATGTATAAACTGTTCTTCGATCACAAGAGAAGTGTCCGGACCTGACCGAGGACGCGGACTAAGCTGCAATCGCCAGATACTCAAGTAAGTAGTCCCAGAATCGGACAGGCTGTTCATTCATTTATCATATACATGCCCTTTAAAGGAGCCGCTTGAACAGGAGTGGATAGCCAAGGCAAAGTTAATAAGGTGTCCGCCCTCCCAGAGAACACGCCGGATCCCATGCTGGCCAAGATGTTGAAGGCCGCGCTTTTAAAGAAGGCGAGGGAGCGGGAAGCAACCGCCCACGAAGGAGGCCTTTGAGGAGGAGGAATCAAAAGTCCCACCCTCCAAGGAGAGAAGAGGACCGCTCGAAGATATGGAGGTCAAGGCCTCAAGAGGGGAAAGAAATCTTCGCCGAGAGTCCGCGCTGGAAGTACCCCAGCCGCACTATTTCCCAAGGATCAGCCTCCAAATGAGCCGTAAGTAAAAAGGAAGGGGTTTTTAAGTAAGGAACATCCTCAGATTTATTTCAAGATAACCGAAATTGTACCTTGTAGTTCGGATCTCAGCCCTTCTCAGCAGAGCTCGCCTTCGGGGATCTTCTTCCGAGATGATGGAGAGCGAAGGCTCCACTGCCGCACCTCATGCGAGGTAGATGACCCCGAGGTGTCGCCGCGAGGGTTCCTCCAAGTCCGGGCGGGCCGGAAGGTCCGCGCCAAGTGGTGTGCGGTCGGAGGAATCAAGGATCTGCCGGGCGAAGCGGCTATCTCGAGGATCACCGTGCTAATGGGTATGATGATTGAAAGGATTGCATCCGCGGAGAGCGGATTGCACGAAGCCGCCGGCTTATCGACGGGGTTCGAGGTACGCAAAATGATGTACCTTCTAACAGCTTATGCATATAGAATGCGCTCAGATAGATAGTAGCCCCGAGACTCGGTATGTTGTCAAAATTGACAGCGTGTCGGGATCAAAATCTCGTTATAACATATTGCCGCCCTAAATAGGTGGTGGGCGTCCGTGGCCAGCCGGATCGATGAATATGCCGAACTAAAGCGGCGATTTGATGAGGCGGATGCGACATCGCGCTGGTCAATAAACGGTTTGACGAGTCACAAGGTATGCGATTTCTACGCGACACCGTAAGGGAGCTTACGCCCATGCCTTACTACGTATGCTTAATGCGATGGTGCCGCCGCTGTGGAGGAGCTGCGGGCGAACTCGCCGAGCGAAAGAGCAAGCCAAAATAGTAATGCGTCATTTTAAAGGCGGCCAAGAGCTAGAAGTTTAACGGGCTGCTCATCGCCGGGTTAAAGAGGAAATGGCCGATATGGCCGTAAAGTTGAAGAATACGACCGATCGCCGCGAGGTTCTTGAAAAAGAACGCTGCGGATCGGTTGGCCGAATGGGCCGAGCTGAATCGATTATCCGGTTCTTGCCATGAAGCATGTTATGACTTCATTTGTGGTCGGGCGGACCCCACCGAGGAGTTATTTTGGTTTAGTGTAGCAGCCTTGGTGTGGTACTCGCAGACGACGCAATGAAGCGGTCGGCGGTATTGAGGGCGCGCGATGGGTCCGCCCGTGTCAAGACATACCGGGTAGATGAAGGCCACCGACGCTTGCATCCCAAGATTCGGACAGAAGTTTAGTACCGCCGAGCACTACTTTGAGGAAGTCCGCAGGCGCTGCTTAATAGAGACACAAAGGCTCAAGGATATTATGTTTAAATGACATGTATGATTTGTGAAAACAATGTTTCAATAGAATATAAGAGCTTTTTATACTTGTGCATTCAAGTAGTAAACTACTCCCTCGTGCGGCCGCTTATGTATATGTATATATAACTCGAAGATGGCAGTCCTGGTTTTCAGCCCCACGCACATAGTGCGGGGTGTTTGCAAAGAAGGCGCTTTTTCACACTTAATCCAATGTCTTGGTCCTGTTAAGGAGGTGGTAGCGAGCAAACCAGGCAACCGGACTATGATGCTTTATCACTTTCACTTAGCCATAGGAGTTCGAGGGTGGGGCTACTATATAGCCCCCGGGGCACCGCACTCTCCCAAATTCGGGTGCGATGTGCTCGACCGAAAACCGTCCTTCGTTAATGCGAGGAATCCTAAACAGTCCGTGAGTCATCGAGTGGTTGACCAGCCTCGCTATATCATGACAATAGCCGCTTTCATCGAGGTGCTCGCTCGCCAACCGGGCACAATCGCAGAGTTCTCCGGTGCCGCTAGCCGATAAAACGGAACGTAAGGCAGCAAAACACGGAGCCGGGCAAACCCAACATTTGACCAAAGACATGATTCGAGCTGATGCATATAAGGCCTAATCTCGAGACGCCAACACTCCCTAAGGTATTCGGTCTTTATAAAACGGGCAGAATAATGCCCTAAGCCCCGTGTCCGTGCACGCGCAAAATTCGGTGCGCTAATGCCAAACGCCAGCCTCCTCCTCGGTATAGTAAGAAACCGGGGATGTATATCAACAAGAGACAGAAAAGGTTTACGCAGGTCTTAATCAAAAGAATCTTGCAACGGGTCCTCATCGCACGCCTCAAGGCCAGGTTCCGCGCAGCCGTGATCCTCGACGGGTGTAGCACGTTGTTCATCCGTAAAAGAGAGGAACTTAGTTTAAAAGAAAAAGATCGTATGAAAGATGTACTTTATATTAAATAAACAGAGTACAATTCAAGAAGTGAATAAAATTGAGCTTTATTGTCTCTTGCATGCAGCCCTTGTATGGGGTAGACCGCTAGTGGGCGCCGGACTCGCCTAGCCGTGTCCGGAGTTGGAATGACCTATTCAGTTCTTTTGACTAGCGGAGCCGGATAGGTGTGGGGCTATCAAGGCAGCCTCACGCTCTTCCGTGTTCGAGTAACACTTAATACTCCCTTTAATGAGATGATGCCACGTGGACCGGCATTTTAAGTGTTAGAGATGCATAATGCGGTATTGCTTAAAGCGGACGTAAAGCTTCGTGGTCCCAATAGTGCTTGATGGCTGCTTTTAAATGGGGCGACATGGAAGACTAATTTTTCATGACGGAAGTTGTCGGATGAACCAACACAACTTCTAACAAAGAGGGAGCCCGCATAATGGGCATATGGGCCTGACATTACCCCTTTAAAGGAGGTGTTGCTATGGCTAATTTTGGTTGGGTCTATCCTCATCCTCATGGATTGTGTCCCGATATATCAGGTTTATGTCATCGCCGCCATCCATGAGGACTGTGTAAATTGGAATCCTCGATTATAGGATCCAATATCAAGGCAGTCCATCCTGTTCCGGATACTTTCGGAGTAGTCCCGATGGTTGAAGGTGATTGGTTTTGACAACCAAAGGTTGGTAATCCGTTAGGGTAGTATGCGCGCGCTGCCTTAGTGGGCGCCGCCTGCTTTTTTCCTTTATCACGGAAGTGTGTTTACCGTTTTAACTTCTTGTGGGAAATTCTTTTGTTTTCCGGGCTCGCTGGTGGTGCTCGCCATCATCTTCACTTGGTGTGTCGAACCCTTGTGTTCGGGCGTTGAGTCTGCCGGATGTTTGAAGACCCAACAATTTCGTGGGTATGGTTTGCGTGCCTCCGAGTACTGTGGATTTGACATATCTTGTCCAAGATTTTGTTTGTTGATAGCTCATCGCTATTGTCCTTAAGGGCAGTTTTTATTGTTCTCGCCGTGAGCTTTTGAATCCGCGCCGATCGCCGCGCTTTTTGGACCGCTCTTTAATCCGGCGCTGGTCCTTGTTAGGCCGTGGTTTCCCATTTCCATCCCTCGACTTCGATGTACTTGGGTCAGCTGGTGCTGCATCTGCTAGCCAGCTATCCTCTCCCGCAAAAGCGGGTCATGAGGCTTGTTAGTGCGGCCATTGTTCTTGGCTTTTCTTGGCCGAGGTGTCTGGCGAGCCATTCGCCCTTGGACGCTGTGTTTGAAGGCTGCTAAGGCTTCGTGTCCTGGACAATGACTATTTGGTTCTTTCTAGTAAGGAACCTATTCCGAATTTCCGGCTGACTCTCCGTGCTGTTGCTATGTGACTTAGATTGTCTCAGATCCGGAGGGCGGACATAGCTCCCTCAAAATTTGCCCAAACGCATCCTCGAGCTCTTCCCAGCTTCCAATGGTATTTTCGGGAGGCTTTTAAGCCAATGCCGAGCTGGCCCTTTGAGTTTGAGGGTAAGTATTTTATGGCGTGAGATCATCTCCTCTAGCCATGTGTATGTGGAGGATGTAATCCTCAATCCGCACTCTGTGGTCTGTTGTTCCGTCAGATGCCTCTATGTTTACGGGTTTGAATCTCACCGGGAATTCATGATCCAAAGACCTCATCGGTGAAACATAGGGGATGTGCGGCGCTCTGTATTTGGGTGTGCCGTGATGTTCGGATTTTTGGCGTGTTGCATTGCTTTGAAGAGCTTGCTTTTGGCCCATAGATGGACCTAATCGGGCCATCCTTTTGATGTGAATCCTTATGCGGATCGTGATATCGCTAGAATGCGCGCCATTTGCCGCCTCTTTTGCCGTGGGTCGCCCATCCGACCGGTGGCCTTCTTACTTTTTGATTGTGGGGGTCAAGGCCTCCTCACAAATTCGGGCAGCTTTCTTTTTGGGTAGTTTTTGTTCGCGCGATCGTCGCCGATTTGTTCCGCGATGTTGAATACTTTGCTCCATCTGATCCTGAGTGCATCTTCTCCTATTTTGAGCTTCCGCTTCGCTTTTTCAGGCTACGCAGCGCGCGACGAGCCTCTTCCGAGGTTATTTTGCTCCAACAATTTGTCCGGCGTGAGATCGTCCCGGACTGTTGTCTTTGCCGGGACGGGTTGTTTATCCGTTGTCTTGTTTGGACGATTGCTCAATAGCATGTTCATCGCCCACCGTTCGCCTCGCCTGCGTGGCTAGGTCTCCGCTGAGGCGGACTTGGTTCGGGCGCTTACGCTGCCGCTTTGACTGCCGAGGGATTTATCCTTCAGAAGCGCCCCGTTGTTCCTCGCCTTCATTTCCTTTAGGTGTATCCACCATGTATACATCATGGATGAGGTCGCTGTCCAAAGATCCTATAGGCGCTGGTTCATGGTTGTCTCCTACATCGCCGCCCATACCGCCGATGTCTTCGAGTCGAAATCGAGCACGCCGTAAGCTTTCGGCGCTGGCTACGGGCGGTGGTGGGTGGGGTTGAATTTCTTCGACGCCCGCATCCCAACCTTCCCGACCGTAGTCCGCCATGGCTCTCCGGATAAAGAGAGAGACTTTAGTTATTCAGGATGTCGCCAAAGGGCGAGTGCCGAAGATGTCCGCGCAGTGAACTCCATGACCGCGCCCGATCGGATTCGATTGGCAGGGCGCGGAGGGTTCGGAGTCCAAGAGGAGTCCGCACTCTAGGAGTCACCGCCTTCGCAGCGACAGGGATTTTGTTCGCTTAATCGCCAGAAGATTTCAGCCTCCGAGGTGGCGCCCAACCAACCATCCTCAATCGGCGAGATCGGCTCCAATCAATGTTCGAGCGACACTAGCGCGCCTCCGTGACACCGCTCGGCGGCAGAGTTAGGTCATGCCCATCGGTGACAAAGGCGGCACGCTTGGTTGTGGCTCGGATCCGTCAAGATCAAGTCTCCGCGATGTCGGTCGATAATTCAAGCTTCCAAATCTGACCTGATGGCTGTGGGCGTGACTCTCGATCTGCTCCAGATGGCTGCTTAATTGCCCGCAGCAAAGCCGCCGAATATTTAAGATCTGTCCGGGAGAAAAGTCTCACCCTAGACCGCGCGTTGTTGATGATCAAGGAGCCATCGGGCCAATCGGTGACGGCACAGCAGGAACTCTCAATGAAAGCACCAATGTCGGTGTCAAACCGCAGATCTCGGTAGGGGGTCCCGAATCAGGCGCTCAGGCGGATGGTAACAGGAGACAAGGGACACGATGTTTTTACCCAGGTTCGGCCCTCTCGATGGAGGTAATATCCTACCCCGCTTGATTAATATTGATGATATGGGTAGTACAAGAGTAGATCTACCACGAGATCAAGGAGGCTAAACCATAGAAGCTAGCCTATGGTATGATTGTTGTTCTTCCCACGGACTAAAACCTCCGTTTATATAGACACCGGATAGGTTAGGGTTACATAGAGTCGGTTACGACGGTAGGAGATCTACATATCCAGACGCCAAGCTTGCCTTGCACGCCATGGAAAGTCCCATCCGACACGGGACGCAGTCTTCAATCTTGTATCTTCATAGTCTTGGAGTCCGCCGTGATGATAGTTCGCTATCCGACAACCCTAGTCCAGACTCCCCGCTGTTTCCACTGAGCAGGATTTTTAAACTTAGGCGAGCATCGATCATGGCTAAGCCCCCAGCCTGAGGGTTGCTCTCCACTGGTAGTATTTTCAAACTTAGGCTAGTATCGACTGCAGCAAGCCCCGAGTGGGAGGGTTGCTCTCCACTGTAGGATTTTACAAACTTAGGCGAGTACTTGACTGCAGCTAAGCCCTCAAGTGGGAGGGTTTCTTCCACTGTAGGATTTTACAAACTTAGGCGCAGTATTGGACTGCAGCTAAGCCCCGAGTGGGAGGGTTGCTCACCACTGCAGGATTTTACAAACTAGGAGAGTACTGGATCAGTAGCTAAGCCCCGAGTGAGAGGGTTGCTTTCACTCGTAGGATTTTACAAACTTAGGCGAGTACTGGATCAGCAGCTAAGCCCCGAGTGGGAGGGTTGCTCTTCACTCTGTAGGATTTTTCAAACTTAGGCGTAGCATCGGACTGCAGCTAAGCCCCAAGTGGGAGGGTTTTCTTCACTGTAGGATTTTTTCAAACTTAGGCAAGCATCGATCAGTAAGCCCCCGAGTGAGAGGCTTGCTCTTCACTGTAGGATTTTTTCAAACTTAGGCTAGCATCGGACTGCAGCTAAGCCCCGAGTGAGAGGCTTGCTCACCACTCTGTAGGATTTTTCAAACTTAGGCGTAGTATCGACTGCAGCTAAGCCCCGAGTGAGGGGCTTGCTCACTACTCAGTAGGATTTTTCAAACTTAGGCAAGTATCGGACTGCACCTAAGCCCCGAGTGAGAGGCTTGCTCACCACTGTAGGGATTTTTCAAACTTAGGCTAGTATCGGATCTGCAGCTAAGCCCCGAGTGAGAGGCTTTCTTCACTGTAGGATTTTTCAAACTTAGGCGTAGCATCGGACTGCAGCTAAGTCCCCGAGTGAGAGGCTTGCTCACTACTCGGTAGGATTTTTCAAACTTAGGCGTAGCATCGGATCGCAGCTAAGCCCCGAGTGAGAGGCTTGCTCACCACTCTGTAGGATTTTTCAAACTTAGGCTAGTATCGGATGCAGCTAAGCCCCGAGTGAGAGGCTTGCTCACCACTCAAGAGGATTTTTCAACTTAGGCGTAAACGGATTCATTAGCTTAAGCCCCGAGTGAGAGGCTTGCTCACCACTGTAGGATTTTTCAAACTTGGGCTAAACAGATTCGCAAAGAAAGTCACCCACCGGGGATTTCAAACGAAACAAAAGCAACAACAATCGCTTAGGAAGATTATAAAGCTCTTGTCTTTGATAAATAAACTACAAAGGTATTTCTTATTACATCTCATCCGAGGTAGTACTTAAGTATAAAAGGTGGAGCAGCTCCGCTGCTCCAAGGTCGTGGGCTCGCCTTTCTCATTTTCGACATTGTAAAGATGGTATGCTCCATTGTGGAGAACTCTAGTGATAATGAAGGGCCTTCCTGCAGGGCGAGCTTGTGGCTTCGCTGATCCACTCAAGAACCAAGTCCCCTCTTGAAAGGCTCGACCCTCACGCTTCTCGGCGTGGAATCGACCCAAGTCTTGCTAATAAATGGTCGATCGGATCAAGGCCATCTCTTCCTCCTCTAAGAGATCGATCAAACCTGCCGGGCCTTTTTCTCGCTTCCTCTTCGAGAAGAGCTCGACTGGGTGCTGTAGGAGCAGGTCACTTGGCGTAACAGCTTCGCTCCATAGACCAAAAAGAAAGGAGTTCGCCCAATGACCGATTGGGAGTTGTCCTCAAACCCCAAAGAACTGATGGAAGTTCATCGACCCACGCGCCGCCAAGTGTTTGAGATCACGATTAGTCGGGTTTCAGCCCTTGAGAATTAGGCCATTTGCTCTTTCGCTTGTCCATTCGATCAAGGGTGAGCGATCAAGCATAGTCGACTCGTGCCTTGAGAAGCGCAGAAAGCTCTAAACTCATCAGATCAAGTTCACCCGCTGTCGCGATGATGTTGTGCGGAACTCCATATCTGAATGTCAATTCTCCGATGAAACCGACAATGTGTCTGGCTTCAAGATTCTTGATAGGTTTAGCTTCAATCCATTTGGTAAACTTGTCGATTGCTACAAGCACATGAGTGAAGCCGCCCTACCAGTTCTCAGTGGTCCAACCATATCCAATCCCCAAACAGCAAAGGCCAGAAGAGGGGAATGGTCTTCAGGGATGACGCTGGCTTGTGAGACATATCAGAGTAAAACTAGCAGCCTTCACATCTGTCGACTATATCTTTCGCCATTTCATTTGCTCGTGGCCAATAAAATCCGGCTCGGTATGCTTTAGCCACAATGGCCCGAGAGGACGCATGGTGACCACAGGTCCCCAAGTGGATGTCGTTGAGGATCATTCGACCTTCTTATGGCGTTATGCATTTCAATGACTCCAACAAGGCTTTCCCTAACAGCTTGTCCTCTTATCACAAGAAGGCTTTGGATCGACGGACGATCTGTCGAGCCTCTTCTTCATCCTCCGGGAGTTCCTTCCTAAGGATGTACGCAATGTATGGCACCGTCCACCGGGAGTGATGACCAAACCTCCATGATTAGGTCGACCACGGCCGGGACCTCGACTTCACCGGATCTGTGGCGCCTTAGGCTGCAGGGCTCTTCAAAGGAAAGGATCTTCCTAAACCAAGGTGTATGAATGTGCTCCAAAACACGCTGCTAGGATTGGCTTCTCTTGAACCTATCTTTGCCAAATCATCGGCTACTTGATTTTTCAGTCAGGTATATGATGGAGCTCTAACCCTCAAACTTCTTTTCCAATTTCTCACCGCATTGCAAGAACCAATCATGGCTGGGCTTCGACGCCCCACTCTTTTCATCACTTGATCGACCACTAAATCTGAGTCGCCAGAAACCATGAGGCAACGGACGCCGAAAGTGAGATGGCCATACGCAACCCATACAAGAGTGCTTCATATTCTGCTTCGCTATTGAGGAATCAAAGTGAATCGAGGACATATCTCGAGCTTGTATCCTCGGGGATACCAAGACCACCTCAAAGACTGTAACCATTCAAAGATCTTGGAACCATCAAAGAACATGGTCCAAAGGTTCTAGTGAACTTGAGTCGGCAGCTGTTGTTCGATCCACTCAGCGAGGAAATCTGCTATTGCTTGGGACTTGATAGCTTTTGCCTCAAACTTGATATCTAAGGGAAGGAGTTCAATCGCCCATTTTGCCACTCGACCAGCAAGCGCTCTCACAGCGTAATCTCGACAATGGAGCGTCGCTGACAACTATAATTGAATGGTTAGAGAAGTAATGTGCAACCTTCTTCGTGGTCATATAAATCCCATAAACAAGCTTCTGATAATGTGGATATCTTTGCTTTGATGGAGTCAAAACCTCAGAAACATAATATACTGGGCGCTGAACTTTATAGGCTTTTCCCTCTTCTTCCCGCTCAACCGTAAGTACTGTACTGACGACTTGTCGAGTGGCTGCAATATAAAGCAAGAAAGGCTCTTTGCTGATTGGGGCAGCAAGCACCGGTTGGTGGAAAGCGTAGCTTTAGCTCGCAAACGCTGCATCAGCTTCGTGGAGTCCACTCAACTTATCTCGACTTCTTCATCACCGGTAGAGAGGCAAGGTTTCTCACCGAGTCGAGAAATGAATCGACTTAGGGCGGCCAAACAACCAAGAAGCTTCGACATCGTGCACACGACATGTATGCTTTCATCCAGAGTATGGCACCAACTTTCTCTGGATTCGCGTCGATCCCTCGTTCATAAACGAGAAAACCGAGTAATTTTCCGCCTGGAACTCCGAATGTGCACTTTGATGGGTTAAGCTTGATATCATACCTTCTGAGGTTGGCAAAGGTTTCAGCAAGGTCAGCCAGTAGGTCAGAACCTTTACGTGACTTGACCACAATGTCATCCATGTACGCTTCCACATTCCGACTGATTTGAGTGAGTAAACACTTTTGAATCATCTCCATGAACGTGGCTCTAGCGTTCTTCAAGCCGAATGGCATGGTGACATAACAGAAGCACCCGAATGGGGTGATGAAAGCTGTTTTAATCTCATAGGGTCCATACAGACGGATATGATGATACCCGGAATAAGCGTCCAAAAAGGACAAACGCTCACACCCCACAGTCGAGTCGACTATTTGATCGATGCGAGGGAGAGGAAAGTGATCCTTCGGGCAGGCCCGATTGATATGCTTGAAGTCAATGCACATGCGGTGAGTCGCCCTTCTTAGGGACCATGACAACATTGGCTAACCACTGAGTGGTAAATCTCTCGAATAAACTCAGCTGCCGTAAGCCGAGCCACTTCTTCATCGATTGCCTTTCTTCAGACGCGACCATCAAGATGTTCTTTGACCGGTTTCACTTTTGGGTTGACTCACAAACGATGCTCACCACCCTCGGGAACACCGCATGTCAAGGTTTCATGAAAGATGTCCCGCCTCATGGAGGAACCGGTGAGCGCTTCTTCCTATTTGGAGTCGAGTGTTGTTGAAATGTGAGTTGAGCAGCATTGGGATCACCGGGTGAATATGAATCAGTTTCGCTTTCACCGACGATCAAATGTGAATCCGCGGCAGGCTTCTTAGCTCGCAGCAAATTACTCGGATCTGCATTTTTCTCGATAATCCTGCAATTCCACTATCGCCATCTCACAAGATCAGCGATCTTCGAGCCCTTCTAGAAGCACTCTACTACCTTCTTTCTATTGCCGCTGATAGTGATCACGCCTTAGGACCAGGCATCTTCAATTTGAGGTACACATAGAATGGTCGAGCCACAAAACATGCATAAGTTGGTCGCCTGCAATAGCGTGATAAGCACTCTAGAAATCCACAACTTCAAATGTCAATTTTCTTTGCGGTAATTTTGAATCACCGAAAACCACGCCAAGAGAAACCTGGCTGAGTGATTCAGCCTTCTTGCCTGAATGACTCAATGGAAACTCATATTGCTTTCACCGAGTTTGGACATCGGAATGCCCATCCTTTCAGCCGCCTCTCGATACGTAATATTCAGGCCATCGCCACCATCCATCGTAACTTTAGTCATTGAGTGCCTTCGACAATCGGATCGACCATCAACGCTTGCCTCCTGTGGTGGCTATGTGCCGTGGTGATCGGGCTGGTCGAATGTGATAGCAGTCCGAGACCATTTCAATAATTGGGTGTCACGAGCCACCATGTTCACTTCTCTGTTGATGACTTTCAGTCGACTCTTGCTCTCAACATCAGCAAAAATCATCATAGTGTAATTGACGTGAGGGTAACCATCATCACTTTCCTGCTTGTCCTCAACTTTGTCTGATCCTTTTTCCTTCTCTTTGGGTTGTTTCTCTCGGAACTGCTGGATTAGGAGTCGACACTGTTGAGTGGTATGCTTCGGGTTAATGATTTTACCTCTTCATCTTTGTTTGTGTGGATGTGGCATGGCAAATCCAGCACATCATTTCCATCTTGGTATTTTATTTTCTTGGGGTTCCATGGTCCTTTGGCTTCCCTTTGATTTTCCCCGAGTCACGGCTAAGGTTTCCTGTGAGCAGTGGCTCGGCTTGGGGCTTCTACTCGATCAAGTTTCTCCCGGTTTCATGGGCGATCGTTTTGTGTTTGCCACCCGAGCCGATCTTCCTCTTCACCATTAGCATACTTGGTGGCAATTTCCATCATTCGACTCGAGACATGTCTCCGGTCCGACCAACTTCAGATTCAACTTGATACTTGACGCCTTCTTTGAAGGCACAAACTTCTTGGTGATCGACATTCTCCACCGTATGATGCAACGTGATCCATCTCTCGATATAATCCTCAAAGTTTCATTCGCTTCGCACACAAGATTGCAACTCACAACCCCGCTGGCCACTTGCATGTTCCTTCAAATGTTCTCGACAAACACCCGCAAGATCTTCCCAACTGTAAATGTTGCTGGTGCTAACGATTCAGCCATGCTCGCCGAGCCTCCAACATCGAGGAAGGTGTTTCATGGCCACTTCATCATTGCCGCCGCTAATCTGAACAGCCACCGGTAGTCCTCAAGCCAAGTGTCGCTTGACTCACCAAAGGAACTTATCGACTCACCGCCAACCTGAAGTTGGGAGGAATCACCGCGCCTCGATGGCTCGGCCAAGCACTCGACCTCGAGACATGCACTCGCTAATGGTTGGTAAATCCTTATCATGACCTTCTCGGTGAGCTCTATTTCGCCGACCAAACCCTGAACGAGAATAGATCTCGTGATCAAAGCTCGGCTCCCTAGGGTCGACCGAATCCTTCGCCCAACACCGTGAGGGCGCCACATCATGCTGCCGAGGCATGTATGACCCACTCTTGGGGAGGCGTGGCACTCGACGACCATCATCATGATCGAGCCGCGATCATACCGCCACGGTTTCAGATCGATCTCGCCGGTCTCCACGCCCTCACGCCGAGGGAGATCTTGGGCCAGGAGCCGATCGATCAGATTCGCCATAACAGATCTGCTATGGATCCTGCTCCGGATCGCGATACGCTTGTATTCTGTTCTCCTGCTGTTCGGAGTAAAGCTCGATTCGATTATGCCTCTACCAGCTTCCGACTGGGAGGGCTGAATTGACTCTACTATTCGAGCTGCAGCTGTAAGATTCTGGATCGGAGTTTGATATACCTGAGTCGGAGGTGGAAAGAGCTAACGTCGACTGGATTCTGGAACCCGCTGATGCGCACGCTCGTCGAGTATGCGCTGGAGGTTCTCCAGTCGAGTGCACTCAGCCAAAGTTGGCTGTGGCAGCCCCTCCAAGGCCCGGGCCTCGGGTTTCTCCAACAATAGGAGGTGAAGTGCATCCATGTACCGGCGGCGAAGTTCTTCCTCTCGCTAAGAGAGGGGCTCGGAAGGTATTCTCATGGACATGCGACGGATCGCCCCGCCACCACCATCATCGCTGGGAAGCCGGAGGACTGCGAGGTGCATCGACCATCGTGACCTTCGCCGCAGGATCATCGCTATCGCACTCGGATGCGTCATGCGAGCCAATCGGCTGTGTCGAACAGCCAGAGAGTTTCGCTGGCTCGATCGCCGGGACTTGAGGGGTGGCCGATTGGCAATCCACCGCATGCCTCACCCACCGCCGAAGCCTTGATCGACCGGAACGCTTGCGCCGGCGGGCAACAGGGAGGGAGGAAGCTACAGGAGCCGACCGATACTGGGTCGACGGCTGCCGCAGGAGGACGCCGCGGACGCACGCGCGAAAGTGTGTTGCCCCGCGGACGGGGAGTGCTTCGATGTCGAGTGGAGCCTCCTGAAGCCAAGCGGAGTCGTCGGCGACAAACACGAGTGCACCGAGACGGATCTCGCGCCCTCAGCCAAACCTCCACCTGAAACCATGATGAAGGGGATCAGAAAAATTGCAACTTCTCCAACAAGTCGCTAAGACACCTGCCCCAAGGTGGGCGCCAACTGTCGTGGTTCTAAGTCTGACAGTAGAATGAGGGTAGGAATGTAGAGGCAAGATCCTAGATATGGAGGAGTTGTACACGCAAGTTTTACGAGTTCAGGACCTTCTCAGAGGAAGTAATAGCCCTACGTCTCGGAGCCCGGAGGCGGTCGACTGGATTATGAGCGTGTGAGTAATAGAGGGTGCGAACCCTTGTCTAAGAGGAGGGGGTGGCTTATATAGAGTGCGCCAGGACCCCACCTCCCCTCCGTTACATAGGGTTCAATGTACATTAAGAGAGGGGAGTTACTGATAACGCTAGTAATAAAGATACATAATGACCATTAAAGCTATGACTTAATTCCCGGCCGTTATAGAGCAGAGTGGCCTTAGATCTCCCGGTAGTCCGGTGACTGCCTACGTGGTTGAGTGTCTTCAAGACTGTCGAGTGGAACATAACTTCATGGTCGAGTGGATGATGATTCTTCTTTGAATGTTTCTGTTTATTTTAGAGATGTCCTTGGGGAGGGTATCTTGGACAGGTCCATGACCCTACCCTAGGTACATAGCTTCATCAGTGGCCACGCGCGATGCATCCTTCTGGCACGAGGTTAGTGGTGACTAGCACGTGCTAGTGGGCTGGGCCGGCACAGTGCGAGGTAGGTAAGTGGCCCAGGTGAGTTCTTCTCTCTCTCTTCTAATTCTGTTTTTGTTTTCTATTTATTTTCCTCTATTTCGATTTAGTTTAAAAACTAAATTATTTTTAAAACTCCTGAAAATATTTGTGGGCTTTGTTGAAATTATTCCCAACAGCCCTCAACTAGTTTCAGAATTATTAGAGCATTTAAAATATTTATAGGATTTAAATGCGCCAATTCAAACACAATATGAGTTAATTCAAAAATCCTGAAATGACCTAGAAATATGTTCATCATTTTTGGCAGAGGTTTTTACCTTTATCAGAAATGATGAACATTTCCAAATGGCATTTTGGGTTCATTGAAAATATTTCATTTTGATCCTAGTTGGATTTCATTTGGTGCTGGGGTTTGAACATCCCCATTTCAAGTTTAGGCAAAATTTAAACATGATGTAACAACCAAGACCAGTCCACAACAAGGCTAAAGCTAGGGCTGTGACAACTCACCCCCACTAAACAAGAATCTCATCCCGAGATTCAAGCGTAGAGTAAGAGGGAGAGGGAACACAAAGCTAATACCATCTTCATGATCCAACTGCCCTTCTCGAGGATGTTGATCCATTGCATCATATTGATCTTGACATCTTTGCCTAGATCTTTGTCCAATAAGATGATGATAGAAAGAAGCTCTACAGAAATCGATCTCCTCGAAGATCGAGCAACTCAAGACCACCTCATGGAGTGAGACACAAACACACATAGTGAGGGGTCGAGAGGAATAGACGACGAAGGTTCAATTTGGTAGGCAACAAATCCACGCTTGAGCAAGACGGTACATGGTTTCAAGATAGCGATGAAATAATTGTCATGATTCCATAATGGGGCACATTAGGGAAGGTGACTCATAGAATTATTCCCTTAAGTGGCAAAAACAATTACTTTTGATACAAAGATCATTGAACTCTTTATACCTGCCCGGGGCAATCACAATTGATCATATGAAGGAGTTCGAGAGAATGACATACTCGGACTAGAATGGATGATGTGGACTACCTTGTTGAAGACAATGCAATGGATGATGTTTCCTTATGATCGGATATGGATGAGACCCATGGTAGGACCACTTTTGAAGATGGTCCTGAACATCAATTACTGAGAAGGGCAGCCCATGGAAAATTGGCACGATGGCGGTGCAAGCTGGGAACAAAATGCAATTGTTGGAATTTTCCAACCATCATATCTGCCTGAGATTCAGATCTGGTTAGTAACAGGATACTTCAGACTCAACATGTATAAAAAGAATAATTGCAACACAAATCAATGAGATAACGCTATAGATTCTCGAAATGAACTACGATAGAAATCTCCAAAACATGAGCTGGTTCTCATATACATGTGAACATGCTGTCCAAGACAAGCATGATCACGTAGAAGTCTTACAACAAACACTACCCAGTTCTGGTTGGGAACCATCATCAAGGATATCGGAGTCTTGTGCATGATCTAGAATTAACACAACAAACTCCTTTTCCTTGAGCAAATCAATCAGTGGCTTGGTGTGCTAGGAAACACATATGGAGTGGAGGCGGCCAACCTATCAAACCATAGAGTACTTTGCACATATGCGTGACTAACTTGGGATGATTCTAGAGGAAGCAAAAACAATCTTTCTCGGATTCACGGCGGCAACTTGCATCAAATGCACATGAATTAGAGGAAGTCACTTCTTTCACCATAACATATACTTCATGAGCTAGCATGAAGAAATGCTTTCAAAAGTTTCCAACACTAGCTTAATGTTCAACATGAATCATGGAGAAGATAAAATGATGTTGATGGGCTCAACAACAAGTCATCAAGATTTCCATGAGAATGGAATTCCACAACTATGTGAATAAGGCGATAGCATTGGTCAGAACAAAAGATATAACAGTGTATGCTCTAGGAAACAACCACGAGTAAGACAACATTATGAACATCATTGGTTCTGATTTGATTTGACGATAGCCTGCAGTCAAATCAAAGATTGATAAGATAATAGGTCCAACAACCGATCATGAGGACCAATCGATGAAGATAGCATCTTACTTCAACACACACACAAACAGTAAAGATATCCTTCGTAACAAGCTAAGTTAGGAAAGCTTTTATCTTCCAACTCTCCAAGTTGTTATTTAGCTTAACCAACTAGCTCAGGGTATCCAACACGCATTCTTGGAGAAAGGGTGGCTTATAAGAAACCAACTTGATCATGAGCTAAACATAACAGCTTAGGGACAACTTGGTGACACTTTCCGTAAGATATTCGGAAAATCACGCATCACCAATATGTTATTAAGTCGAGAACAATCTTGCTTTTCAAGGCAAGATGATGTGATCAAATAAGAAAGGGATTGACACAATCCTAACTCTTTGATCGAAAAGTGCACTAGCAAAGATGGACTAGATAGCACGATCAATCTAAGAACAAGTGGTGAAGCTAGCTAATCAATGGAGCCGGGGCAAAATACAAAGGGATATGGTTCATGGGAATTTTCCCACTAAAACTGATGATTAGTTCTCCATCTTCTTCTATAATCAAATGGGAGTTTCTAGGCAGAGCCCGGGCAGCTGCCCAGGGTCGCCGGGAGGTGGCTCCGCCACTGCTTAGAATGATGATTCAGTAACCATCATGGTAAGAATCAGATTATTCTCCATTAACTACCAAGCAACGGGGTTGCTGTGAGTATTGATTTCACGCATCACAAATTCACTTGTCGGCATTCCGCTGCAAGAACACGAACCGAGGAATGAGTGATGATGGTGAGAAGTATCACTCCATCAAGAATTCATAGGAGATGGTGCAATTCCTATGATATTCTTGACAAAAGAGGTAATACTCCAGGGTAGAACAAAACAAAAGCTGGATTGGCATTTTGATCTGCGGAATACAACTGCTTTGACCCAATCCTGGATATGGATGAGGTACTGGAGTTTGTTTCTCCTAGTTATTCCGGAATAGAATGGCTTGACGGACCACAAGAATAATAGGCATCGATGAACGAATGCACGCATACTCTTGACTATCAATTGATAGACGAAGGTCAGAAAACAACTAAAGAGGGACAACTCAATGGAACATACATTTTTCTGAGTTGTGGGCGCATATATTAGCATGTCGAACGAGTTCAACATATTTCTTCCGGATAACCCATGCAGAAAGGTAGAACTGGCAGAGTCACAACATAAAATCGAGAACTCATCAAGAGCACTCTGGTCGTGATCTTTCTATTCTATGACAGACGGGCCCGTCTGTCATAGACCCTTGGGGTTACACTAATTAGTGGTTAGCGCTAATTAATCATGCGCCACGTTATCTAATCGGGCGACTAACCGCCGGCAGTAAGAAAACTCGGCGGCACTCCTCGTCCGGCCATCTTCGGCATCGGCTGGACGCGCGGATGGGCGTGCTAGAAAGCCCGCGCTGCGGCACATCTATTGGTGGCCATGGTGTGTGCTGGGGCAGCATGTAGCGGCGGTGGCGATGAACTGGGCGGCGGCGCAGAGTACGGGTGCACTTGGGAGCGGGGCTGCGGTGCCCGCGGGGTCGCGTGCTTGGCTCCTATGGCACATACGCGACGGGGTGAGCATGTGGGTGTGCTCGGTTGGGGGTTGCGGCGACTGTGGCCACGGTGGCAAGAAGCTCGGTGGCGGTGCAGTTCAGTCTCCGGTGGAATGACGGCTACGGCGTGTAAACGGATCGTAGAAGAGGGGGGTTTGGGTCAGTGGCTCACAGCGATTGCAGCGGTGCAGACGACGAGCTCGGTGGAGGTCCGAAGCGAGCGGGGCGGTGGATGTGATCTCGGTGATCCGAGGAAGAAGAAGGCGTCGGGGGCGGCGCTTTGAGGCATCCGACGTCGCGTGAGTCGACGGAGAGGACGAGGCAGACGAGGCGGAGCTTCTGTACTCGGGCAGAGGGTGAGGAGGTGGCTCTGGCCGTGGCAACAACGAGCAGCGGCGACGGTGCCGTTGCGGGAAGAGATCAGAGGAGGGGCAGGGGTCCCGGAGAGAGGAGGTGCAGGGTCGAGGGGAGTGTGGCACTGGGAGGCGCCCTGCACTCGGCGGCAAGCAGGAGCTATCGAGGCGCGTGCTCGCGTCCGGCGGCCACGCACGCTGCATCCTTCTGGCGCGAGGTTAGTGGTGACTGGCAGGCGCCAGTGGGCTGGGCCTGCACAGTGCGAGGCAGGTAAGTGGCCCAGGTGAGTCCTCTCTCTCTCTCTCTAATTCTGTTTTTGTTTTCTATTTATTTTCCTCTTTTTTGATTTAGTTTAAAAACTAAATTATTTTTAAAACTCCTGAAAATATTTGTGGGCTTTGTTGAAATTATTCCCAACAGCCCTCAACTAGTTTCAGAATTATTAGAGCATTTAAAATTTTTATAGGATTTAAATGCGCCAATTCAAATACAATATGAGTTAATTCAAAAATCCAGAAATGACCTAGAAATATGTTCATCATTTTTGGCAGAGGTTTTTACCTTTATCAGAAATGATGAACATTTCCAAATGGCATTTTGGGTTCATTGAAAATATTTCATTTTGATCCTAGTTGGATTTCATTTGGTGCTGGGGTTTGAACATCCCCATTTCAAGTTGAGGCAAAATTTAAACATGATGTAACAACCAAGACTAGTCCACAACAAGGCTAAAGCTAGGGCTGTGACAACTCACCCCCACTAAACAAGAATCTCATCCCGAGATTCAAGCGTAGGGTAAGAGGGAGAGGGAACACAAAGCTAATACCATCTTCATGATCCAACTGCCCTTCTCAAAGATGTTGATCCATTGCATCATATTGATCTTGACATCTTTGCCTAGATCTTTGTCCAACACGATGATGATAGAAAGAAGCTCTACAGAAATCGATCTCCTCGAAGATCGAGCAACTCAAGACCAGCTCATGGAGTGAGACACAAACACACATAGTGAGGGGTCGAGAGGAATAGACGACGAAGGTTCAATTTGGTAGGCAACAAATCCACGCTTGAGTAAGACGGTGCATGGTTTCAAGATAGCGATGAAATAATTGTCATGATTCCATAACGAGGCACATTAGGGAAGGTGACTCATAGAATTATTCCCTTAAGTGGCAAAAACAATTACTTTTGATACAAAGATCATTGAACTCTTTATACCAGCCCGAGGCAATCACAATTGATCATTTGAAGGAGTTCGAGACGAAGACATACTCGGACTAGAATGGATGATGTGGACTACCTTGTTGAAGACAATGCAATGGATGATGTTTCCTTATCATCGGAAATGGATGAGACCCATGGTAGGACCACTTTTGAAGATGATCCTGAATAGCAATTACTGAGAAGGGCAGCCCATGGAAAATTGGCACGATGGCGGTGCAAGCTGAGAACAAAATGCAAGTGTTGGAATGTTCCAACCATCATATCTGCCTGAGATTCAGATCTGGTTAGTAACAGGATACTTCAGACTCAACATGTCTAAAAAGAATAATTGCAACACAAATCGATTTAGATAACGCTATAGATTCTCGAGAATGAACTACTATAAAAAGCTCCAAAACATGAGCTGGTTCTGTTAGATACATGTGAACATGCTATCCAAGACAAGCATGATCACGTAGAAGTCTTACAACAAACACTACCGAGTTCTGGTTGGGAACCATCATCAAGGATATCAGAGACTTGTGCATGATCTAGAATTAACACAACAAACTCATTTTCCTTGAGCAAATCAATCAGTGGCTTGGTGTGCTAGGAAACACATATGGAGTGGAGGCGGCCAACCTATCAAACCATAGAGTACTTCGCACATATGCGTGACTAACTTGGGATGATTCTAGAGGAAGCAAAAACAATCTTTCTCGGATTCACGGCGGCAACTTGCATAAAATGCACATGAATTAGAGGAAGTCACTTCTTTCACCATAACATATACTTCATGAGCTAGCATGAAGAAATGCTTTCAAAAGTTTCCAACACTAGCTTAATGTTCAACATGAATCATGGAGAAGATAAAATGCTGCTGATGGGCTCAACAACAAGTCATCAAGATTTCCATGAGAATGGAATTCCACAACTATGTGAATAAGGCGATAGCATTGGTCAGAACAAAAGATATAACAGTGTATGCTCGAGGAAACAACCACGAGTAAGAAAACATTACGAACATCATTGGTTCTGATTTGATTTGATGATAGCCCGCAGTCAAAGATTGGATAAGATAATAGGTCCAACAACTGATCATGAGGACCAATCGATGAAGATAGCATCTTACTTCAACACACACACAAACACAAAGATATCCCTTCAGAACAAACTAAGTTAGAAAGCTTTTATCTTCCAACTCTCCAAGTTGTTATTTAGCTTAACCAACTAGCTCAGGGGTATCCAAATACGATTCTTGGAGAAAGGGTGGTTTATAAGAAACCAACTTGATCACGAGCTAAACATAACAGTTAGGGGACAACTTGGTGACACTTCTGAGAAGATATTCGGAAAATCACAAACCACCAATATGTTATTAAGCTCGAGAACAATCTTGCTTTTCAAGGAAAGATGATGTGATCAAATAAGAAAGGGATTGACACAATCCTAACTCTTTTATCGAAGAGTGCACTAGGAAAGATGGACTAGATAGCACGATCAATCTTAGAACGATGATTCAATAACCATCACGGTAAGAATCAGATTATTGTCCATTAACTACCAAGCAACGGGGTTGCTAGGAGTATTGATTTCACGCATGACAGTTCACTTGTCGGCATTCCGGTTGCAAGAACACGGAACCGAGGAATGAGTGATGATGGTGAGAAGTATCACTGCATCAAGAATTCATAGGAGATGGTGCAATTCCTATGATATTCTTGACAAAAGAGGTAATACTCCAGGGTAGAACAAAACAAACGCTGGATTGGCATTTTGATCTGCAGAATACAACTGCTTTGACCCAATCCTGGATATGGATGAGGTACTGGAGTTTGTTTCTCCTAGTTATTCCGGAATAGAATGGCTTGACGGACCACAAGAATAATAGGCATCGATGAACGAATGCACGCATACTCTTGACTATCAATTGATAGACGAAGGTCGGAAAACAACTAAAGAGGGACAACTCAATGGAACATACATTTTTCTGAGTTGTGGGCGCATTGATTAGCATGTCGAACGAGTTCGACATATTTCTTCCGGATAACCCATGCAGAAAGGTAGAACTGGCACAGTCACACCGTAGAATCGAGAAATCATCAAGAGCACTCTGGTTGTGATCTTTCTATTCAACGAGGAACTTGTGCCATAAGTAGTTCATGGTATTTGGAAGAGGAAAATACCACGCACTCGAGGACTATCACAAAGGTTACTAATATTGAGGGAGTCCCAATTAGGGGTGTCCAGATAGTCAACTATCACCGCTGGCGGACTCGGACTATGAAGATACAAGATCAAGACTTCGCCCCGTGTCCGGATGGGACTTTCCTTGGCGTGGAAGGCAAGCTTGGCGATACGGATATGTAGATCTCCTACCAATGTAACCGACTCTATAACCCTAACCTATCCGTGTCTATATAAACCGGAGGGTTTTAGTCCGAGGACTAACAACAATCATACCATAGGCTAGCTTCTAGGTTTAGCCTCCGATCTCGTGGTAGATCTACTCTGTACTACCCACATCATCAATATTAATCAAGCAGGAGTAGGGTATTACCTCCATCGAGAGGGCCCAACCTGGGTAAAACATCGTGTCCCTTGTCTCCTCGTTACCATCCGCTTAGATGCACAGCTCGGGACCCCTACCCAAGATCCGCCATTTTGACACCGACATTGGTGCTTTACAGAGGGTTCCTCTCGGTCGCCACCGATAGGCCCGATGGCTCCTTCGATCATTAATAACGACGCGTCCAGGGGGAGACTTTTCCCCTGACAGATCTTCAGATTCGGGCGGCTTTGCATCATACCAATTCGCTGGCCATCCGGAGCAGATCGAAGCTATGCCCCGCCATCAGTCAGATTTGAAGTTTGAACTATACGGCCGATGTCCGCGAGACTTGATCTTCGACGGATTCGAGCCACACCGAGCATGCCGCACCGCCTTGATGGGTATGGTCTAGCTCGCCACCAATCGCGCCCTCGAGGCCGCATCAAAGATCCGCCCCGACCCTTAATCCGAGCCGGATTCCCGATCGAGGACGAGTGGTTGGACGCCGCCGGGCTACGATCTCTACAGCGATTGAGCCAACTCCATCCCTGTCCTTTGCGAAGACTTGACTCTGTGGTGTCGGACTCTCTCCGGACTAACCTCCGCTACCGCTAATCGAATCCGATTACGCCGTCATGGAGTTCATCGCCATGACATCTTTCAAAGACTCGCCTTTGGTGACATCCTGAATTCACTAAAGTCTCTCTTTATCTCGAGAGCCCTGCCGACTACGGACAGAAGGCTGGGATACGGACGACGAAGAAATTCAACGCCCACCAACCACCCACTTTGTAGCCACTGCCGATGATTTAACCGACATGCTCGACTTGACCAAGACATCGACGGTATGGACGACGATGCCGAGATGACCAAGACCCAGACTCTAGCCGGAAGCATGCTGCACAGAAAAATCACATCGACGAGTGTTCGCTCACGGACAATTACAGTCCGAGGAGGTCACATTTCAAGTGGCCCTGCTCAAAGCAGCGGATATCACGCTTTATTAGGGCGAGAGGCATTCACAATTTTTCAAGCTATACCCCATTATGGGTACATGAAGCTTAAAATGCCCGACCTAACGGAATCATCACTCGCTAGTGATCCAACATAGCACTCCACATCGAAAACAAGACAGCCGCACTAGCCCTCGAGGCACTATCCGGCCCTAGCGCCGAGGAACTCATCATGATGCGCCCACGGTGAATGTGGACGATGTGATACTTGATAAAAGATCCAAGTCCACCTCTTTAAACCAGCGGATGAAATAGTCAAATTCCAAGTCCACCCAACGGACCTCGCAAAGAAGGCCTCCATTGGGGCACAATTAAACCCCGATGTAGACGCCAGACTACGAGAATTTCTACGAGAAAATCGACATCTTTGCCTCGCACCCTTCGACATGCCAGAAACCCACGCCGCTGGCCGAGCACAGCCTAAATATCCTAAAAGGATTCAAGCTACCAAACAGTTTTTCGGCGCTTTTCCCAACCCAAGAGACAAAGCTATGGAGAGGAGCTAGCCAAACTTTTGGAAGCCGGATTCATCGAGATATAAAACATCCGGACCGGCTAGCAAACCTGGTGATGGTACCAAAGAAGGATAAACTCGCGCCTATGTGTTGATTTTAAAGACCTTAATAAGGCTTGCCCAAAGGATCCCTTCCTCCCTCGAATTGATCAAATTATCGACGCCACAGCAGGACACGACTCATTATGCTTCCTTGACGCAGATCCGCTACCACCAAATCAAGATGGTGGAGCTGCACAAGCTGCAACAGCATTCATCACTCCATACGGGCCGCTCGCTTAACACAATGCCCTTCGGCTCAAAAACGCCGCAAGCAATATATCAGCAAGATGATTCGTATATGTCCGCAAACCAGATCGGCAAAACAAAGGAAGCATATGTAGATGACGTGGTCACAAAACCAAGCATGTCGAAACTCTAATAGACGACTTGAGGCTCAGATTCGACAATCTTCAAAATATGACATCAAGCACAATCCGAAAATGCGCCTTCATGCTCCGCCGAAAGCTCCTCGGGCTTCATTGTGTCCAAGAGAGGAATTGAAGCAAACCCAGCCAAGATCTCGAGCTCACACAATTGGATATTCCAAAAGACCTCAAACAAATACAAAATTGACGGATGCGAGCGGCTCTAAGCCGCTTTATTTCCGCTTGGGAGAAAAGGCGCACTTTTTACCGCCTCCTCCGCAAGACCAACACTTCGAGTGGATTTGATGCCGCCACGGCCGGACTCAAGAAATAAAGGCCATTTTGGCAACAACCGTCCTCCGCCGCTACCAACGCGGGCGTAACCAATGCTATTATATATTGCCGCAACACATCAAGTTGTCAGCAGGTGCTCGCTGTCGAACGAGAAACGAACGGACACCGTTCCTCTTCAAAACCAGTTTACTATGTGTCCACCGTCCCTAACTCCATGCAAGTCCCGCACCCACACTATCAAAAGATAGCATACGCGTGTTCATGGCATCCCGAAGCTGCGACACTACTTTCACGAGTGTTCGATAACGTAGCCTCCGGCACCTCTTAACGACATTATAAACAATCGCGACGCGACGGGCCGGATTGCTAAATGGGCCATAGAGCTCCTTCCATTCGACATAACTTATAAGCCACGACGAGCTATTAAGTCGCAGGTTTTGGCCGACTTCGCGGTCGAATGGACCGTCAACTCCCTAAAGAGTACGGCGATACTCCAATTGATCATGCACTTTGACGGCTCAAAATATTGGCCGCCTGGGGCTGGTGTCGCCCGACGCCCCCAACCGGGACACAGTCCAATACATTCTTCAGCTAATGTATACAGACTCCAACAACGCAGCCGAATACGAGGCCCTTCGCACGCCTCCGGATGGCAATTCCATGGGCATTAAACGCCTAGAGGTGCGCGATTCAACTCGCGATATCTCAAATAAACGGAGACTTTGATGGCAAAGATCCGAATGGCAGCGCATCGCAATGCGGTCCTAAAATGTCAAGACATCAAGGGCTCAATTTCATCATATAGCCCGGATAACAACCAAAGGCGGATATATTGGCACGATCGGTGCAAAACGCGATGCCGCCCCGCCTAACATCTTGCTGGAACGGCTAAGCCATCCGCATTATGGGAAGGGAGTCCGCACAATAATCCGACCCAACCGCACCGCCTCGACGCCAACACTCGACACAATCGGAGGCTCGCCACCGAGATAACACCTCCGCCCACTAAATAATGGCGGTTATCGCCTGCGGACGGAGCCATTCCTAGCCTACCTAACTAGGCAGGAACTCCCAAGACCAAAATGAGGCTCGCTGCATAGTACGGCGATCTAAAGCCTATAAAGTCCATGAGGGAGAGCTTTATAAGAAAAGCACAATAGGAGTCCTTCAAAGATGTATCTCCAAGAGGAAGGGCGAAACCTCCCGCTGAAATTCATGCCGGACTGGTGGGCACCACGCCGCAGCCCGGCCCTTGTAGGCAAGGCCTTCCATACAGGATTTTATTGGCCGACGCCCGGCAGATGCGCAGGATTTAGTCCAACGACGCGCCGGTTGCCGCCTTTTTGCTAACTAAAGCCACATGCCACCCACCGCCCTAAAAACTATACCCATCACCTGGCCGTCATGTCCTGGGGCTTGACATGGTTGGACCCCTTAAGGGGAACCTACAAGCAAAAATACCTATTGGTAATGGTGGATAAATTCACCAAATGGATAGAGGCCAAACTCGTTAAAACGGCCAATCCGGACCGTGATAGACTTCATATCGGGGTAGTTCACCGCTACGGTGTCCCCACAAGATCGCCACCGATAACGGCACCAACTTCACGGCCGATGAGGTCAAACTATGGTGCAAAAACATGGGCATCAAGCTCGATTATGCCTCGCCTATCACCTCAAACCAACGGCCAAGTCTAACGAGCAAACGGTCTAATCATGAGCGCATTAAACCTGCACTAGTGTGGTCCTCAAGGAATCTAACACACACCGTGTTGAGGAGCTCGACCAGACTGGGGCTGCGGACCACGCCAATCATACTACCGGATTCACACCATTTTTATGGTGTACAGTAGAGGCAGTCCTGCCTCATGACATAATTCATGACTCACCTCGCGCGCATGTATGAAGAAAGAGAAGCCGAGCTCGATCGGCAGGACAGTTTGGACGATTGGAGGAGGAGCAAGACGTGGCAAAAGCTCGCTCCGATTCTATCAACAGCAGGCTCAAGATATCAAAGCAGGAAGCACGGGCCAAAGCTTATAACGCTATTAACTAGTTCTACGCCGCCGACAAGAAAAAGGACAAACTCAAGCCCAAATGGGAAGGTCCTTCATCATCGACTCAGGTTCCGATCGGGCGGAGCATACCGTCTCATAAACGATCGGATAACCGACTCGAGCCGAACCCATGGAACGCAGCCCTTCTATGAAGATTCTACGCTTAAGCGCCGGACTCCAAGTTCGCTTCTTCCTCCGCCCACATTTTCTACTTTTGCTGTCTTTTATTTCCTCCTTCCTCCTCCTTCTTCTTGAAACCTTTAGAGGCTCGCTTGCGCTTTGTTCAAGATATACTTGACGCGCTGTCCGCTACCATTATACCGGGGCTTTTTAATGTAAGCTTATTTATACGGGCTTCATGCCCAACACATGTGTCAAACTTCCGCATGTACATTTTATTCACCATTATATGCATCGATATGACTTATGTTTTGGCAAAGCTGGGTTGCTCGCCTCGTGCTTACCCCTCACGCTCCCGATTGTTCGCTAGGTGGTAAAGGAGCACCTCTGCGATTGTTATCGCTGGTCACCGGATGTGTACCTCGACTGGGTGAAGCCGAAAGCTAGCGCTCTTAAGGGAATATTCGATCGGTGAACTGAAAGATGATTTTTAACTATTTATTCATCTGCCCTCGATGATTTTTTTGCTTTCTTAGCAGTTTGACATGCACTTTAGGGCATGCCTCCCAAATAAAGGAACCCTTAACGGAACTATTCTCCCCGAAGATGTTTCTTACTATCCATGTAATATAACATAACTAGTTGGGCACTTGTCCGATACAACAATAATGACCCCTACGCCTTTGTCTCCATGCATACCCCGGTTCTTATATAACCATGAAGGTATTCGACACACCCGACTGTTGGGTCCCGAGGTCGGCTTAAAAGGTCCGCTATGACAAACGATCTACAATCCGCTAGAAGACATTTTCATGTCATATTTTTACATAGTCAACTCGACTCATTGTATTCCTCCTCAATGCCATCTAATAGGCTATCTAATTTACAATCTTGCTGGGAATACTTGGCGCCAATTCTACTTGGTCGCACACTAAACTTACAGGATCTCCTTCCCATCAGCCCCACAGTCCGACCTCGCCATGTGGTTTGAATCAGCCTTCGTACCGTGATCTTTACCATGGCCCAGCCTCCTCGGCGCCTTTGACGGCAGGCCGATATATTCCATAGTCGGAAGCGCCGCCGCGTTCCTTGAAGCCGCCTCGCCAGCTCCCCAATGCCTTCGGCAGGGAGATAGATGGCCACAAGGCCTGGCCGACGCTTTTCATCACCGTCAACTCGTTTCAGGTAGCCGACGCAGCTCGAGAAGAAGATCACCAAGAACTGGGCATCTCCTCCTCGTGACGACCTCGTGAGCAAACCTATATACATGTTTATGTTAGTCGCCTCGCCAACTCTTTCAAAGTTCGCCAAGCACTTATTGAAAATGCCGCGACGAAGCCGCCGATTCTCCTTTACGGAGTCGCATAACCGGGCACGAACATCCTTTAGTTCCTCACCCAGTTTGGTGTTGGCATCTTGGAGGTTATTTTTCTCCGCCGCACTCGTAAGCACGCCTCGCCGCCTTTAGTCGGGCGCAAGAGCTGTTGCTTGTCCGGATCTAGTCCGCGCCATCTGCAATATTTTGTCGATTTACACACCCGCCGACTTCATAAACTATTTATCTTTTGAAGCATATATTACCGAGGGGGTCTCGTGGCTCCCTCAGAAGTGCTAGTGCGGCCTCAAGTTGGGCCTTGCACTCTTCAAGCTCCCCGGGACAGTCGGGTACTCTTTTTGTAAGATTCTCAGATAACAAATGATCCTTAAATCAGTTATTCTAACTATTTTAAGTCCTGTGGCCTACCGCATATATAATCACAAATTTCTTACCCGTATGTCCTTACATACCGCCCGTGGCTCGCTAGACCATCTTGAGCGGCACGGAGGTGCGATCTCCAATTGAAGGCATTCAAGGCCTCTTGGGAGAAACATGTGTCACGAAGAACTGTCCGGGCGGCGCTGTGATTCATGGCGCCTCCATCTCGGAGTTGGTGGCGACAACTGTCGGCATCCTCTATCGGAGGAGCATCCGACGACGCCAGGCTCGCCTCCGCTTCGACCCGCTTTGGAGCCCGGCCGGCGGAGGTTCGATTATAACCCTCCGACTCACCCGCGAGCGCTTTTTCCCGAAAAGAGCGCCAAGTAGTACGCCTTCCAGAATCAACTTAGGAACATGGTGACACGCCATACCGCTATGGGCGGAGTTTCGATCCGACCGCACTTTTTTAGCTCATGGGGGCAGACGCCTCTTGTTGGCCTCGCCGCTGGCTCGCCTCCCGCCTCAAGGCACCCCCGCTAAACACCATTGATATACGGTGATCAAGAAATAAGCACGGTTGGGTCATTATCGTAATATTGGGACTCGATCTCGCCATTCGTGAGGCCGGAAGTATTCCGGTAGTCGGTCAGAATGGCAACCAAAGCATTGTCGATGCTAAGTTGGTGGAACACCCCGCCCATCAACTCCACCTTTATATCCGGATCCTCTTCGAGGTCGGATCGAGGGACCGCCCGGATCCTCGGTTGTGGGGCGGCTGTGTATCTTCTCCATAGCCCGTGCGCTTCGCGTAAACCATGAAATGAGATATTTAATCACGGAACATGGATCGACAGCCACAAAGATGTTTGCTTACCCAACTTCGAGGATTATTCAAAGAAAACTCGCCAATGGGTTGACGCGAGAAAATCCTCTTCCTCCCTTTATACATGGCGCATAAGATCTTCACCAGCCTGGTGACCGATCCCGCCCTTTGCGCCATGGCGGTGGCATCGCCCTCCCCGCTGAAGTCCCACATGGGTGGCCCTATATTGAGCGGCTGCACTTCTCATAATGCAGATTGCCATGACTCCAATCATGGTCAATCCTCGCATGAGCCAAGAATCTTATTCGCTCATCAAGTAAAGGACATCCCGGTCATTTTCCTCCGGGCTCCGAGGGCGCCAGCTTAGGCGCTTTCTTCGAGGAGCGCTAAACTCCGAAGGCCGATCCAACAGATCCGCAGCGGACGCCCTCCATGTAAAACCATTCCAGGCCGCCTTCGACGCTTTCTTCGGGTTCCAATAGGTATCCGTCCCGCGATGCGCTATAGTTCGCCCGCCCACTTGATATATTGACCCTCATGAGAACGGGTACTAGGCGAATAATCTCTTCCACAGCAAATGAGCCTCGACGCCCAAGAACAGTTTGCAAAGGCCACGGCCCGCGATGTGCAAAATGGAGGCAAAGCGAAGGTGGTGAAACCGAGGCCTTAGAACTCCAAGAGCCCTGCAAACAGATGGATTGAAACCGAGTCCTCTTACTAGATAAGAGATAAAGCATACCCGCCTCCTTTAGAGGGATCGGGACACTTCCGCTTGCTTTCCGCCTTTGTAGGTGCAAGTCCGCTCAACCGAACCGTGAAGGCCGGGGAAGAAATCCTTGGTTTGGAGTATAACTAGCTCGCTATGAGGGATCGAGCATCTCCCACTTCTGTGCCGAGAGCTGGAGCGCGAGAGGAGGAGCCAACCGACCGTCCCATGATGGAATGAGCTTTGGTCGAGGCGCCCGATGAAAGCTCATGGGGGGGGATGGTGTGACTCAGATCTAGATCCTCGCCTTTTATAGGCAGCTCATTTGCGCAGCTAGGGGGTAAGTGTAAAATACCTCGCTTTTCAGATTCATTCAAACACGTGGAAGATGGCCATTATTGGGCGAGAAGCCAAGGAGCGCAGCATTTACCGTGGTTTACACTATTCGACAAGTATATGGAATTTGGAGAAGAACCCGCCGCAATGCCAAGACAATCAACGCCACGGACTCATCGCCATTGAAATTCTGGTTCGGGCTACCGAGGGAGCCCCGATTAGGGGTGTCCGGATAGTCAACTATCACCGCTGGCGGACTCGGACTATGAAGATACAAGATTGAAGACTTTGTCCCGGTCCGGATGGGACTTTCCTTGCGGAAGGCAAGCTTGGCGATACGGATATGTAGATCTCCTACCATTGTAACCGAAGTTCAGATAACCCTAACCTATCCGGTGTCTATATAAACCGGATGGTTTTAGTCCGTAGGACTAACAACAATCATACCATAGGCTAGCTTCTAGGTTTAGCCTCCGATCTCGTGGTAGATCTACTCTTGTACTACCCACATCATCAATATTAATCAAGCAGGAGTAGGGTATTACCTTCATCGAGAGGGCCCGAATCGGTAAAACATCGTGTCCCTTGTCTCCGTTACCATCCGCCTAGACGCACGCTCGGGACCCCTACCCGAGATCCGCCGGTTTTGACACTGACAAATATCATAAAGGAACTAGCCAACACTACCAACATGATTGAGTAGAGTGAATCTCGGGTTCAAGAACCCAGAAATATAATACCTACTAACTAATAACATCACGGGATGCTTTCGAGAACGATGACCAGAATCATCACACTGGGAACAAGACATGGCTAGATTACTAGGTGATCTTCTAAGACACCTAGGGTCATAATAATAGCTCCAACATATATGTCGAGGCAACAGAGTACCTCAACTCACCGATTAGTGTGGTTAAACTGGACCAAAGAAACATCGGGAACGAAAAGAAGGAAGTTGTAAATGCATCATACTATTTCAAAACCTGGGATGACTCGGACAACATAATGGCTGTAATTTCTCAAAAAGATTGGGAAATATCCTGCAAAATGGTGGCATAACCACTCAACATCACAATATCACGGTTCTGAGATCAATTATCAACATACGGAAGTAGTAGGAACTGAACTGAGGCTTAAATCCATCAATCTTATAAGTCTACGATTAGTAACACGTGATCCTGATAGAAAGAAGAGAAAGCCTAGTTCCTTAACCCCGTAGGAAAGATAATATGACACGGATCAGAAGGGCATAAGGTAAAAGAGTAAAAAGAGCCTTACATTCCCTTCCACAATCAATTACCCTATATAACTAAAGCATTTCTAGACTCAACTTTGACCAGCTTGGCTTGGTAATCCTACAGGCAGTCAGGCTCTGATACCAAAGCTGCCAGGACCATGATCCTAAGTCACACCGATCTAGCATGTAACACATCATATCACTTTGCATCTTCACGCACGGTATTCCCACGGGTGCCACCTTACCTAGCCCAGGACTGTTTGCGCCTTTTGGCTCACATATATGATAGTGTCGCTAGCATCCATATGACAAAGAACCTGGGCTGACATAACTAGTCGTGAATCCAAAGTGAAACTAACTTACAGGGGCAGGCATACATGACCCAGCAACGAACGTGTCGGTCATCAACGTATGAACCCAAGTCGTAGCAAGCTACAAGGACTTAAAGGAGCAACGCGTGACATTTCCCTGAAGCGATAGACATAGGAACGAAGAAGGACACATGCCGGCCAACCTAGGTGTCTCAAACAAGAGTAAGCTACCATGGCTCAATGGAAGCACTAGGAGACATTTCCCGGTAAGAGAGGCTACCAAGAACAAATAACAAGGTTGTCGGATCCCACACATACCAAGCATTTCAATAACATACACACAATATGCTTGACATGTGCAAATACAACATGGCATCACAACAAAACTCTACGACTCAAAGTACTTATTCATTAGGCTCCGAGGAGCTAGATATTACAAACACGGGTCTGATGACCCAGCATTCAAGCCATACAAGCAATAAGCACATGCGGAAGCTTAACTTGTCTGAGTACAGACAACTAAAAATGAATAGGCTGAGAAGCCTAACTATCTACAAGACCCTGCCGAGGGCACAAGATCATAGCCGAGGTAACAAGCTAAACGTCAAGTCCACGAGGAACTACTAGTGAGACCAAGTCTCTCGCAAAAACATAAATTAAGCAAACGTGAGTACAAATGTACCCAAAGAAGACTTACATCGTAACTACCTACATATGCATCAATATCAACAAAAGGGTGGTGGAGTTTAACTACAACAAGCCAGCTTTGACTCGGTGGATATCCTGAACTACGACTGCAAGTAACTCTTTTGGGGTGGCGCACACGGGTCCAAATATTCACCAATCAATACACCACTATGGATCCGCTCCTGTCTCCCTACGAGAACGCCATCCATAGCACTCACTCTTATCTTGCGCATTTTAGAGTATCCACTTTTCCTTGTCTATGAACTGTATAAGCAACCAAGTAGTCCCTTACCACAGACGCGGCTATTCGAATAGATGATGTTAACCCTGCAGGGGTGTACTTCTTCACACACGCTCTCGCCAGTTACCGCTATGTACATGTCATGTATCTCGACAACCTTCAAGCGGAAGCCTGGCGAGGGTGTCGGCCATGACCTGACTAACCACACAAGTCCCTAGTCCAGGTTTATCGCCTATTCAGGTTCCATCCGTAGGGAGTCCGACCGAGGTTTCCACTACGGCCCCGAATGATTATGCAGGGTTCCCGGGTCACCAAACGGGCGACTCGATACACCGGGCCATGTGCCTACCGCATCACAGTCCACCCCTCGGGTCAGCGCTACGCACGGCCTCCAGCATACTACAAACACCAGAAAGTACTTGCAACTCTTGGACAGAGGACAGGGCGGTTAATAAGTCGAGAGAGTCAATTAAGGATCCCAATGTGTGGTAGTAGCTGATCTTAAATCACACATACAGATCTCAGCTCCTAATGACAGCTCCAATGAAATATCCCACCATGTACTCCTACATGGCCTCTCATCGACATCATACTAAATCGTGTTCACACACATAGCTCTCAACAAGAGGGACATGTTCACACACCTCCAATTCATCCTCGGCGAATCATACCGACTCAACTCTAAGCAAAGAGCAGTGCATGACAAACAAGCATGAATGAGTAGGCACATCAGGGCTCAAACAACTCCTACTCATACTAGTGGGTTTCATTTATTTACTGTGGCAATGACAGGTCATGTAGAGGAAAGGGGTTCAACTACCGCAGCAAGTAACAGATGAATCATTGTTGTCCTAATGCAGTAAAAGAGAGCAAGAGCGAGAGAGTGGGATTGTGTCGGAATGAACAAGGGGGGTTTTGCTTGCTTGGCACTTCTGAAGATAGTATATTTCTTCATCGGTGTCATCGATCTCATCGTCGGAACCACGTCTACTGAGAGGGGGAAAATACCGGCAACAAAGAAGGAACACAATCAATGCAATGCAACAATATGATGCATGATCATGACATGGCAATATGTTGTGGTTTGAGCTAATGTAGTTAGCAATGATTTAAATGAAGTTGGTTTGAACCCAAGGTTCAAATTCAAACTCCATATGTGAAATTCAAATGCCATTTATATGATTTCTTCTAAACAGCAGCCATAAGTTGTTCTAACATGCATGAAAATGGTACAGATGGAACGATTGGATTTTTCTGATCATTTTTATATATAATTTATTTCATTTGGAGTTACGGTTTAATCTCTATGAATTTTAGAAGTTATGGATATTTTCTGTAATAAATAAATCATTTCTGATTTACTAAAACACCGTAAAACATTTATCGATCAAGATGACGACAAAGACGACGCCAAGAGGTCAATAAAGGCTACCAGTCAAACCTGACGGCTGGGACCCGCACATCAAGTAATAAATAATAACAAGCAGAGGCTGGCCAGTGGGGCCGGGTCAACACTGAGGTGGCAAGGTCAAACTGACCTATGGGGCCATGGGCATTAGTTTAATTTAAACAGGGAATAATCCTCTGGTTAATTAAGGGGTGGGGCCTGTCTGTCAAAGACCCTTGGGGTTACACTAATCGGTGGTTAGCGCTAATTAATCCTGCGCTACGTCATCTAATCGGACGACTAACCACCGGCGGTAAGCAAACGCGGCGACGCTCCTCGTCCGGCCATCTCCAGCATCGGCTGGACGCGCGGATGGGCGCGCTAGAAAGCCCGCGATGCGGCGCATCTAGTGGTGGCCATGGTGTGTGCTGGGGCAGTGTATGGCGGCGGTGGCGACGAGCCGGGCATCGGCCGGAGTACGAGCGCACTCAGGAGCGGGGCTGCGGTGCGTGGGGTCGCGTGCTTGCCTCCTACGGCACCTACGCGGCGTGGTGAGCACGCAGCGCGCTTTGGTTGGGAGTTATGCGGCGGCCGTGGCCACGC